>OZ010574.1:137684147-138031647 GCA_963932145.1 Acanthosepion lycidas
AATATTATAAAATGATTAAATTATAATTATAAAAATTAATTATATGAATTAAATTACCTCCTTTAAATGAAAACATAGAAAAACATAATAGCTTTAACAGATAATTTTTCAATTTCATTAAAATAAAGCGTGTTAATGCCTGTATAAATAATTATAACAGCTAGTGTTACAAGTATTTACAAAAAAAAGCAACACAACAATCAATTAAATTATTTTTTCTTTTTTTTTGGTCTTAGCATTTCATCCCTGAAGATGAAATCGGGTGAGAGTGAAACTATTGGAAAAATAAAATAAAAAAAAAAAAAACTTCGAAAGTATATACATAAAATCAACCTGTTCAAATCTGTGGTTAACCTTCATATTCTACAGTTATCCTCATAAACTGTTCCTCTTTATCTGTAGCACTCTACATTGAATGACACTTGTCACTTGAACAGAATCAATATTATTGTAAATATAATAGAATTTTTGAATGTCTGTACAATTTCTGATATTTGTCCCTAGTTATATCAAAAGAGAAATCATTTTTGAATTTCGTGTCCCGAAAATTATTTAAGAACTTAAAGCTATAGTACATATATTTATTTTCTCTTGTCGTACTGTAGAAAAATGCTAATACAATCTTATACGTTAAAACAAATTCAATTTCTATTTTTCAATGTATATATTTTTATAACGAAACATAATTAAAAATATTTTTAATGTGCATATTTATAAATTGACAAAAAATTATATATATATATATATGTGTATGTATGTGTGTGCTTCCTGAGTAAGATGTTTATTTCTCAATCCTACGTTTGATAACATTTTGTCCCCTGTAAAATGTTGTATATTGATTGAAATGTTGCATACGCAGTCTCTGACCATATGGTAAATTGGCACAATTCAATGTTCCTTCACGCTGTCTTTTGCAAGTTAAAGGTATTCAATTTTTATAACTGATTAATAAAGGAATTCAAATGACATTCTGTCCCACACCATTTTCACCATACTTGTTTACCACTATATATAATATGTAAAGTTGAGAAACCGTCCTTAAAATGAAGCCGCTCAATGGTGTATCATTAGACATCTATAAACACACAAGCATTACTTTTTTTTACAGTTGGTTGGAGTAGCTTCAGAGCTCACGATTGACTGTGTTGAAAAAAAGATTTATCCATACCAAGCAATTAAAAAAGCAGGTGAATCCTACAGGAAAACAGTTACCGCCACTTTGATATATTTTCTTTTCATTTTAGATTGACCCCGGTGTAGCCGTACTTACCGCGCTTGGCCAGTTACTTTTTGGTGAGGTTATTTAACCTATAGCTGGAGGTATTTTTTATTTTTTTAATTCAGAGTTTTCCTAGATCGGTTGCCAGACAAGGTTGTAAGACCAAGTCTGTTGTGCTAATTGTCTATAGCCGAGAAAATGAGTAAAGATAGATTCCTACCATTTCCAATGGTATTTACAGGTAACTCGCCTGGGATTAGAAAGCGGTTCTCAGATTTATTGTCAGAGATTAAATTTGCATGTACTAGGTATAATAATAAATATACGTTTGAAATCAACTAATATTTAGCACGTAAGTTTAAAAGCCTACTGATATGTGTTCTTATAAGGTTTACAGAATTCAAATAATAGAATTTCAGAGACCAGCTTAGGGCCTTCAGTAACCTCGAAAACTTAGCATAGTTTCCAAAAAACTGGCATTAAGTGATCTAGAATTTAATTATCTCTTATAAGCAAGAAATATTTTATACATTCACGTTTAAAAATTCTACTGCATAAAATACCCGTGAAAAACTATTAGTTTGAAGGTGTAAAACGCATACGCATATTATACGCACACTAATTGTTAAAACTATAAGTACATTCTGAAAACATTACAATAGATCTTTAGCTGAAGGAGAGTATATTAGCTTACATAAAATGCAGAATAGCTGCACAGTTGTACATCATGCAAGAAATCCCAATTTAAACACATTAGTCATTCAATCATTTTAGCCGATAACATATCTCTGCCATCATGAAGTTATATTGGTTAAATTATTGGTTTAACGTTACCGCTACTTCCTTTCAGATCCGTCTCTTTCTTTAGTTTTGAACTGCTTAAAGATGGATGCAGGGCCAGCGCGTACACCCCCGAGCCCCCGACTGGAAAGCGGAGCAAACTATTTGGGGTGTGAGCTAATAGTGATTTGTGACCCGTGTTATATTATCAAAATTTTTTATATCTACATTTATACGTTACCAATAAACTAAGCAAAATTGGCTATTAAAGGATGAAACATTTTCGCAGATTTTGACGTTATTCTCCGTTTTTTTTAGGCGAAATCTGTCCAAATGAACTCATGCTAATTCTAGAAAAAAAACTACAAAATTTTCTCTATATTTTATCCATAATATAAAACGAGTTAAGCAATTACAAATTGATGTTAAAATTGTTGATTTAAGATGAAATGATCTACTGAAATGATCTATGAAATGTTTCTAATTTATACTGAGATGCAATGTATTTATTTTCAATTTTTCTGGATGAATTAAGTCACAATACAATTTTTATTTTATATGAATACTACCTTATGAACATTAAGACATAGTAGTGTCGGGGGTGTATCAGAGAATCAGGAGGGGTACAATATACCTTTGCCGGTCCAGAAGGACAGTATATTAAGGTATTTTGCGGTAAGATGAATCTCATGGTACCAACGAACATCGCTAGTAGATAATTGCTTTTATATTACCGTTAGCAGTAATAACAGCTGCAGATGCAGCAGCAGTAATGGTAGTTTTAATAACCAACATAAGCATCCTGCTCCTCCGTATCATCATCATCATTCACATTTTTTTTTTTTTTTTTTACACTGTGGTGCATAAATTCGAACTCTTTATCGTAAGGTAAATATGAGTTACATTTTCAAAATAAATTGACATAATTTACATTATTCGGACTATTGAACTATTGTCCTCATCTTTGTCCTCATCTTTGTCCCCATAATTATCGCAACGTTTCTAGGCCACAAAATCTCTTGAGCCGACCAAGCATAGAAATAAATACAATATGGGAACCAGTAATAAGGAGTGCCAGTGAAATGCAATGATAATAAGATGTTACAATATGAGCTCTGGTAAAAACATAAATGATAACAGCAAAATTGCAATATGAGCACTGGTAAAAATGGTTGCTGAAGACATTAGGTTTATAATACCTAGAAATTCATACCCAGATGTCCTCAAGGACTCATCGCACAGTGGATAAAGGCGTTGGTTAGATCCAGTGACAGACCCAAAAGAGTGTGAGTTCGATATCCGGTTAAGGCAATGGAAATATATATGATAACTGACATCCATTAAAAACATGGCACGTGGAACTAGAACAGAACTAGAACTACCCCAGTGAGCGAAAGAAAGGGTTCAGTTCAATATTCCAACAACCCGAAGAAGGCCGGAGCTTACAACGGCCGAAACGAATGGTGACAAAAATGAGGGTAATAGTTCGAATGTACATAATACCTCATCTCAGAAATATAGACATAAATTGGAATAAATATAATACTAAGCAGCTTACTTAATTTTTCACTACTAATTTTTGGCTAATCCGTAGGACTTGATTTCTGTCCAATGGTGTCGTTCTCAGAATCTGATTGTTTTATTCACTTGAATATCAAACAGAAGTTGGAGGATGTCTTTGAAATTCTATCGATGTTTGTTTGCAAATGAACTCCACAGGTATCTGAGTTCGATCCCAACGATAATGTCTTCGCCAGCTGTCCCTAGTCTATTTATGGTTCAATATTTGAATAATCCCTTGATCAGTGAATTCTCACTTTGGCTCGGCAACAAAATGTCTCAGAGTTTTCGACAAAGATAAATATCTCCGAGACATTTAGATTAGTTGATTAAATATAATGAAATTATCTTGGCAACTTGAAGATCATAATAGCGAGTGCTGTAAACCTTAAGATAACATTATTGATTTTACAATCTATAATTTTGAGAGTGTTTATCTTTCACTCTAGGATAAAATATTGAATAACATCTTTGTCTTCGTTACCCCACGTAACAAATTTATCAACATAAATTTAAAAATAAGAGTAGATTTTACTAAAATTAAATTAATGTAGCTACAAAATAAAAACCTTATACAAATACACACAAAACTGATATACTAAGATGATATAACTAATAAATGTAACTACACCCTAAAAATGATTAAACGAAGGCAAGAACTACGCAACAATGATAATATCCCAACCAGACTCGGAAGAAAAAAATCAACACGGGTGTCATAATCTAGTTAAATATTACGAAGAAAAACTTGGCCATTTTAATACTGTTAAATTATTTCGCCACAAAGAATACAATAAAAGCACGAAGAAACAAAGGCTTACAGAGTGTGAAAGGATATGAGAAAATGAAAATAATATTAAGGAGAAACTAAAAGAGGAGGAAACTGATAACGATTAGCATTCAAATTTTTGAAGATTAACGTAGACATTAATTCAGGAATTCAGAAGAGAATTTTACACGCGTGAAGTAGGTGAGAAGAAATTTCGAGCTTACAACTAGCAATTTAACATCATAAGACCATGACTGCATTTAAATTGGTAATGTTTAGATACCAAAAAAGAAAGCTTATCAGAATAATTGTTCTGAAAATCTTTATAGATGAGGCAGGTACATTATTGCGGCGGGGATATTATTGAAGTATTGTCGACTGGACAGGACCGATAACACCGACTATGCTTCTTTGGATTTTTTCAAGATTCTCTAAATAGATGGCAGAATCAAACACCAGATGAAGCAGCATCTACGGAAGAATGTTGAAATCGCTAGATGTAAGCATAAGTTCTATGCTAACAGCTTTTTTTTTCGAATGCACGTGACGATTGTGGAACGGTCTTCCAGCTTCTTGCATCCCATCCTTTGATCTTCAAAAATTTAGATGGAATGTCAATCAGTATCTTCTGTTTTCCTGATCATTGATCTTTTGTTGCCATCTCATCTTAATAGTAGCTTTTCTCATAGTCTCTAACATTCTGTAACGCTTTGCGTCCTAATGGCTTTTTTTGTCTTGCTTGCAATGAAATGATTAAAAAAGAAACGTTAAAATCCGTCTCGACGAAAAAATACGCAGGGATTTAGTATAATCCATAATGATGAAAGGCAATTATGTTATTTTTGGATAATTAAATAGGATTTATGATTAACACGCCACCCCTTCACCCAGTTCACAATAGATCGCATTTCATTTTCGTGAATAGATACCAATTTGATTTTAAGGAACCATGATAGTTTTGTAATTTCTGAATTAGTTAGATGCCATTCATGACATCTGTATGAAGTACAGATCTGATGAGGTTGTTTAAGAATATGACTCCAGTTCTCAGATTAAATGTACCTAATTTTGTGGATTCATTTTAATGCTTATCTATTGGTATATTACAGACCATTACTGCGGTTTTATTTAATTAAATTTAGTTTATTAAAAAATAATTGACTTAGAAACACTGGTTAATCCCCTGATCCTTGGGTGGAATCCGGAAATTGGTAAACGTTGTGTGAGCTTGAGAAATTGTTGTCGCTGCTTCTATTTATGCGTGATTTCTATTACATTCCGTTCGAGTGTACGTGTCATTAAATACTGGCTAGTAAATTTGTCCAGTCTTAAGTGATGCATAAAAATTATCTTATTAATTGTAATTCGCTCAAGGTAAAAAAAACAAAAAAACAAAACAGTTTCAATATGGTTTCCTTTCTGCCTACGTACTTCACGACAAGAGCAAGAAATGTGACTTAAAACCAGCAAATGACTTTTAGATTTTTCAAAAGATTTTATCATGACTTTTGTAGCGACAATGCCGCTAGCAATCATGATATTAGAATTGCACGTCTTTTACTGACTTCAGGTTTTAAACTATTCAAAATATACTCACGTTCTGTTCCATTTCCTGGGGTGTTAAATTTTAAATGAACATATAACAATGTACGTTAAGTTCGTGTAACAGTATTTTTAAAATTTTTTTTTTTTTACTTTCATTCTTTTGTCAATATTTTATGAAGTGAAATAAACAATCGTATATATATTGCATTTCTGCAAAAGCCTGCCTTTCTCGTATTGGATATACAGACATTTTACCCGGTGGGAACGCGAGATTTTTTCAGTTGCAGACAAATTGATTGTCAGTAGCATGTCGAGTTATTTTGACCTGATTTCACGCAAACTTCTCGTATATTAGGTTGATGCAAAAATAATGACGTAATAATATTGTTTTTTGACGTATTTTTAACGTCTAAAACGATATTATTACGTCATTATTTTTGCACTAACCTAATATTAGGTTGGTGCAAAATAATGACGTAATAATGTCGTTTTCTGACGTATTTTTAACGTCAAAAAACGACATTTTTACGTCATTATTTTTGCGCCAACCTAATAAATTGATGAAAAAAAATGCTTTGAATGGAAATTATTCAATTATACCAACAACGTTTAGCCTATTTAAACACGTAGCATAAACTATGTATATATTCATTATTTATCATTCATTTACAAATATTTATTAAATACTCTAAATTCGTAATGTTAGAATGATGCTGAGATGCATTTTGTTAATGAAATGACAAAGCAAATTTAGGAACGCGAATTGAAATCTAATATTAACGAAAAAGATTTATTTGCAGGAATTGTACTAATATTTCAGTCAATATTATTAATGTTTATAAATAAAGATTGTGTCACGGCATAAATTCCTAGCAAATGATTAAACTAAGTACCGCGGTAAACTGGCTCACAAGAAAGAATGTTCTGCATTCAAAGGACTTATTCTTTTTTCCAATGCTTACTAAGAATCATGAATTACGGTTTTTGATTCTTTATAAAAAAAACAAAAAAACACCTATAATAATTGTAATTAAAATGAAAAATATTATTCCAGATTTTTTGGACTATTGTCCTCATCTTTGTCACCATATATATTAGAACGTTTCGTCCGTTGTACGCTCCTAACTTCTTCAGGTGGTTGGAATTTTGAACTTAACCTTTTATTTTGCTCACTGGGGTAGACTGTTCTTGTTCCACGTGCCATGTTTAATGAATGTCAGTTATCTCCTGTTAATTTCCATCTGAAAGTTTTCCACTGCCTTAGCCAGGTATTGAACTCATAATCTTTGGGTCCTGTCCCTGGATTAACCAACGTTTTTAGCCACTATGCCGCGTCTCCTCAAGGAATAATGGAAATAAGGTACATAATAACTCATCTCAGAAATATATACACATACTGAAGTATGCCAAAGTTAATAAAAATTACGAAATTCGAATAATACCAGATGATTAATTGAATATATTTTAAAGATAAAACAAATAAAAACAGATTTATTGATTTGTTTTACATCTTATGAAACCATTGTTTATTATTTTGCTTCATGAGAATTTTTTGCGAGTAATTATGAAATTATCAAATCTTTTGACATTAACAATGATTTAACGGGTGGGATGGGAGAATGATTCATAAAATCCCCAATAGTATGCATTCGAAAGGTGAAAAAAACGAATCCACCTGACATTCGAAATTAGTCGTCTGATTCCTCTGTCCGATGACAGTTTTTACACCAGTTGCACGTTGCTGAATGAAAATCAAATCTAACAGCAACTATATTTGGAAATTTCATCGGTGCATTAAAAAGAGAATATAAAAATAAAGTGGATTAAAGACAGAGAATTAATTTTCTGACGCGAAAAATCTTCTTATACAAGTTTGGCTTGTTTTCCTTTGTACCGAAACGAACCCTAATCATATAATGAGGAGAATCAAGTTGAACAACTAAAATAAACTAAATGAAATATCAGCAAAAGAAGGTTTTCAGGAGGTACAGAAATAAAATTGAAAATGAAAATGGATGATAAGTGGAATTGTTTGGCCAAATGAAAAAGGTAACGCCATATATCCCCATTAACTTGCGTAATATATATATATATATATATATATATATATATATATATGAATGGATATTTATCTGTTTTCCCCTCCCCTTTTTCTATAGTGCATATTTTTCTCTGAGATTTTTCGAATATTCAGACCGCTAGACGAAAATGAATAAATATTCTGTTCAATAAATTAACGGAGAATCTAATCAGATCCGCGTATCCACTAAAACTATTAGGTTAATGCAAAAATAATGTTGTTTTCTCACATATGTTACAATGTGAGAAAACGACATTATTTTTGCACCAACCTAATAATATTTATGCAATAAAAATATGTTAGCTTAATAAATGAATAATTCATATTAATTCCTTTCCTTTCTTCAAGAATTACTTTCTTTTATGTTAGGATACGAAACTTACCACGCACGTCCCCGCCCTACATATTAACTTAACTCTTATTGACATGGCAGTTCATAATGTTTCTTAGATCTTCAAAAAATGAACAAAATACAAGGATCTGGCAGTCGAAATCTAAAAAATGTGGCACATGAGAACAGCAATAACTGTAATTATAGTTAGAGCCCTGAAATTGATGTGAAAATGTTGCGATAGACACATTAAATGGCTTCCTGGTAGCCCCTGCATTAAAGGAAAAAATACTCAAGAAGAGCTTTATCTATGTAAAACATGTGTGATCTTAGTTATATTTTTTATAAAAATAATCAGTGGAAAATGTCATGAAGGAATTTCTTACATTAGGTGTCTTGTTGGGAACCGGACAAAATGTTTATAAAACAGTAATCAAAGACAAGCGATGGCAAGATAAACCGCTTCATGGCCAATACTCTGCCCGTACCAACCAAGTGGACGTAGACCAAAACCGTACCCATCAGTGAAACTGAAGGTGTAATCCTTGCTGCACAGGACCAATGCGTACTAACTAGGCATTATCAAGCACATATACTAAAATATTGTGTTAGCCCAAAATACAGATTCTGTGATAAATTTCGAGAAACGATTGATGATCTTGTATCAGGTTGCACGATATTAGCACCCACTGAATATAAAACACGGCATGACAGAGTGGGCCAATATCTGCACTGGAATATCTGCAACTTCTACGGGAAGGAAACTGAAAGAAAATGGTATGAACACCACCCAGACCCGGTTACGGCGATAGGACCTGTTACAATTCTATGGGACTACACAATACACAAGAACAGAACAAAGCCAACCGCCCATACACTGTTATTAAAAACCACATATAAAAAAGTGCATCCTTATTGATATGGCAGTCCCTGCTGACTGCAATGTATCTTTAAAGTTATTCAAAAAGCTGTCAAAATACTAGGACCTTGAAATAGAAATCTCAAAAATGTGGCATATGGGATCATCAACAATCCCTGTTGTAGTTGTAGACCCAAGATTGGTTGGAAAATATTTCAGGAGACTAATTGAAGAGATTCCTGGAAGTCCATGCCTAAAAGAGATGCAAAAAATTGTTCTGACAAGTACAGCCCACACTTTACGAATGTCTTTATGTATTTTTTTATTTTTATTTTTTTGTCAGTGGGAAGTGTTATGATGTTATTTCTAACCGTAGGTACCTGGGCGGCACCCGGAAAGAAATGTGTAAACGCCAGAAATCAAAGGAAAATAATAATAATAATAATAATAATAATAATAATAATAATAATAATAATCATAATAATAATAATAATAATAATAATAATAATATAGAACATTGAAAAGATAACAAGCAAGCATCAAAATAAAAGAAAACAACCTTTACAAAACGTGCAATCAGAGACACACTGGCACACACAAACAAAAAACACCACTTCTCTCTCATTCTCTTTCTCTTTCTTTCTCTCTCTCTGTTTCTCTCTCTCTCCATATATATATATATATATATATATATATATATATATATATATATATATATATATAAAAGTGAACATAGAAGTAAACACTTAGATACGACAGTCTGTTTCATGCTATATGCATTCGTCAGGCCTGACGATTGCATACAGCATGAAACAGACTGTCGCCTCTAAGTGTTGACTTCTATGTTCACTTTTATATTTTTATATATATATATATATATATATATATATATATATATATATATATATATATATATATAAAATTATTTCTTGAAAATACGATTCCATCGTGGCAGAAAAAGTACTATGTTTCGAAACTGGTCATCCATATACAAGTTTAATTTCTATATTAAATCTTAACTATTTGATGACCGTTTCATCCTCAAGCGATCTTTGGAATAACTAAGCAGCGAAATGATTTACCCATTTATAGTTTTGAAATGCAGGTGTAAACTGGGGTAATTTTTTTTTTATTATCATGAGGGTCTCTGCTTTGATGAAATTAGGGGTGTTTGTTATACGTCAAGTTTTTAGAATTGTGTAAAGTTCGGTTGGGTTATTTTTGTCTAGCTACAATGGCTAATTTTATCAGGCTCTGTAGTCTTATTATTACTATCTGCTAAATCTCTAACTGATTGATATTGCAGTTACAGTAATTTTTGGTGTTTATTTATTTTTTTGTTGATTTCTTAAACGGGCTTTAAGATTTTGATTGGGTTGTATTTTTAAACCTATTGTTTTAATTGAATTTTCTAATAAATTTAACACGGTATTTTTTTTAAATTTTTATAAGGTATTGAGGTATTTTTTATACTTTTATAAAATGCTAATTATGTAAGGTGAGTATTTGCTGGTTTCTGCAAAAAATAACAGGACCCCCCCCCAAATAACGCTATTTCATTTCTTTGATTTAATAAATTTTGTTATTTTTAGAAACTTGATAATGTTTAGTTTTTCATGTAGGCATAAAGGCATGGGCTCAAAAAACTTCTTGCTCTATTCATCGTTTCCCATTTTACTGTTGATGTTTTATTTGTTTCTTTTAAATGCCAAAACTATTTAGATAAGGATGTCTAATTTCTGTTTCTAATATTATTGAAGGAGCTTTTGGTGTAGTATCTACCTTATTTTAAGTAGACGGTGGAGTAGCTCTCTCACCACCACTTCACTAGGGTGCAATTTCGCAGACACAAATAAAATACGTCTGAAATTGTCGTCATATTTTATTTCAGCTTTATAAACTCTTAATTAGCGTTAAATAAACAACGTGTAAGTTAGCTACAGTGGTGCTAAAAAATATCGATCAGCATCATAGGAAAACCGTTTCAAGCACTTCAACAACTTTCAAAATATCAAAATTCCTCACAACTACTGAATGTAAATGCCGAAAAAAAGTAAGCTCTGATCATTAAACGGTAGATATAATGATTTTCCAAGCGTAGCTTGGGTGTGACACAAGGCCGTAAGTAAGAGGCACCCAGTGAGGATCGAACTCACTTCTCAGTCATAATTGTTCTAGCTTGCTAACCATGACCCCCACCTCGAGGTGCCCATAAACGGCAGATTTATGATCAAATCGTTAGTTTATAAAATTGTACTTATATACGCTTTTATTTTATCTTATTTCATTTTAATTTTATTTTTACTTTCTCTGTTATGTATTGTTTTTATTAGTATATTAATTTAATTTTTTCACTGGATATTTTATCATTATCAATATTATTATTTTTATTACATTTATTAATAATATTATTAATTACTTTATTCATTTTCATATGAATATAGAGTTATTCCTTGATGTACAAACGTTTATTTTCCTAATAGCAACATTTTAACAAAATTTTTAACAAAGTTTTTAATTTAAATTTACAATTCTTATTGTTAATCTTATTTTCATTGTTAATTGCAAATCTTAGCCTAAATCCAAAATCCAAAATCCAAAATTAAACTAAAATACATTTATATACTTTACAACAATAATATTCCCCCCTAATAAAATATCACGCGATAAACATAAATATCTAAAAAGCGGTGTTAACCGCCAAAAGTTGCACATGACGCATGCAGATATCTTGTAACTGCAAGTTGTGCAATCAATATAAGGTATTATGTATATATTTTTTAAATATTGTTATATAGGAAGAAATGGTAGCTGCCGACATCAGGGTTCGAACGGGACACTCTGGTCTTATGAATATGTTTTCCATCCGATATATAAATATCAGTATCAGCCTATTTAATGTAGTGGACTAAGAGTTGATTTTTGGCACCAATATTTCATCTGGATTCGGTGACCTTTCTTCTTCCCCCATGGTCTTATTTATTTTATTTTTCCCTCTCCCTTAGCGAGAGAGCCTATTGATTTTGATTAAACGCAGAATACAGAGGTCTCTGAATTCTTTTGAGAGCTTGACGAGTCCATCTAAAGTAATTTATTCTATTTCGTTTGTATTGATATTTTAGTCTGATTTGAGTTCATTCCATACCATATTGTATATCATCTACAGATTTTTATATATAGAATTTTATGCTCTTTAAATTTTATATTATGTGGTGTTTTTTTGTAGGTTCACTGAGACTATGAGGTATTGTAGTATATGGAGACTTGATTGATGATGGATGAGTGCTTGTGGTGAATGTATAAACTGTAGCGAGTGAATCGGTCGTGAATTGGCTTAGAGATGTATAAGATATGAAATGATAACCAACCTCAAACCATTCTTCCCTCTTCGGTTTTATGCCAAAATTGCATTTTATTCAATTAATGTTGTATTTTGAATTGACTAGGTATTATTTTCTTCCTTCGACAGCAAAGACCATCACGTTGATTGTATGTACCACGTCCTTGTGAAAGTATGCTTACCAGACGTTTGTTCCTTTGGATATTTGAAATATTTTTGCCCTTTCATTTTGTGTTTTTTTTTTTTGTTTTTTTTTTTTTCACGTGTAGGCTTTGATTGCCAATCGCCTTTTTTTATTTTCCTATTTTATTTTCCCCCTCATGTTAGCGTGTAAATTTCCAGTTTAATTTTGTCATGTAAGTAAAGCTTTATTTTTTTTCTTTTTCCTCCTACCTCAATCAGTTTGTCAAACTTCAATTTTTATTTTTCTTTACTTGTAACTAATAATAGCTTTATTTTTTAAGCCAACTTTTAGCCGCGTCGCCTGTCCATATTTGCTTTTCTGTTTTTATTTTGTTGTATTTTTGCATTTGACTTGTTTTTTAGCAAGTGAAGTTTTTGGTAATTATCATTTGTTTGTTGGTCAACTTTAGTTTTTCTGTCAAATTAGAAAAAAGAAAATAGAAAAAACTGAAAAATAAAGTAGTGCGGTCAATGAGTGACTCTGAAATTACACCGCCGGTTCCTGGTGATTTAAATAAAACGGCCTCGTCGGAAACCAAACCGAAATAAATACGCGGCCTAATACGCCTCTCAAACATCCAAGTACAAACAATATGTTAAGGGAAATGAATTTTATCGACATACTAGAGCCGTTGGACTCTGTTAGTCAAGAAAAATTTCCCTGCTGATCACAGACGTGAAGGATCGGAAATTAATTGGTAAACCATTTAGGAAGCACTCAAGAGTTTAAAGATTGGGACAAAGATACTAGACAGGAGGTAAAACGCAATGTGAGACATTCTCCTGGCTACCGAACAAGTAACTAAACCGCTGACCGGAAGCGTTTTTATATCAAAGACAGACCGACTTAAGATCAAAACCAGTTCTCTATCATCCTACTGTTGATATCCAGCATAAAGCTAGGAGCCTCACCAACACTCGCTCCATCCCCCGCTACATGCACTTCTTCCCTCAGTTCAACATCCACCTTCTCACCCATTTACCTTCTTCCCTGTTCCTGATTATGTAAGGTGAATGGGAAGAATCTTCTTGAGGAACTATCCACACAAAGATGGCCTTGTTGGAATCATTGTTCAAAATGCCCACATTGGATAGCAAATCAGTAGAGGACCCCGTAGATAGACGGATGACATCAGAGTTGGCCATAAGATGCAAGGGTGGACATTGTCTATATGGATGTCGGAAGATGGTTGGTCATCACCGATATTGCGGTCAAAAGTGTCAGATTTCGTTTTTTTTTTTGAGGTTTATGAAAGACCGGAGGAGCGTGTCTGTTTATTTATTTATTCATTTTATTTTTTTGGCAATTGGGGCTGTTCCTGGTGGATTCAACGCGCCTAGTTATAATGAAGGATTGAAATGCCATCCTGAACCCCAAGTTAGACAGTGGCGGGAAGCTAGTGGGATGCCAGGCGATTGTAGTTTGATTGATGTGATCAGCAAGTTTGATAGCAGGTCGATCACTCTGGTGAGGAGGGAGGGGGAATGTAAACGTGGACACATTTAATTGGCCGTCTACCCAAAGCTCGGTACCTGGATAGAATGGTAGTTAGAACGGTCTATAGTGATTTACTAGATTGTCCCACGTTCCACTAGTTAGGCTATTCGGACCACTGCGTCGTCTTTGTCCAGGTGGCTTTAGTTTGTAAAACTAGAATGTCTGGATAGTTTAGGTCACTTTGTCTTTACTTGACAGGTGGGACTTCCAGGAAGAGCTAACTACAGAGTGTTGCAACAAAATCCGACATTTGATAAAAAAGAAAACGAAATAGGCAATAAAAAGTAGTTGTATATGCAGAGACCCGACAGTTAATTTAACAACAGTTAGTGTTACATAATACATTTTTTTCAATATAACCGCCGACCAACTAAAGGCGGGCGTGAAATGAGTCACACGCTTTGGCGACCATGTCCTTGTCCATAACGGCGAACGATGCGGGCCTTCAGAGAGTCGACCGAGTTATGGTCATGCTTGGTGGTCTTGGCCTCGATCACGCCCCAGAAGAAATAGTCAAGGGTGTAGCAGTCGGGTGACGAGTGTGGCTACAAATCCGGTGACCAGTGGTGAGGAGCATTGTTCAGCAGCCACGCCAGAGTCGTCTTGGCCATATGTGAAATCCCGTCCATCCAGGGTTTCACTACCCTCCTCTGCACCTCTTGGTAGATCTCAGCGGTGAATCTCGGGCCCTTTTGAAAGATGAACGGTGTCATGAGGTGAAGACCCATGACAGAGGAAAGAAACTTCGCATACTTCGCGAAGGGAACCACTTCGATGTCTTTGCAGATCCATCTGTCGTTCGGCGTGTTGCTCGTCTGTTCCTGGATAAAGTTTTTTCATTAGAGAAGAACCTCAGCATCCCGGCTGACCTGTGCTTGATCTCGTTCAGCAAAGATTCCGACGACATTCCTCGACTGCTTGGAGCCATTCGTGATGAGCATGTGGTGAGACTTGCGGTAGGAGGAGTACTAATGTCCTTCTTGATCGTTCTGCAGCCCATGTCAACGGCGATCTTGGCGTAGCTCTGGCTTCCATTATTGTCGACTGTCTCCCTGACGGCGGCGACGGGTTCGTTGATCCTAACGGCCGAAGAACGAACGTCGTGGGCCTTTCGTTTAGTATTAAACTCGTCATTGTTCTCACACGCCTTCCACTTCCCTCAAATATCCATGACCTGTACTTCTTGAACCGAAACCAGGCCATCGCTTCCGCAACCTCCTTCCCGAGACGCAAAGGAGCTACTACCGCTGCTCTACGATCATATTCCATCCTAGAAAAGGGTAGAGAGAAAAAAACGTTAGTTATTTGTCAGACTGCCGGGTGTCTGCATATTCAACTTTTTTTTTGGTTTTTATTGCCTATTTCGTTTTATTATTGTCAAGTGTCGGATTTTACTGCAGCACCAATTACAGTACTGAAGTGGAAATTAGTGGGCGAGATTATTGGGAATAGGTGGTGTAAGCAGCTTAAGGATAGGATTAGGGGCTTCACCACCGAGTTTAACAAACGGCTCAGACTAGATAAGATTAACAAGGTGAATTCTCTTAAGAATAGTCTTTCCTGGACAAAGCTGAGGGTATCCTCTATATTGTTAGCTAAAGAAGTCCTGGAGAGTTTGGCTAGCAAGCGGATATTGGTCAGGTAATTAAGTAATATCATTTCCGAATCAGTAAAGAATCAGTTCAGAATTGCGTAAGGAAGTTAACAGCCAAAATTCGTTTGCTACATTCGAGAGGTCAAAATCCTGGAGGGGTGTATTCTGAGGCCGATTGACGACACGGGTGAAGCGTTCCAACGGCATTGCTAGAGCCGGTTTATTAAGGATTCTGGGGACGAATATATTCATAGCTATGTGCCTGACTTTCCTCGGCTTTTGCTGACTGAAGCAGTTAGAAACGAAGGGGGATTACAGAGGGTGAGATCAACGTGGCACTGCAGAAGGACGGCAGAGGAAATTTGCCGGGTCTGAATGGTTTGTCCTATGAATTGTAATTGAGGCTGTCGCATATCTTTGTTCTGATTTTGACTGTCGGGTTCAACAACTGTTTCTGCCAGTGGTCCGTCCCCACTCCAATAATGTGATCACGCTGTTACAAAAGAGCAAGGTTGTTGCGTGGCATTTAGATGAATCCAGCCGCATAACTCTGCTAATCATTTTGTTAAAGATTTTGGTCAAGATACTGAAAGAGCGTTTCTAAGTTGCTGAGATTCTGTTGGGATCCGATCAGTCGTGCGCTGTGAAGGTCCGAACAATTATGACCAACCTGCATCTGATCCGCACGATCCTTTTCCAAAAGACGACCAAGCCTTGCTGATCAATTTGGATCAGTCTAAGGTAATTGATGTTGCTGACGATATTGCTATTCTGCAGGCCGCCGGATTTGAACCAGACTTTTGCTGGTGGATTAGACTCCTATATTGCTTCCCCCGTGTTGTAGAGGTAAACGCAAAGTGGTCGAGGAACATTTGCGATGTCTCGATCAGTTCGTCAGTTTTGTCCAATATCGCCGCTACTTTACGCTTTGGCGTTGGAATCTGTCATTCGCTGGCTCGAGCCAGGGTTTCCGCGTACGCCGATGATGTGTCTGCATTCGTGTCATCTTGAAGGTCCTGAAGACGCTGGTCACGGGACCAAGATTAATTGCGTAAAGCTTCCGGCTTGTGGTTAGGTGCCTGGAAAGAGGTCCATCTTCCGAGGCACTTTAGTTAGACGTGATATATTGTCATCATTCTCGGTATGTGGATTTGATCCGACCCCCAGCTGGACAAAAATTGGTCAGAAGTAAAGGCAATGGTCGGTGGGCGGTTGAGACTGAGCACCGAATGAAATTATCCTTGAAGTGCAAGGCAGAGGCCATTGCCACTTACGCTTTTCCTCATGTACTTTACCGCTTGCCAGTATTCCTCTCTGTAAGAGGCATAAGAAGGCAGTCGAGAGCTTACACCCCTCCCTCTTTTGGGTGTGGGGACGCAAACATCACGTCGACTGAGATGTGTGTGCCCAGCGTTCGTGTCATGACCGCTGGGAATGCCGCACTTGGTGAGTCACAATTCGCCCGAAGGAATTTTTCCTGAGAGGGAATTCGATTTCGATGAGTTTTATACAAGCTGATTTCTCTTATGTTATTATCACGTCTCTCAACTCGCGTGTTGAACAATATCGTACACAATCAAATTTCTTTCTTGAGTGTTGAAAGCCATTGAGTGTAGTTCCTCAGTCTAGTGACATTTCTTGACGTAGGTAGTTCTTCTACAGTGAAATAATGAAGAGGGTCGTGAATGTTCTGCTACGCGACCATCTTAGCTTGTTGGTGGTGGAGCAGCGATCATTTTGATCGTTGGTGGCAGCGGCCGATTTCCTCAGCAATACTGATTTTTCGCTTACCTTATGATTTGTTCGGCATAGGCTATCTCTCAATGAAAGGGCCTTTATATGGGTCCAGGCAGATTTGCCAAAGTTTGAATGATATGACCTTGTCTTACTAGAAACGCCTCCTATGGGACTATGTTGGCGAGTTGATGTCTCACATTTCTCCCTAAAAGTTGCTGGTCATTAGTCGCTGGAGTGAAAACGAAGGTATTTCTATCACTGATGTAAACGGTCCGTATGGTGATTTGGGCGATGTGATTTAAGGAAGTTGTAAAAAGTGTCTGTTTTTATCATCAGGATCTAAACCGATGAAGATTAGAACTGACAGAAAGTGATTGGTTTCAACAGATTTCAGCGAAAGGTGGGTGAATCAGGCGAGCCTGGTTCGCGTGTATGGGGCTAGCGTTAATTTTTTTTTAGGCCTCCCTAATTAACATCGGTAAGGTTTCCTATGGACACCTCTCCTGGTTAATATAGGCCCTTCTTATGTACCTAATTAATATAAATTTGTCGTTCCCGGCCTCTTTCCAGATACTTCTTTTGTTATTATCCAGTTATTTGTGGTCGCTTTTTGTCTCGACTCGGTCAATTTTTCCCCCAATCGCCGTATTTATTTTATACTTCCTTATTACTTAGGGAGAGTGCCTCTTGGTTTTGTCTAAAAACATAATAGAGCTTCCTCTCTTAAATTTTTTTAGGGTTTGACATCAGCTATCGTTATTTTATGTAGTTGTTTAGATAATTTAGTATATTTTTGGTTTCATACTATGCCCCTCTCATTGTGTATCATTTACAGATTTGTATATGTAGGATATATACTTATATGTATATGCTACTTAAATGTTTATATCATGGGGTGTATTTTGTAGTTTACCTGCGAGCATCTGTTATTATGTCATATGAAGGATGGAAAGATGAGGAATGTGGTGTATGTTCAAATTGTAACGAGACAATGGGTTGTGAATCGGATTAGATAAACATCAGATAGTAGTGACGACGAGCCTCATCGTATTCACCACATTTTCAGCTTTGTGGCAAAATAGTATTTCATAAAATAAATCTTGTAAAGGATGAAAATGAAGGTTTTTATCACTTATGATGGAACAGTAAACCGGGAATGTGAGACATTCAAATTGAATGAATTAAGACCGGATTTATTCAAATAACTAGTATTTTCAAAGTGCTTAACTGCTAAAAATGGATGCTGAAACAATATATAAGACTCTGTCTAAATTAGAGATGGACTCAAAATTCGCTCTCCAGAAAATAAATGAAATGTGTCAACGCATGATTAATCTGAAATGTACAGAGACGAAAAAATGGGTAAACTCTGTTTAGCAACTTCTATGAAAATTGCTCGTGGATTTACAACCAAGTAAATATACTTTATGCATGAGTTCACGAGCACCGTTTAATGTTTTGGAAAAAAACTAAAAAAGCGGCCATTGTTATTCATTTTTCAATGAGTTTCGAATTTTTTCCTATTGCGTGTAAAATTCTTTTTTCTGTATTTATCTTTTCTTCTCTCTTATATTTTTTTTTAATTTTAATTTGTTTTAAATTTAATCAATTAAAATAAAAATCTTAATTTGTCTTATCAGTAAGTATGGTTGGCTGAAGTAGTTCGGTCAAGAAAAATTTATTTGTTCCCACGAAAGACCCGCCTGATAAAGCGAAACATGCCAATACGTCTATTTACCTGATCAAAGAAATGGTGGTTGAAAAAAACAAACAAATTATGGCATATCCAACGACACATCCAAATTATAACACATCAAACGACACGTGCAAATAATTGCACATCCAATGACAAAGATTTTATGTTATCGGTAAATAATCAAAATAGTACGAAAACTAGGGTGGCCGAAAATTGTCAAAATTCTAATGAAACAACCAAAACTCTAAAAAGTATGGTGTCGGAAAAAAATATTCAGAAGATACAAGAAATAAAACAGAATGAGAAAATTACAACGTAACGATTGGAGAAACACCATCTTGTTGGATATCATAGACGAAATGCATCATCAACACTACGTAGTTCCTAGAGAAACTCAAGAGCTACACCCATCTTGTCGCAAGATGGGCTCTTCACAAACTCCATGACAGAAAATTTTAAAGAAGAATCGTGTCAGTCTTTGTGGTGGTCAATCGTTCGCGCAATATTATCCCTCCACAAATGACGCCGTCAGAAAATCGTCGACGTGCCAGTGTCTTGAACCGCAGTGATCCATTAAAGGACAAGCGTTTTTCATGTGGCGGGTACTGCTATCCACGCATGCCGACTGCGAGGCTGCAGTCATTCTAGATCTCATAATCAAATATTATTTTAAGGACAGAATATCAGGGCGGGCGTAGGATCATATATCAGTATGTGATGTTCTTAATTAGATCTTTGGGGAGCACTTGGCCTCTTATCTGTGCCAATTCAGACAGTGCCTTCTCTGAAGAAATAACCGAAATAAGGATTAATCGTACATTCTTCGTCTTCATCCATAACTACCAAATTTAGTACGCCAGAAAATGCCTATTATCGCCATAGGCCTTTGACCAACTTGTTAAAGTGCAGAGAGACAGTCCACATCACCTCATCCTGCCCAGAAAAGAAGACCTCTGGAATTCTGGCCCCGCCGACCTAAATTCCCCTCTGGTCGAGTATGTTGTTTCAGTCACGCGTGTACGGGCATGCTTGCAACCGGAACTGATGTGCTGAAACTCCCTGTTGGATAAGACTCTCGCCTCTCCCTTACACGAAAAGCCTTTTCCTGATGCTTGTGCATTTGGGTAGAAAGAAAGGAGGAATAGCAGATCGTTGGAAGTTCTAGAGTGAAGCTCCGGATAGACAGAAGCCCCAACAAGTAATGACACAGACAGCCCCAAACTCACTACCAATCCTAAGATTGAATCCCTGACCAGGTACTCAGCATCTTTGGGTGAATGACTGTCGTGAGAGGTAGACTCGTTTTTCAACTTGAGGTCATGAGAATATTCTGTCTAAGCGCTTTTTCCTCAGCTTGGTTTGACAGAGATTCCTGGCAAGTAAGCATGACACTGAACGTGGCGTGTGCTCTTATTTTCGCAGAACCGGCGAGCAGGCTTTGCCTGCTCGAATGTTAGTATAAAGTATAAGGATCTTCGTCTAATTGGGGTTTATGCGCATAATGATTATTCTGAGATACCTGATTTGCTTAGGCATCTCAGAATTGTTTAAAAGTATGTCTTCCGAGGTAACGAATAGGCCAGCTGAATTGCCTGCAGAGGAGGTGCGGAATATCTCATCGACATATCGCGTGTGTCACATTGTCAGTTGCTGATAACCATCAGACCGTGAATACAAACGCCGGCATATGTGAGGCTTTTTTATGTCTATTTTCAGGATCTGTTCACCAGGGATCCCAGTCTAAGCACTGCTCAATTAGACGCCTATTTAGCTGAATTTACTTGCATGGGGGCTGCTGAAGCGCCCGGGTGCAAGTATCGCATTACAGAGTTGGAAATCTGGGAAGCGCTGAAGCAGGTTGGCCTGGATAAGTCTCCTGGATTAGGTCTACCCTACGAAGTGTACTTGAGGCAGACCCCCTTTTTCATCACTACTTTTCAACAACTGCTTGAATCAGACGTTTATATCTCAACGCTTAACCAGGGGCAAGAAAAAAAAAACGGTGGGTTGGGAAAAGTAACTTTCGGCTTTTAACAATGTTAAATACAGATTTAAAGATTTTAGCCAAGATGTTAATCAACTGTTTGAAGGCTGTCCTCTATAGTCCGATTCGCCCCGAATAAACTTGCGCTATGAATAGCAGGAGTACTTTAAACAACCTTCATATGGTACGCTTGATCATCAAGTTGACAGTGGAACCGCGGTGATCAGTTAAATAAATCAAACGTAGACCAACAATTCATGGAGGCGTTCCTGACTGCGGTCAACTATGGACCGTTCTTTCTCACGTAGATCAAAATTCTGAACGCGTTTCCCGGTGCGATTGGGGAATGATCGGAGACATTCCGCCTTCGCCTTTGTTTTACGTAATTGTTTTGGAACCTTTCCTTCGTCAAAATACTCTTCGCATCGCATTCCTAGATCAAATGTGCCTCGATTAGGATGAGGAGGGAGATATCTAGAATGAAGACGCACGTAAGAATTTTCAATTCATGAGACGTGTGCACTCGTGAGAGCAGGAGGTCCACCGTTTACTCCAGGCGAGTGTAGATTCTATCGTGAATGTCATCTTTCTCTGAAGCACCTCTTCCATGGACTCTCCAAAGACCAGGCGTTGTCTCGAAAGGCATTATATCAAGTGTTATTTAAGGGATCTGTACAAAATGAACTGTTTACCGGGTCCGGTCATACAAAGCAGGAAGCTAACTGGATATGGCCTTGGGCGCCCGGATTGAAATGTCTATAGAATATTGAGACATTTATCAATCCGTTTCGTTGGGGTATTTTAAATGAAAGCAGAGTTACTTTGTCTTCGAGGGCTATAGTAAGAATTGCATATTATATATTATATAAGCTGAGCAGATATTTCTTCATATTCTATGGAAGGCAGCAAACAGACGATTGAGTATTGGGAAAATCAGAAATGCTAACGCTAATACGTTTGGCATTTATTGTCGGAAAATCTATTTCAACTGTCGGCTGAAATCCATAGGATTAAAACATTTTCCCCAATTAATAGGATTCTAATTTCTACTACTTCTTAAAGTATTGGTGAAGTATTCCCTATTAAACAATTGTTTGAAGTAGCATGGAATATTAACTTCTTTATCATGTCATTATTTTCTCTCCGAATTTTAGTACTATTGTTCCGTCAATGCAATAACGAATTACCACTTAGGGTAGAGCGTTAATAGAAGAGAATGTTTTCCTGGCGCAAGAGGTGTAAGAATGATTTTTATGCGGAAACGTGGGAAAGATAAGGGTAGACCTTTGATCTGAAGAAATTAATTTTGTAATAATTTGGAGGTAGAATTTGGCTGAGATAAACTTTTTCATTACGAATAAAATACAAAAGGAATATAGATGATATTACCGTTAACAGTTTGTGTAGCGAGTATCAGCTGTGAAGTTCCGAATTGATGGAACTAAATAATGTCGCTCGTCTAATCAGTTGTAATAGAATTAGCCATATCGTATCGAGGCGATAGCAACGTTTCGTCAGTCGTAAAATAGATTGAATTTTGGAACATACTTTTGGACCGGAATATCTCGTAATTCTGATCACTGTGAAGATTGACAGTGAAAAATGTACAGCTGATGTGATATTTGTAAAGAGATAGTTTATCAGTTGAAATCAGGTACTTTCTGGAGCGGTGCAAGGACCCGTCCATTCTGCTATAAATTCTTTGGGGGGGGGGGGTTACGATTATATGAGATCCACTTGAACTTTACTCCCAAAAGACGTTCGAGGAAAGATATCTATTGAAACCGCTCATTACCACTGGAATAAATTCAGGTTTTGCTAGGCAATGATGAAGCTTTGATTTGGGTTTATTTAATAATAAAAATTTGTCTTCATCACATTTTACAGTTACATCTAGGTCAGCGGAAAGATCATCTCCCAAGCACTGATTATCATTATCTTATAATTTTATCCATAAAAATTGATAATATCTGTATATTTATTTACAAGATCTCTGAGAATTTTTACACATATCGTTAATAAATAGCAGAAAGACGGAGATAGATTTTGGGGACACCAGTATTAATATCATACGTTTCAGAGATATGGCTAATAATGAAATATCTCAGAGAGCTACCTAATTACCTGATTAGGAAGCAACTTCCAGAGATTTTGTATTTAGAGAGATTGTGTTAAAATACTGTATGGTAATCATTGTAAAAGAAGACGTATTTGCTATCAAGGTCTTAAAGTCTTTGTAGAAAAAGCACAATGAATCTACATTTCAGCAGTGGGAAGTGTGACTGAAGTCAAGATGCCATATCAGTACCAGTGACATTGCAGGTTCTACTTTGGATTTCCTCAAGAATCTCCAAATATATAACTAGAAATAATATATTACAGCATTACTCAAAGCATGGACAAATCATAAATTCACAAATATTTAAGAAAAACGCTGGAGAGAAGAGCTTGCTTCGCACGTCTCAGTGAACCAAATTTATAAGAAGCATGCCTAGCAAATTATTGAATATACTGTTTTCAACTCTTTTCAAAAGGGAACGTTAACCTGAGAAGGCTTAATAATTCACTCTCCTGGAGGTTATCATCAGACATTCAGATTAATTAATTAACCTAAGGTCTAAACATATCCCAGCCAGCTTTAGTGTAGAGTGTTGGAAATATCTTCAATATTTTAACGGGGCATTTGTCAAGATAGAAGATTAGGAAGAGGTATAAACGATGCCTAGCAATACCACAAAGGAGTGTAAGCTTATAAACTATCTGGTTCAGCTCAGAAGTGATAAAAAATCTTGAGAGTATTTCTTTAATTAATCGGTTATGTCTACGTGGACTAACCACTAGTTGTGGTGAATCGACATAGTATGAATGCTAGGCGACGAATAATCAGATAGGATATCAGAAATCTGTTCAACTATTCTTTCAAAAATTGCACTACATCATTCTGATAACAATGCAATTAACTGTAGTTACACAGCAACACATTAATCGAGTGTAAGAGTCGTTGTTTTAGAAGTTTCGACCCCAGGAGAACCCGGTCTTGATAAAAGCCTCAAGACTATGGTCATGGTTTAAAGTGGTTTATTTCCGGGCAGCAAAGAATTGCCCGAGATTTTGAATTCTTTGACTGGAATAGAATGACTGACAGCTCATTCAGATATCAACATTGTACGTTTTAAACTTGAAGATGTCGTCCAAGTCCTGGATATTTACATTAGTGTAGAAGATGGCGAAATAAGTGTCGAAGTTTTGTAAAGATGGTCTGGCTTTGTTTCTATTCTCTGTGCTATATTTGTTTGAAAGGTCTCACCACAAACAAAAACACTGTCCAGATCCTATTAAGACTATAAGCGATATTATGCACATGCTGATATGGAGGAAATTACAGACATGTCACTGGTAGCGAAAGTTTGGCGTTGACTGAGAAATCAAAGCAGTAGAATTTTTCCTGAAGTCAGAAACATCATGCGCAGCCTAGGAGCTCGGCACCATAAAAAAATTCGATTGATCATGAGGAAAGATATTACAAAGGCGGCTCAGACGTTGTTAAAAACTCTATGTATATTAGTTGCTGCTTTATAATACAAAAAAAAAACATCAAGCGATGGGGTTTCTGTTATATGGTACAGTTCTTTTCTTCATTCTGTAACACCAGTTAACGAGGTTTTTAGTAGTATTGTCCTCACTAAGGCCAGCATCTTTCCTTCATTCTAAGCCAGTTTCTAGCATTCATTTATGAACTCTCTCATACAGCGGGCAGTTTTGATGTTCTTGAAAGAGCTAGACATCATTCATAATGACCATAGGAAAGTCTCTTCAATAGAGACTGTTTAAGAACGAGAAAGGAGATATAGTTTATTGTTTTGTATTAATTTACGGTGTTGGGAGAAACTACATTTGGCGCAATGTAGTCTTCGTAGAATTCCCTTTTCTCATACACTACATTTGTTATAACTGATACATTCCCCTAGGTCTTCGATGTGTTTAGCATTTATTAAATCTGGATCCTGATTTTTTCTGATGCTTCAAGATAGATGACATCACTGCTTTCATCCCAACTCCAGAGAACAGTTTCTTTTCATTTTAGATTTCACAAAATTAAACTGTTTTACTAGAGCCACCGAAGATAATGTTTTAATATTAGCATTCAACTTTATATTTCATCTAGAAGACTATACTAATTAAGTTTGATTTAACATGAAACAGTTACACAAATAAAAAATACCCAGTGAGATCATATTCCTGTAATTCCTTGAATACAGAATCAAAGGAATTGCATGTTTAATAAAAATAAGAAGCAATGTTCGACAGATAAACTTATTGGCCATCTCGTTTCATTTACGTAATCTATACAAAGTGCCATTCCTAAGATGACTACCGGTATTTAGAATGGGTGGCAACCATCTTAATCCTGCATTAGTCACAAGTTATGTTTTGTTACGACCACCACCCAATTCTTCGCGAAGCAATCGCTATTTTTGTTTGGCAACTTTATTTTGGGCCCTCCCATTGCTCTCTTGACATAATGAGTGTATGTAAAATAGTGTGGCACATTTTTAGCTTAATTTTTGCGGAAGGCAGACGCCAGGGAATTATCCGGTTTCGAAAATTCAAGGTGACTAACAGGGTTAACAATCGAAAATCCTCTGAAGACACGGTGTCGATTGCAGATATAGCGAGAACATCGAAGGAACTCTTAGAAATGGTAGTAATGGCAACCGGAAAGAAACGAATAATTGTCAATTGTTAGCATAACTAATGTAATCGTTGTTGGCAGTGATAAGAGCCAATATGCGTGTTATGATGTAGAAACATCAAAATTGACCTGATAACTTATCTTAAATGTGTGGGATATACTAACATTATATGTAATAGCAGAAGAAGCCTTTTAAACATTAAACAAAGTATTTACAAACAGGAACAGTTATTTAGGAGAATAGAAGCCTGATAAACTGAAAGTAATGTTACAATTATATAAGGCAGTGAATGCAGTATCATTTCTCCATAGTGGAAGAAGAGGCATTAAGCAATTTAATCATATTTTCTCCGACAGAGGAAGGATTAGAATAAAATGTACAGAAAATATGAACAACGACGACAACGTTTTAATTAAAATAGCAACAAAAATGATGCTCTTCCTTAGACTCAGAAGAAGGCAAACAATAAGGAAAAGTGTTTTGGAGAAATTGACAGTCACAGGGAAACATCAACATCATGCGGGACAGGGAGAAACAACAAATAACCTAACGAGTAACGTCGCATGGACGGCCCGCCTCCTTGCGTCTGTTTGCTTCTGCTGCTTGCTGCTCCTAACTACTCGTCCGACGCAAATATCGTCTGCTCTCTGCGCGAGATGGGCGCCCGTCTCGAGCCGTATTACGTCCAGCCACTCCGTTTTCATGTGCCGCCGCTTCTACGTCCCCGCCCTGTGAGTGGAGGTCGAGTACGGTTAGACGTGCACGCGATTCGAGGGGCCGCCACTGCCAGCCACGATCGCGAGACGGATGCCGCCGCCACGCGTCCGTCTGCCGCCTAAGTCGACGTGGTGACGTGTCCGGTCCACGCCGCCGTCAATGTCCTCGACAAAATTGTGGTAGTTGCCGAGGTGCCAGTCTGCTGTGGACTAGTACCGCTTCGGTCGCGCGCGCGGGCGCAACGTCTCGGCCTCCTTGCTCCTCTTTCTCGCACACATTTTTAAACTTGCCGCAAAAATAAATAAAACAAACAAAAAACCCTGGACGGGGGATCACTCGGCTCGTCCGTCGATGAAGAGCGCGGCCAGCCGCGAGAACTGATGCGAATTGCAGGACTCAGTGAACATCGACACCTCGAACGCACATTGCGGCCTCGAGATCCCTTGTCTCGGGGCCCCGTCCGGTCGAGAGGCGGAAAATGGCATGTCTTCTCGCTCGATAAAGTGGAGAGGCATCTCACCGTCCCCCGCGTCTTTCTTTCTTTCCGGAAAGAATTGCCTTTTCTCGCGCGGAGGAAACCGGGACGTCGCAGGAGGGTCTCCTCTTCCTACCTTCGTCTCCCGCTTGCAGACCGCGGGGTCGCTTCCGTTACGACCGCGAGCAGTCGTTGATTGCAAGACGATGACTTACGACCAACGCGGAGTTGCGGGGCAGCATCGTTTCGCTCTCGGAGGTCGAAATACAAACCTTGGGCGTCTCGAAGCCAGTCTCTGCCGCCGCCGCCGCCGACGCACAACGCCGTCTTTTGTGCATGGTCGCGTCGTTTTTGTTTTTCTTGCATCACAAAACGCAAAAACACCGCCGCCCTCGGCTCGGACGAGACGACCCGCTGAACTTAAGCATATCGCTAAGCGGAGGAAAAGAAACCAACCGGGATTCCCTTAGTAACGGCGAGTGAACCGGGAGAAGCCCAACGCCGAATCCCGTCGCAAGTAAACGGCTTCGGGACGTGTGGCGCATGGGTCGAAGGCAGCCGCTCGTTTTCGTCTCGCGTAGTTCGGAGTTCCCTCGATCGGGGCCGCCCGCGGCGGGTGCCAGGCCCATTCGGTGCGGACGGCGAGCGACGGCCTTCGATCCGAGAGTCGGGTTGCTTGGGAACGCAGCCCAAATCGGGTGGTAAGCTCCATCCAAGGCTAAATACCGGGACGAGTCCGATAGTCGACAAGTACCGTGAGGGAAAGTTGAAAAGAACTTTGGAGAGAGAGTTCAAGAGAACGTGAAACCGCCCAGGGGTAAACGGGTGGGACCGCTCACCGCGATCGCGGGGGGACTCAGTCCGGTGCTGCCGAACGTGGCCCAAACTCGATTTGGTTGCTTGCTCGGGCATTTTTGTTCCGGGCGGCGGCGCCCATCACAGGCCGGCGCGGACGTCGTTCCGGGGGTCACCGGCGGGGGGGTGTCGCTGTCTTGTTGGCTCTGCCTGCAAACTCGTCCCCCTCGTCGCCCACCGGATTCTGCTTTTGCGCTCGCGTCGCCGACGGGAGAGACGGGCCGCGGGGAACGAGGAGAGCGCGGCGGTCGCCGCTGTCGCTGCTGCCGCCGCTGTGGCGGCGATTCGCGTCGCTGCTGCTGCTGCTGCCGCCGTGGCCGCCGTCGCTGCCGTCGTGGCTCCTCCTCTCCATTCCTCGCGATCACCCGCACCTCTTCTTCGCTCGGCATCATATGGCGCGGGCGCTTCGGCGCGACGCACACATCCGCACGGCCGGCACCGGACGCACTTCCCCTCCGGTCCGTCGTCGCGACCCGTTCCCGGCGTGCAGGTCGACGCGCGGTGTCCGTAGGCGGAAGTCGCACTCTAAACTCCACCCTCCCCCACTTCGGGGGGCGGCGGAGGCGTCTTCTGTCGGGCCCGCGAGCGTACTGCCCCCTTCTGCCGGGGACGGAGGAAACGAAAACGCGATCCGTTACACGTGGCGAACCGGTTTCTTCCCGTCGGACGATCCGCGCGGCGCTTCGCGCGCTCCTCGGCGCCCCACCGTCTCGGGCGCGCGCGGGACAGTGTTCGCGGGAGCCTCGAAGCCGGCGCGGCCGCGCCGATTCCCGTGCCGGCGCGCGACGTCGTCTCGTCGCGTCGTCTTCTCCGCGTCCGAACGTCAAAAATCTGGGCGCGCGGGAGGGCACTGCCGGCGCGGTAGGTCGGCGTCACGCTCTGTGCCGCCCGTCACCTCGGGTCCGCGACGTGCATCGGCAACCCACCCGACCCGTCTTGAAACACGGACCGAGGAGTCCTGGCCGTTCGCGAGTCGTAGGGGCCACGAAGAACCCCGAAGGCGCAGCGAAAGCGAGAGAGCGCGTGGGAGGGCACCGGTTCCGGGAGAGGTGTCGCGGCGAAAGCGGTTCCGGCGGGGAGTTTCTCGCTTCCTTCCGCCTGCCTAGCCGTGCCCGATTCCGCCGGCGCTTGCCGTCTTCGTCCCGTCGTCGGCTTCGCCCCCCTTTTCCTCCGTCCGTCCCGTATCGGTTCCTCAACGATTTTTCCGTCGCCGGGAGATGACGCAGGAGGCTCGGGCGCTTGTGGCGGGAGGAAAAACTCACGGGGGTGGGGTCTTTCGCGGGGTTGCAGCCTCAAACTTTCCTCCCACCGCCCACCGGTGAGATCCCGCGGCTTGAACTAGTCACGATTTAGGTCGTCGAGTTTAGGCGCTGCGCGCGGGCGCATCACCCCCGGGTCGGTAATTTTTTTCTCCGAGTACGACTCGGCCGACTCTGGCGTAGCGAGCGGCCAGGGACCCGAAAGATGGCGATCCACGCCCGGTCGGGATGAAGCCAGAGGAAACTCTGGTGGAAGTCCGAAGCGCCTCTGACGTGCAAATCGATCGTCGGAACCGGGTGTAGGGGCGAAAGACCAATCGAGCCGTCTAGTAGCTGGTTCCCTCCGAAGTTTCCCTCAGGATAGCTGGCGTTCGATCGTCGCAATTCCATCCGGTAAAGCGAACGATTGGAGGCCCCGGGGCCGTTCACGGCCTCGACCTACTCTCGAACTCGGAACGGGTGGAACGGGTCGACTCTCCCGAATACGGAGCCGTCCCACCGCTCTGTCGTCGTCGCGGCGGCGGCAGAAACGAATGCGAATGCCAAGTGGGCCACTTTTGGTAAGCAGAACTGGCGCTGTGGGATGAACCAAACGTCCGGCTAAGGTGCCTAACGCGACGCCCATGAGATCCCCGAAAGGGTGTCGGTCGATATAGACAGCAGGACGGTGGCCACGGAAGTCGGAATCCGCTAAGGAGTGTGTAACAACTCACCTGCCGAATCGACCGGCCCCGAAAATGGATGGCGCTGGAGCGACGGACCGATGCCGGACCGTCGCGGCGAGGAGCGCTTGCGCTGGAATTACGCGCGCCTGACCGATGCCGCGACGAGTAGGAGGGCGCCGCGGTGAGCACGGAAGCCTAGGGCGCGAGCCCGGGTGGAGCCGACCGCGGGTGCAGATCTCGGTGGTAGTAGCAAATATTCGAACGAGACCTTCGAAGACCGAAGTGGAGAAGGGTTCCGTGCCAACGGCGGTCGAGCACGGGTCAGTCGGTCCTAAGACGCAGGCGAAAGTCTTCCCGAAAGGCGCCGGATCCACAAATAAACTAGATTTAATGTTTGATAGTAATTTAAATTTTTACCTTTCTCACAAATAAATTAGAGATTTAATATAATCTAAATATTACATTAATAAACAAATATAAAAACAAAAATTTACTAATAGTTATATTTTAATATTGTGAATGATGGTAAATGTATATTTGTTTTAGTTGTAGTCTAATTCATCAATTTAATCTAAATGCATTTTAGATTAATAATATTTCTTAATTAAAGTTTAAGTTTGAAATCAAGATGAAGTAAGATTGAAGGTAATGTGACACTATTTAGGGTTGCGCTAAAAAAGGAAAAGGCGAGAATTAATTTAGGTGATAAGAAGCTATCACGAAAAGACACTAAGCGATGTTATTTTTTCTAACAAAGAACAGTGGTAAAGATTTTATTTTCAATTGCGAAGAAAGTAAGATCTCGGTTCTTCCGGGTTTAATTTGATTTATGACGACGCACCGAATAAAAGATAGCCGTCTACCCATGGCGATAATGAAAATTTCAAATGGGTCAAGTTGCCTACAAAAAGAATGCTAAGAGACAATATTGGTCAGGTCGCGCGCTGGCGGAGACAGGTATCAGCTGGACCACCCACAGACTACAAAGAAGGAAAGATTAGACCATTGATGGTTCTTAGCAGATACCATTGGAAAAAGAAAACCTGTTTTGTGTTGGAGCTGGCCATGATAGAAAAATTATTTTATTGGAACGAATAATTGGCACCAGGGTGCAAAGTCACCAGATGACCACCCATTGATGCTGGCGAAAATCCCGTTGACGAGTTCCAGATGACATTCGGTTAAGATTGAGATTAAGGGCCGCATTAAGAGACGTGATGGTCTGTTGTCAGGAAGAAGAAAAGAAAGAAAGAAAAAAAAGGGAAGATAATTTTTCTTTTTCTTTGAGCGAGATTTATAAACCGAGGCCAGTCTAGCCACACCGACGATGCTGGGCGTCCATTGGCTGAATGGTAGCGTGAGCGGTAGGCGAAGGTAATCATGTGAAGAAGGAGGGAAGGCCTGTTGAAGCCCCCTGAAAGTATCGGTGTGAGATGCCATTGTGAGAGAGAGGGGAAATCTGTTGACGCCTCTGAAGGGATTGGTATGAGATACCAATATGAGAAAAGAAGAATTTGGGAGGACGATTCCCTTAAACTAGAAATTATGGACTTCCAAAAATGGAAATTAATAAATTTTCCGGACCGAAATCAAAGGAAATCCTTGATGCGGATTTAGAATTATTAAGGAAACTCAAACTCCGACAGGACCACCCCAGGTCGGCGTCCATATAAGCAGAGTCGCAACGAGTAGACGGCAGTTAGTTGCGGTTAGAAAGACAGGCAAGAGTTAATCTGTGAGCTGTGAGACCCGCCTCGCAAAAAGCTGACTTAAATTCACGCAATCACGACATTTAACGAACAACAATTTATTTTTGAAGAACGACTTAGACTCACACCATCAAAACAAGTTTTACGAATATCACCTGAAGATACACCAAAAAAAAAAACAGTTATCGAAAAATAACTTAAGATATTAAGACTCACCTAACAAACGCAAAGTTTCACGTATCCATATTAGCGGTTTGGGAGAATGACGCAGCCCTGTATTCAGCAACCAGATATAAAATATTGTTATCCTTTTTTTAACACATTTGATCTTTTCCAGTTGTTACTATATTTTCTTTTACATATACTTGTGCGGTATTACCCTTGCCCGGACTCGACTTGCATTGCGGCCCGGCGACTGATTGATTTCGTCTACCTAAGATCAAATCACAACGTGGGTAGGTTGGACTAGAAATCAAAGCAGTTACTTCGGTAACAATACATTGGAGGCGAGCTGGGAAGGACAAGGCTGATACCGAATCTAACCGAATTTACAAAAACATACACGCATATATACATATCTATGCATACAACAGTATCTTATACATATGTTTATATACATCACATGTATTTCCGTAAATATATATATATATACACATATAAATATATAAATATATATGCAAACCCATACACATAAATCGATATATATATATATACATATACCTACCTAACTTTACAAACACATACACACACACACTTTCACACACACACACACACACACACACACACACACACACACATATATATATATATATATATATATATATATATATATATATATATATATATATATATATATCATTATACACGTATTCACACCACCTCTATGTCACCTTATATGAGCTTAATGACGATTTTGGCAGTATGTGTATATATATATTCATTCTGCATAGAAACTTGTATGTCTCTCAGAGTGTGTGGGTCTGTTTATGTGTGTGCGTGTGTGCAGTGCAGTCGACCAATGTATTTGGCTATTATGTGTGGATGCATGCTTATTTGTGTGGGGTTATGATCAGTTTGGTGATCGTTAAAATTTGTTAATGAAGTTTTTTTTTTATTTATAGGTAAGAATAATTGTCTGCTTGATATATTGGCATAATTTTCAATTTAATTTAACTAACTTTGTAGATGTGTTGTGATATACAGACTTTTCTGTTGTCTGGTAATTTTGCGAAGAGAAAAATCTGTTGTTTAGTGCTTGTCTGATACCTATATAGAACTTGTTGCATTTTCTGGACATTCTCACCGAGTTAATATGGCGACCTTATGTCTTTTATAGAAAAAGATTTCATTGCAACTATTCATGAATCGAGCTAATTGCTATGTTTGCTGCAAAGAAGGTTGATTCACTTACTCCTGCCAAAATATTTTCCTCGTCAGAATCCCTCTTGCACATATATAAATCTACCATTAGCCCGTGTTTTTTTTATCTATCTGGCCTGGTGCTGCTGATCTATATCTCGAGGATCGTGAAGAATTCTATAGAAGCGTCTGTAAATTTATCCTAACCGGCCATCTCGGCCATCTCTTGGGATTGTTGCTATTTTATGTCATATCACTTAATATTAAAAATATAACATTAAATACCAAAAATAAGACAGAAATTAAAACGTACCCTTAAGCATTCCTCAGTAAAGAACAGAGACTGAATGTTTTCCATGTATATTTATCATTAAATCTAACAATGTGTTTGATTGAAAGAAGGCTGAGAAAAATGATTAAATGTGAATTATTACGATGAATGTTCAGGAAGGATAAAGAAAAACATCATAAATCATTTTAAAAAATGAAAGGATATCAAGAAACTTGCGTAGGTTTATTTAACAGCAAATGATTAATAAAAACAGTGTAAATCCTTTTTATAAGGATTCATAACCCTCAAAAGGATAACAAAAAAGCACTGAAGGCAAATAAACAAAAATTCTATTTTCATGGAGAAGTGAAGGAAGAAATAAAATTGCAGATGAAGTAACTGGAACATTGGTACGTCGAGTGTACATATGGAAAGTATATTTAAATATATGAATTAAAAGAAAACTAGAATAATAATAAATTATCACAAGGTCAATATAAAATGTTCGTTTTGTTAGTGGGGGAAACTCTGTTTTACGTCATATATGAAATTACACACATAAAGAAAATAACTGTTGAACGATACTAATTTTTGAACCGCAAATTTCCCTAAATATAGTTTCTTGGATATTTAACAAAAGATTTTAAGTACTGCATGCCCAACAAAATTTGGAATTTTAGGTTGCAGTTATTTGAAACAAAAGAACAATACAGCTGCAACATCGGTAAATTGATTTTTAGGAATCGAACTAACGAACTCTTGCTTAATTTTATAGAATTTTTCAGTCCACAAGTTGGATGTTCTTTCTTAAAGCGAACAATCATCTCCGGTTGGACATTTGATAACTGCGGCATCAGGGAACAACAAATTGTTAAAATATGTATATGTCACTTAATTCTTTTAATTCATCCATATGTTAAATATATATAGTTATTTTTTTCGTCATATAGTAAATCGATAATTTCCTCTATTTTTGTGGAACCCCTATTGCATATGATGCATAATTGGGACATGTGATCAAAAACTATTACTAAAACTAGGAATTCTATAACTAATTCTACTTGTAGCAATAATAACGGAAAATCAAGGCCATTGGAGTAGCAGTAATTGTAACAATATTTATATTCATTTAACGCAAGTACAGAAATTGACATTTATCACAGAACCTGCATTTTCGAACCGCCAATTTATGTATGATTCCTGAACGTTCCCAGTGAAAACATTCTGGTCATGCTTTTCATCCTTTAATACAGATGCTCTTAACCATCAATGAGTGTTAACTTTATTAACATCGGTTTTATTAGCACGTTCTCGGTATTGACCATACATAGCCAGCTTTGTTTCATGTGTTCAAGAACGTTATCCTTAGCTTTCTTTTTCATACTTTTTGCTAAAACCTTTGCATATTGTGTTCTTTGGTTTTCTAACATTACGTAAGCACAACGAGAAAATTTAAGAGTATACAACACCCAACACCTTTTTTCTTGTCTTTCTATAACGTCAATAATTGTCTAAATGAAATAAATTTTGCGTGAAACACCTGGCCCTTCAATAACGAATATTTCTTTTTCAGCACTGTTGATATTGTAATTTAGAATGGCTGCTGTAATCGAATCAAATATTTGTCGTTGTTGCATTGTTAACGTTTCAATTCTTGCATCGAGACGATTTCATATGCGTAATTTCGATTCATTTGATGGTAATTATACATCGGCACCACTGGGTATATTTTGTGGAATCTGGTGGTAATCAGCCAGATTATAGCTAATGACCAGAAGATGTTAATTCATTTGGCGTAATTGCCAGTTCTCCTTGATCTTGGATCTATCGCAATCAATAATCTTTCTCTTGTTATTGTGTTAGAACGTCAAAATATCAGTAATTTCACAGTGAATGAACATTAAAACAGACTCAGCATTTAATCATTATTCAGAATAAGATCCAACGTGACACATGCCACTGCTAACGTGATGCAAAGCTCAAAATTTACAGTAATAATGTCTTCAAAAAAACGCGGCCATATTCTGTGCAAAAGTTACATTCTCAGGTAATACGGTTCGCAGTCTTTTGTTTATGCATAGTAAATCCCTCCGACAGCATATACTCTGCCACTTCTACTCGAGATGGTTGTGGATTTATTCCAAGTAAAATTTAAGGAAAATCATGGTATCGAATCTAACATGCTATATCGTCAGTGGTGTTCTGGCGGAGATAAACAGACTGTTGCATCTTTTGATAGATAGATAGTTGGTAGAGAGATGGTGACTCAGAATGGATAGGGACACCGTAAATTCACTAGTGACCTTCCAAGGCATTGATATATCGACCAGGAATATGCTGCTGAATTTTGTCAAGCGTTTCAACTTGCTTCACTTGATCATCATTAATCGATTACTGAGTTTTGCTCTAATGCTGTCAACTCCCTTGTAAACGTATTTGTACAAATACTTGACTGCTTTAACTGTAGTAACTATTTCAATATTGATATCATGATTGTAATTCTTTAATAAAAAATGGATTATACGGAATTATCCATCGACTATCATACGTGGATCTTTTGTTATCAAATTTGCGACGATTATTCCTTCTTCTATAAATTGGGCAACAGTCATCACGGACATTTGTTTGTTCACAAAAATCTTTTTTGGAGATCTTTGGAGAAACGCCCATACTTCATATATGGTCTATTTGGAATTCCCGGGCAGCAAGTACCATGGATGTTTGCTGAATTAATCGTCTCGTACAATTCTGGATCTGCACCGGGGTCTGGAATTTCAGCACAAACGCAGTTGTTATAGTCATCGGCGTTTCGTGATTTATAGTAGCGATGAAGTATGATCAGCATTTTCATACTTGTAAGACCTCGCTTTTGACAATTGATGGAGAGAATGTCTCCCTCAAGTCGCCCAAAGATTTTTGGGTTTCGAATATAATGAAGCTTTGCCTTCATCTTCATATGAAAGACACGGGTATATAGATCGGGTCTGTCGCATGGCATTGATTTTGTTTCATTTGTCGGGTAATTTCTGGCTAATTTAGACTGCACGTAAATGTCTCAAAAACATCTGTCTTTTTATAAGCTCTAACTATTGCCATTGAATATAAGTACATCTTTTTTACGAAGCACCCGATACCAATAAATGTGGCTGGCTAGAAAATATGACGCCTCATTGTTTCTGGTGATTCATTGCATAGAAGTTGATCCATCAATACCACGTAGAATCAATTCAATCTTTTTCTTCGATTTTTCAGAAATTATTGACTGCATATTCCTGACTGAGAAGCATCTCGTATCATCATCATATATCAATAATATTGCTTCTGGGTTACAATTTTTCTTGATCCTGCATCATGACAATTGCCGTCAGCTCAACCATTTTAACCACTGAAATATGTTAAAAAATAAAGAGAATAATAAGATGGGCGCAATTGACTAATTCTCTGTAATTGGATGCTATTGCCACTAGTTTCTATCCTGATTTCTTAAGTTTTCGTATTTTGCAGTAAGGGTATCTATTAATGTAACCTTATTGTTTCGCACAGTGGGAATTGATCTCCCTTTCCCTCCATATTTGGTAAGCTACGCCTGATTTTTCTACTCCCCTCGTGATTTTACGATGCTTTTGCAGTCTAACCTTAAAGTGGCGACTTGTTTCCCCTTCATATTTCTTACAACAGCTGTACGGGATGTTGTACACACAGTCCTTAGCCATATTCTTCTCTACGGGATGTCTTACTCGGCTGATGTGTCTGAGAAATGTAGAACCACTTTTAAATGTCGTCCTTAACCAAAAAGCTGTGAGATCAATCCCTGGCTACTGCGCTGTTTAAACAAAAATTTGGAGAGTTGACTTAAAGTGACAACTGAGATATCGAAATGAAGGTTAGCATGTTGAACTAGAAGAATCTACACCGGTAGACGAAATGAAGAGTCCAGTTCGAAATTCAAATCACCTGAAGAAATCCGGAGCGTACAACGGACGAAACGTTATGAATATGGCAATACAGATGATGACAACAATCCGAACAATGTAAAAAAAGTTGTTTCTTCCTTTCTTCAGCCATTATTTAGTCAGTTATTTATTCACTGAACTTGTCGAAAATAAAATACTTAGTGTCATCTACAGCTAACATCGTAGAATTTCTGAGAAAAAATAACGTAGATTTTCTAAGATTGTTTTTGTTACAAAAATCTACAACTAATATTAGAGTATTTCTAAGGAATATACAAATGATATAGAAAACGAGTTCAATTAATGAGGATCATTAAAAGACAAACAGATAAATTAAATAAATAATAAGAAAATAATCATATTTATGTTAAAATAATAGTAAGCTCTCCAGCTAGGGAATCACTGGGACGGTTTTGTCCATTATAAAATCCTTCCTAACTGGTAATTTCCTGAAGGCAGTTACAACGACAAGACCTTCGAAGTCCTGGCGGTCAAGGTAAGCGTCCCCAAATGGTTACTTCTCACTCCAAACGTTTTTTTGGTTTACATAAAATATCTGCCTAAGTATAACCCTGATCATTTGTAAAAGGTTTGGCCATTCTACCCAACTAATACAAACTTTCCAATGGAGAAAAAAAAAACTAGCTCGTTATAGTCAATTACTCTAAAACCATTACATCATCGGCGATCATACACTGAACTACCCAAGACAAACTGAACCGATATCCCCTTGAGGATCCCCTTGACTCGAGAGGATATTGGGCCTCAAACTCTCGCAGTAAGTTCCATTCAAACAAATTATTCCCGCGAAGGTTGCATGTTACCCGATTACTACAATCTTAACCTATTCAAATCTAGAATCAACCGTTATGTCCCAATCTTAATCATATAAATAACCCCTTATTGTAACCCTCTACCTCTGGTATCTGGACCTGTTTCAGAGTGTACCTTAATGTAAATAATGTTATATATATATATATATATATATATATATATATATATATATATATATATATATATATATATATATATATATATATATATATATATATATATGCAGTTTTTTAGATATATTATTTATATATTATATATGCACGGTACTTATTAGAAAGCGCTCAATATCATTAATAAACATATCAATCCAACTAAATATAAATACATAGATGCATAAATACACACACTCACACACACACACACACACACACATATATATATATATATATATATATATGTATATATATATATATATATATATATATATTGTGTGTATTTCGGCACCATCTTTTCATTCATACACGTTTCATTAACTAATATAGACAAGTGTTGTCTATTTATTTTATGTAAACTTTTTTCGTAATTTCTGATAAGTTTAACAACATTATCGTTGAAAGAAGAAAGAAATTCACAATATTGATCCATATTTTGATACTTAAGCCATTATCAAACTTGTGGTGAAAACCCCATCGAAATCGGGTGAGAAATGCGGCCTGGGCGAGGTAACAACGCCCACGACAGACACACAGACATACAACATGGGAAATATATATATATATATATATATATATATATATATATATATATATATATATATATATTTATATATATATATTTATATATATATATATATATATATATATATATATATATATATATATATATATATATATATATATATATATAACAATATACAAATGCATACTAATTATAAACAAGATGGAAATATACTAAAAAAATTAATATATTCTAATATATCAACTACAGATCCTAGCAAAAAAAAAATGAATCATATACTACACTAAATCTAGTATATCCAACTTAATTCTTCGCAATAATTCTTCTCCCCCGGTAGCGGTTTGCAAAAAAACAACATATTTTATAAATTCAAGTGCTCTTTTGGAGAGTGTATGTCCAACGAATTAAATAATATTTATGTTGGTCACACCACAAACTCCCTTTCACGAGGCTTGACACTATATTTGAATGAAAACTCTAACATTTTTAGGCATTTAAAACAACATGCCTGCCCGCATACACAATTCCGTAAAATACTTGTCGAAAACACAATTATACTTCGACATGAAAACAATAGACAAAAACTAAAAATCCTTGAAGCATTATACATCAAACAGTTGAAACCCAACCTAAACAAAATCAATTATGGCATCTCTACCAATGTTCTTTAATGTCTATAATTGGTAACAGACACCATTGGTTTATACCAACGGCTTTCCATATTTCTACAATTCACTCTCGTGTGATGTCATGAGATGCGGTGCAATTTTCACTTCCAGCGCCTTGTATGCGCGTGTTTATCGGTGCTTAGAAATCTTCTATGTAAACATTGACAGATTATCATTACTGTCTTGTCCGTATATTGTTTAATATGTTGTAATTGACATCTTTGATAATGGCTTTAGTAAGCCGAAAGCTTAGATTGTATTAAAAAAAAAACATGGATTATTATTGTAATTTCTTTCTTTCTTTCAACTATAATGTTATTAAACTTATCAGAACTTACGAAAAAAATTCACATAAACTAAATAGACAACACTTGTCCATATTATATATATATATATATATATATATATATATATATATATATATATATATATATATATATATATATATATATATGCGTATATATTTACAGTGATTAGTATAAAGCCACAAATTAAAATTTAGCTTAATAATATTTTAATTTTGAAGACGTTATTAAGTTTTACTGTTTGTCGATATACCTAATATATAATCAGAAGTTATTAGGGTTTTTTTTTCATTTTTTTGCATAAATCTTACATTTTTAACTGATTGAGGCAGAGCATTGGAGAGTTATGAGGTTCTTATTACCCGAAAAGACTTTAATCGTGACCGTTGCATCACTGAAACTTCAGGTTATAAAGCACAGAATTCGATTTCGAAACTGAAAGAAAAAAAGAAAGGAAAAGAAGGAAATCATTTGTTTGAAGGAATCTATCTATCTATCTATCTATATATCTATATATCTATATATATATATATATATATATATATATATATATATATATATATATATATTTCCCATGTTGTATGTCTGTGTGTCTGTCGTGGGCGTTGTTACCTCGCCCAGGCCGCATTTCTCACCCGATTTCGATGGGGTTTTAACCACAAGTTTGCAAATGGCTGCCGTAAGGACATGACGAAGACCGATTTTTGAGTTCGGATTCCGAAAAAATCGATAATCGAAAAAATCTGCTTACAGAAGGAATGATCGCATTTCAACCAAATTTGATACCCTCTTAGAGTCTACCATTAGAAGTGTTGTCCAGAAGTTTCATGACCACCTAAAAAGCTCGGAAAATCGATAAAACCCAAAAACCGAAATGCCCAGATTGCGCTTGAACCGCATGTTACTTTTTAGTGAAAACCGACCGGATTTATGAGGAGGCGATTGGGGGTCAACATGTCAAATCAGTGCGTGCAGTGGAGAGGAAGAAAACATTTAACCTCACATACTGGAATGGGTACAGGGCGATTGAAATACGGCTTTTCTATCTCTGCTACCAGGTCTGACTTTGAGCCACAAATGACATATTCGACTTTGTCATCACTTTTCCTTTAATTGTCACATATTACCAAAATAAGCACTTCCTTTATTCGCGTCTGAAAAAAAAAACAAACCCGCATACGTCCTGAGTGAAAACGGTTACGCCCTCAGCAGTCCATTTTCCAATTCTTTAAACATTTTCCCTTAGCCCAGGCCGCATCCCAAACCCGACGAGGAGTTTTTGCGCTAAAACAGCAGGGCTTCCTCCCAATTCATTTCAAAGCTAATGCCGGCAAACGGTTAGCGGCTTTTCGTTGTCGCAGAAACCAAAAGAAGGAAACGATTCATTGCAGCTCCTTGCATTCTCATCGCGGGTATCACGTGCGTTAGAGACAAGCTGCATATACATCAGGCAGCTTGACCCCGTTTACGGCCAAGCCTTGTGCTTCCCAAATCATGCGCGCTAGCATCTTCCATTTTGCGTGAGCTCATTCATTGGTTTTAGTCATGGCCATTGTACAGGCTACACCAATCAATGACGAACTGTGTTATTTTCTGCGGATATAGCCATGGGTGTGGCTGTGCGTACCAAAGACACAACGCTTACAGCGTTCTTCAAACTTTGTCGACAGGACGAGTTTGCTAGGACTCTACTGTAACCAGACGTTCCTTCATACTACGTGTGGACAAAAAAGAACACCGGCACTCCGCGTAAGTGCGAGGCCAACTTCGAGGGCTATGCAGGCGTAAAAAAAGACGCCATACTCGGAAGGGTATTCACGGTTCCCCCATCGCGACAGGAATGTTTTTACTTACGACTCCTTTTGCACAAAGTTAGTGGTCCAACGAGCTACAATAACTTACGGACGGTTAATGGAGTTTTATGTGACACTTTTCGTGAGGCCTTTTGGAAGACGACAGCCAGTTTGATGCCACAATGGCTGAGCGAACTCTATTAAAATTGCCCTCTGCTTTGCGCCACCTCTTCATCAATCTTACAAATGTGCGTACAAAGTGATCCTAAATCACTTTGGGACAAATACAAGGACATTTTGTCCGAAGACATACTCAGAGAAGCGCAACTGCTGTGCCTAACAATGGCTGTTACATTCAACGATGAAATTTACAACAGGGTGCTTATAATCATTGAGAATCTGTTTGTTAAAATGGGAGGAATCTCTCGCCGCTATTGGGCTTCCAACGCCAGATCGTGTGGTTTCCCCCAGTCTCTCACCTGTAATTGTGCGGGAGACATCCTACTCTGCTGAGGAGCTCAACGCCTATGTCACAACAAATGAGCCAAAGCTTCTCATAGATCAAAGGGCCGCTTACGATGCGGTTCTTGCATCCATCAGGCAGGATACAGGATCAATTTTCTTCCTGGACGCGCATGGGGGAACGGGAAAAACGTTCGTAACAAAACTGCTTCTTGCAGAAATTCGGCGTCATGGTGAAGTGGCGCTAGCAGTAGGGTCTTCAGGCATTGCTGTCACATTACTACCGGGTGGCCAAACAGTGCACTCAACGTTTAAACTTCCGCTTGACTTCATTGAGGCAGAAACAGCTGTATGCAGTATAGCGAAACAATCAGGTCTAGCGGAGGTACATGGCGATGTAAGCTCATCGTCCGGGATGAGTGCACTGTCTGTCCAAAAACTGCACTCGAGGCTGTAAACCGCTCTCTGAAAGATATTCGAAACTCCGATGACCTTATGGGTGGTATAACTGTCCTTCTATCCGGTGACTTTCGCCAGACTCTCCCCCTTGTATCTAAGAGGACAAGGGCCGACGCTATTCGAGCGTACTTGAAATCGTCACAAATTTGGTCCACTGTTAGACCATTGCACCTTACCACCAACATGCGAGCACACCTAACTGGCGATGTTGGGTCCGCCTAATTTCCTAATTCATTATTAGCCGTTGGCGAAGGTATTATTCCAGCGGACACTAATGGATTTGTAAACGTCCAAGGGTTGTCTACAGGGGTCACAACGCCACCAACACTCAGGGAATCAGGCGGATTACATTCTAAAATTTCGGGCGTTCTTTACAATTCAACCATAAATTCCTAAGCAGCCTATTTTGAGGTGACTTGCATAGAATGTCGTGCGACCCCATCGTCACTCAAAAATCGATACAAAACTCCGTATTGACGATGCCCTCAGTAGTCCATTTCCCACTTCTTTAAACTTTGTCCTTTCTCCCAGGCCGCATCCCAGATCCGATTTTTCAATTTACGTCATTGTGTCATACCGGATCCCGATTTTTTATTTGGGACTCAAACTTTGTAAAAAAAGCCAATTAACTCACAGGTGATACGGATTTTGGGGTTTTTAAGTTGAATGTCTCGCCTGTAGGATTAGTAATTATGTCGCCAAATACTATATAAACAGAATTAGATTAATTATATAAGCATATAACAAAAAAAATCCAATTTTATTTTTCGTAACAATTTTTACAAGAACGTTTTAAATATTTTACTTTTGTTTTAAACTCATAACATGAAAAATATTTTTAGAATAATTATTCCAGATAGGTTATAATTAATACTAATATTTTCTCTAAGTAAAATCTTCCCAATTAATATTAAAGGCCAATACTTGTTATTTTGTGGTTATGTAAACCAAATGCATATTTCGGATGGTGATAACGTTATAGACACGCTAAATGACATCTCTGAACATTTTAAATTCATCTCCAGACAATTGTGTTCAGTCCGATTAATGCCCTTAAGAATACATATTTTCTCCCACTGCGATATGTGGTATAAGTATCACGGCAAATTGAAATCTCTATTCTTGGTTAACAATTATTTGAGAATTAAAACTCTCTAGTTTGATATAAAAATACTTACTATATAAACAACTTGTATTTTTTAATCTTATTCGCTTTTAAATATCAGATTAACTTAAAAGTGTTTTTTGAAACATGCCAATAAATATTTTTAAATGATCTTCACTTGTAAATCATTTCAAATATGACCAGAAAATATTTTCTTTTGTTTAAATATTTAAAATATTGTTTGTTTAATGAAATCTCAAATTACGCAATCCCAGAGAGATTGAAAGAGAGAGAGAGAGAGAGAGAGAAAGAGAGAGAGAGAGAGGTGGAAATGAGCAGCCAGCTATAGACTCTCACTCTGGACAGTAGAAAATGGCCGCAAACTACATGAAAACTGCCGTAGAAGCATAAATAATCGATTATTTCCACTATCGATTGGAGTTGGGGAATGCAAAGTCGGTCTTGGCCTACCCGATAACTTGGAGCATGTGCATGTAAATTTTGGTGCAAATCTGTCGAAATCTGCATCCGTGCATTCGTTACACACACACACATACATACACACACACACACACATCCTGCCTTTTATAGACATAGATTATTTTATAAGCTATTAAATACAAATACTTATCTTAAACTTTTCTTTAAATATTATTAGTAACTATATATTAATTGCATTTTTCCGTAAACATATTTGTGTAATAACAAGAGCAGGGAGATGTGAATATATATTCATATTACTGAACACACGAAAAAAAAAATCAAAGTAAATTCCGTTGGAAATTGAAGTTAATTCGGATTCTGGTGAAGCACGTCGTTTCTTCTTGGGCTTATAAAGGAAGTTTTTTTTTTTTTTGCCGTTGTTGTTCATAATAACAATAATAAAACAAAATAATGGAATAGATAAATGAATAAATAAATAAAAAATAATTAAATAAAAAATATGCCGGCAGGCCTTGCCTGCTGAACGTCATGGCCCACCATATTATAGATATGCTCCGCCGCCCGCAAATCAGCCTCCATGTATTAGTAAACAGGAATTAACTGATAATCCACATTGGACGTCCCCCGGGTCAAAAAAGACTGCGATTGCTATTGGGAAACCAAACTGGGTTCTAAATGCCTGCAACTGAAAGAAAAGAGGACCAAAGAAAAATCACACAAAGGCCAATAAGCACAAAGGCTCTCTATATTCATTAAAAAGAAAAACCTACAAAAAGAACAATAGCATAAATGATCTATGGAAGAGTACATTGAAGTAATGATGGCCTTTTACACTGCTATGATAAATCCGTTAGCGACAGCAATGACAAAAACAGCCTACAATATATGGCAAGAAAAATACCGCTAAAACACGCAACACATTGATGCCAACAAACTGGCCGATGCCAAGCGTGATATCGTCAGAAAAAATACTTCAAATATAAGTCGAAAGCATCCGAAAAACATAAGTAGATTAAACGTTAATATCTAGAATCTATATGCTAACAGGCCAGAGGAGACACATGCAGAGGGACAAAAAGAAACCAGTTGTAGTAATCCCTCTGAGGTACACAAGCAAATAAAGAAAGGTAATGACGAATATGAGAGAGGCATAGGGATGACAAAACATCCGATAGAAAAGAGAGAATGTAAAGGAAATGTCTTTGAACAGGGTCAACAATTTCAAAATTAACAAACAAATGTCAAATGAAAGAAATCATCCATCTTGTTAACCAACCATTTAGAAAAATACGGAACGAAATAGAAAGACCGAGGAAGCTGACAGAAATCAATAACCTAAAATACGGTAGGCTCGCAACGATCGTAGAAACAATAGGTGAAAACTTAAAAACCTAACGTAACAAAAAAGGAAAAAATATCAGTCTGAAAAGAAAAAATAGAAACTGAAATAAATAAACTAGGAGAACAATTGCCACTTCTAAATAAAGTAGACAATGACTCCATAATAGAAGAAGGAAAAAAGAGACAACTGAAACGAATCCTTGACATAAAGAATAATTCTGACGAACGAAAAATTAAAGAGAAGCTGAAACATCAAATTCAAGCGAAAGCGCAGAGAAGCAAGCGTTATATATATATATATATATATAATAGAAAAACAGACTACTTTAAGGTACCATTATAATGATTTATTTCACCAGAGTCCTATTAAAAAGAACGCCGGTTCATCAGATAGCATTTCCGACAACGAAATGAAACGAAAAATGAGATTAAAATTGATGGATAGTGTAAGCTTTTGTAATTTAACAACGGGTGTGAGAGGGATAGTTAAAGAGACATGGTAATAATTAAGCACGTCAGAAGTCACCTAACGTTAAACTTTAACTATAAAATCAAACAAAAATCTAAATAAATTTCAAATATTAAAATATAAGTAATTATTTATAAATGTATGTATATATAATTTATGCATGAATATAGATGAGCATTTCTCTATATTGTTACACGCGTGTCTATGTGTGTATTTGCGCATGTAAATAAACGTATGTATATATGGGATTTGCATGAATATGTTTGTGATATATATGAGAAGAAAGCAAAATCTTTGATATTACCCTCAAATATTATTCCATAATGAAACCTAAACCTCAAGTAAGTTTACCCATATAATAATAAAGAAAAATTACATTCATAAATTAGATTAAAAGTAAAACTAATAAAGATGTTACCGTAACTATTTTTACAATATTAAGTAAGTACAATTTGTCGGGTAAAAAAACTATTATAATTTAAAATACTTCTTTAATATCTTCTCTATAAATGTATTAATAAAAATAATAGTTTACTTATATTAAGTCCCTAAACTATTTGCTTAAAAAAATAAATATTTAAATTGATAGTAATAATCAAATTTTTTTAGACATCTAAATTTCTATCAAGCATTGAAATCTATCCTTTACATAAATTATTAAACCCAATTACAGCCTCTTTCGATTTACTTCCCTCTCCCTCTCCCCTTGCTGTAACACTCATTTGTATATATCTGTATTACTGTTTTCTGTCTCCCCTTTCTTTTTTATTTTCCTTTTTCTTTTCTCCCTACTCCCCTCCCATTTCTATATATCATTTCCATTAAGTTAACCATCTAAATAGGTCAAGGTCTGGTCACTCCTCCGACCCGAATATAAAGTGCACTTGAGAGAAATATGAAATTAACCCCACCCTATACTCTACGATGTGCCTTTAACTATCCCTCTCACACCCCCTGTTAAATTACAAAAACTTACGCTACCCATCAATTTTAATTACATTTTTCGTTTCATTTCATTTTTGGAAGTGCTATCTGATGATCCGGCGTCTTTTTAATAGGACTCTGGTGAAATAAATTGTTATAATGGTACCTTAAACTGGTCTGTTTTTCTTGTAAATATTAGCTCTGGATTTACATTGAGCTCTCAGGATTTCATCCTCCTTGGGATTACCGATACAGATTACCAAGTTCTTCATAACTTAAACATATATATATATATATATATATATATATATATATATATATATATATATATATATATACTTATATGGGATACAATCCTATATCATTCCAACAAGTGACTAAAAAAACACAAAGTAGATTTGCACACCCGCAAAATCGGGTCAAAACAATTATAAACAGATTTCGCAATAAAGTGTGAAATTAATTTTCTGACCAATGAAAGGAGGCGATTTGCTAAACCAAAAAAAAGATAACGAGCCAGTGTGAAAAAAAAGTCAACAATAAATACAGAGTGTCAAGTCAGTCGCTGTCAGACAGGCGACGAATTCACAGAAGACTGACAGTAAATTCCATCACTGACTGAACCCGACACTAAGAGCCGAAAGTGGGTTAGGAAAGAACAACCACACCAACAACAAATTTACAACTGACTCCAAAACAATTCAAAAGTACATTTTCCTTTTATCTTTTATTCCTCATCCACTCTCTCTTTTTCAACATAAATTGATCGCCCCTTTTTCCTTTACACATATACAAAAACAAAAGAAACAGACATTACTCTGCTACTCTGTTTTAACAGCGAACACAGACATTTTTATCAAAATCATATTTTGCTTAAACTAACTAAAACATTAATCTTTTTTACCCTATTCACAAGATAATAAATATACAATGTTCTATTTTCTACAAACGTTCCTTATCGTGTTGTTTCTTCTTGAAATGTGCGTTGGAATTTTGTGCGCAGTGTATCCCGTATTAAATTCTTCTTTAATCCGGGTACGCTGAAACACACATATATAAAAGAAACTCGCAAAACAAAATCTTCAAATAAGAGGCCAAGTGACCTTATCGAGAACTTGGAAAAATAAAATAGACCCACCAAATATCCAGGAAGTCGACGAGTTTCTGCGTAAGAAGTTTTAAAACTGCAAAACGCACAATAAACCAGCTACAGGAATCAAGCAACAACAAGAAGAATAACACACACATGAACAGTGCCAAAAAATTGATAGATATAAATATTACTTAAACAACAGCTGCCATCTGCAAAACCAAAAAACTGGAAAGCACCAGTAATATGCAGAATAGCTAATCTTTCGTCAAAAACCCTATCTGACACCCGCCAAGATTTCGAACGGTCTTATAATCATAAACCAATAAGAATGCCCCATACCTACTCCCCAACACAGAAGAGACAGAGAACCCGAAATACTATAGGCCCATCGCCTGCCTGCCAACAATGTACAAGATCCCTACATCTACCATAACCGAGAGGGCATACAACTTCTTTGAGAAAACAATTAACTCCCAGCAATAACAGAAGGTACGTAAACGATGATGTTACGAGTGCAAGATCCAACACATCATCAATAAACAAAGAAAAGTCACTTATCAAAAGCGTGTACCTTCGACATTTGTTCCCCATTCTTGGATAAAGAAGCGCTTAATATATAATTAGGTAATTCCAGTAGAAGAAGAAGACATAAGGAAAACGAAATTACCACTACTTTTGGACTCTATGAATTTACCAGGATGCCATTTGGGTTACATTTAACTTAACTTGTATGCTCCACAAAGGTCAAATTCATAACAGATAGCATAACAATATGGAAGACTACACTAAATCTAAACCATACATATGGGTCATTAAAATTGAGACCAGTCAACATCAAAAGCGTGATCTTCTCTTCAAGGAGATTCATTATAACCGCTACTCTTCTGCTTTCGATTAGCCTAACTAGTTTCTGATCAACGGTAGCCACGGATGCAAGACACAGAATGGCAAATTGAATCACCTGTTTTATATTGATAATCTTAAAACGTTTCTAAAGGATGATAACTAACAGAAAAAACCTGATTATCTTAAGCGAAGACATTAAGATGGAGCTTGAAATCGAAAAATGCGCCAAAGCTACCTTCAAAGGCGGTAAACTAACGAAAACTACGGATTTAGACCTTAGTATCAACAACAAGATGAAGCAACTAGACCAAGATGGTATATACAGATACTTAAGAATTAATGAAAGAGACGGAATAGACTATTCCATTATGAGGAAATGATCCGAAAAAGAATATTATAGAACAGCGCGTTTGATGCTAGAAAGCGAACTTAATGAGGCAAATAAAATGAAGGCCATCAACAGGTTAGCAATATCCATAGTGACATACTGTTTCAACATTATCAAGAGTAAGTTGAATGACATTAAATATTGGACGCCAAGACCAGAAAAATGCTTTGCCAAATGTGGATGCACCACTCGAAATAAGATGTTGATAAGCTGTAGATAGCAAGAGCTTTAACAATTTGAGATCTAACCCAACATAATTAACTATAAAAATTACAACAATCAGATCCGAGGCCTATCTCCCCAAAAACAATGTCCTCCTTCAAATAGTAAAACAGCAAGAAGCTGTACTCTTCATGAAACAGCTTAATATAGCTGAAAACCTACCAACAAAAAACGAAACGAATACGGGCAAAGTGGAAATCACAACTTTTGGAAATGAAATATCACAAAACTGGGTGAAAAAGGCGTTCATTGGATATATATATATATATATATATATATATATATATATATATATATATATATATATATATATATATATATATATTGGCTGATGTCAAAGGGAAACAAAGAAGGAATAAAAGAAATAAGTAACAAGGACAAGCGGGTGAAAATACTATCGTAGTATAATAGGTATTGAGTTTAACGTAAATAGGAATTGAAATCAATTCTACGTCAGAGCAACATTTCATGAAGAGGGCAAGATAAGTTTAGTGGAATTTATTTTCTTGGCTAAATCTCTGAACAAAATGTCAGTATGAATAAAGGCAAATATTTGTTTTCCTTTCTTTTTTTATATCAATGGGGATTATCGCACGGTAACTAAACACAAAGAGAATCCAACTATAAACAATGATGTTGCTGACATATGGAGTATTGAAATCCGATTCATTTATGATGAGATGACAGAGTGGAACTATTATAATATAAGTACATATACCATATCTACTCGTATATATGTTGACTTCATGTATAGTGCGACCAAGATTTTGAGCATGAATTTTAACAACTCCTGTGTGTTATGCAACAGTTCACTGAAAATCAATTTTTAACTTCTTCTTAACATTACCTGCGTATAATGCCACCTCTTATATTTTGGATAAAAAAAAAACGAGCATAAAACCTCACAGTATATAGGACAATCACGTGTTGCGTAAAAATAAATTGTTGTGGTGTGAGTATAGCGAATGTTAAAAAATGTGACTGCAAGCAGTTCGTTTTCGAAGGCCGATATCGAGCCACGATTTTTTTTTTGGGCTCTTTTCAAAGTTTCTCTAGATTTTAGTGTAAATTATATGTCCCTGAAAGAGTATGTCTGTCATAGGCGGGACAAGGCCGTATCTATGGTGCACCTAGAGGAAGTGTTCATTTTTAGATGGAAATATTGATTTATTAAACGGAGCTAAGATGTAGCAAAAGCCGGAAATATGGATCACCTTTCTTAGGATCTGGCGAGAAACGTGCTGACAATTACGTCTTGTCGAAGTGCCGATACACCAGGTCGTGTAGGCAAGTGTCCAGTGTCAGATGAAAATGAGCGGAAGAGCTAATTCGATTTGATATATAGCTGCGAAGCACGGGCAAACAGTTACAAATGTGCACAGGCACGTACGCTGATATTTGGTCACTTCGTTAAATTTTAGGAAGATGATCAGGTCAAAATTATTTCTTTCGTATGTTTTCTTTTCTTCTTTTTCCAAATTATAATATATAAAGAAATGCATTTAAAGTAACGAAAACTAATTTTGAATTTTTTCTTTAAAACCTTACGTTCTCATGAAACAGTCAATTTAATAATATTATGAATTAATTCAGTGTTCCTATATATATATATATATATATATATATATATATATATATATATATATATATATATTATAAATAGATTTATTCAAAATATGTTTTTTTCGCTACACAGTTCTAACCATGTTTCAAAAATGGAAGCTAAATGCTATATATTTAATTTTGTAATTAAATTTCATAAAATATATTGCAAAATCCAAGCACATTCATACAAACACTGAATGATATATTAATTAAAAAATAATTCTTAATTGCATTATCATTTTGAAGAGTAATTTTCCCATTTATTTTATTTCTCAAATAATACTAGAATCTTATTAAACACTGTGAGAGCTTCGAATGTTTATTTACAATGCAATATAGAACTTTCTTCAAAGCTTTATTCTATTTTAACTAGATAGTTGAACTGTATTTTTTTCTTATTCAGTTTTTATGAAATATTTAAATACGTTTAAAGACGACGCATTTGTCATGTTGATTTTAAAATGAAATTAATCTGTTAAATTCAAAACCACAGAATTTTCTTATCATGAAAGTGTTATATGAAAGAAAACACAAGTTGATCAGCGAAAGCCAGAAACATCAGCAGGCAGAGATAATTACTTATGTTCTGTTAAATACTGAACATAGTAATTTCGTTTCGTTCAATTTTACAGTAAAGGAGAATTGAGACAATAGAAACTACTGTCAATATATGAAGGGTAGTCAAACATACAAATTGCCTTCAAGATTCGAAGCTTGCTTATTATATATGAATAAAATATTAACACAAATGGTATAAATAAAAATTGCGTAGGATTCCAGCAACGTGAGTTTCTTTTTAATTACAAACTGAAACACTTCATTAATAACTGCGCATCTCTTAAACGCAAAGTCTTTGACATCTTTCAAGTTTTAAAAAAACGCCCCATATGGTATAATATAACACGATGATTTCCACTCAGAGTGTCACAAAAATATTAGCCAGAAATTCTCTGTGTGTGTCTAGCAATGGCACTGTTCTTAATCAAGACACAGTTGAGCCAATTTTTGTATCTACCATCTGTCATTAATCCATAAAACCACTGCACAAACTTTATCAATGCTTAATAGTAATCCCAATGAAGTCTCGTAAATAATCACTGAATGTATTACGTATATGCTGCCGAAAACGGATGAAACAGATGATCCGAAATATTATACGCCAGCCCGTATAAATTGATCCCCTATGTCCTGACGAACTGAAATTACTGTTTTTTCCCCCTAGAAGAGAAGGGATGCAGAAGGGTTTCATATAGTTGCACACATCAATTATTGGTAAACAAAATGATCCTGGAAATTGGAAGGAAAAGACGTAGAAATCTCAGCACAGCAAAGAAAGCATTTGATAATATGACAAACTCTTAGATCCTTAAGGCTTTGGTAACTTACAATTTTCCTACGTGATAGTATATTTCCTTAAACACATCATGGGAATGCGGAAAAAAACACATTATGCCAAATTCACGCCAGAGGCACTGCCACTGCTAAAAACCTCTTATATCCGACGAGGAATCTTTCAAAGAGACTCGCTTTCCACGCTTCAGGTTTGTCTGTCCTTAATGTCCCGTACGCATGAGCTAAACTCTAATAGATAATTATACCAAATAAAAAAAAGAAAGTATTAAATCATTTGCTCTACATGGATTATCTCAAACTCTTTACCCAATGAAGAAAATGAGTTGAGAGTCTCCTCAATACAGTAAAATCCTTCAGTGACGATTTTGAATAATATAAATGTGCAAAATTAACATTCAGGAAAGAAAGAATTATAGAAACACACTGTCTAGGAATTAGCGAAGGTGATAGAATAAAACATATCCAAATCAAAGAGAAAGTAAGAAAGGGAATACTACAGGCGTTTGCGTCTGGTATTGAATACCGAGTTGAATTTAAAAAAGGCAGCTCATCAGCCATAAATTTCTAGGCTGTCCCAGTGGTGCAATAATGTTACAACGTCCTTTAGTGGACCATAGGTGACATTAAGCGAATCGACGGAAAGATCTGATGTTGTTCGTATGTATCTACCAGATCCGAAGGAAGGATACAATTAGTTCTACTAGAAATGTCTTGTCTACATTAATCAGACTTCCACGATACTACGTAACTAAAGTAGACTGGATGATGAATTGTGTCAAAGAACAGGAAATCGGTAAAAAGTTTATTCAGTAATAAAGGAGGGTAACAGGTTCAAAATGGAGTTGCAAGTCCGTGAAGAAATACAACTAAAACATAATACAGTTACTGCTGTTGCAAAAACCTTAAAAAAAAAGTAGTGACAAATGCAATCTACCAGAAACAGAAATGATGCCAAGATGTACTTCTGCCAATATTCAGCCCGTAAAAACTAAGCTGACGTACACAAACGCAGTACCACACACTGGCACGTGGTGCAGGGTTAAAAGCTGAAACCGACTGTTTTATTCTTGCTGCACAGTAGCAACGATACTAACTAAAGATTACAATAAATATACTGAAAAATTATGTTAGTTAAAAATTCCGATTCTGTGATAAATATCCAGAAACAATTGAACAACTTGTATCAGATTGCACGGTATTGGCAGTCACTGAATATAATACACAGCATGACAGATTGGGCCAAGGTCGGCATGGGAAAATCTGCAGTTTTTACGGAAAGGGAACTGCAAGAAATTGGTGTATATATATATATATATATATATATATATATATATATATATATATATATATATATATATATATATATATATATATATGCTGAGAACCTCTACAACCATTGAATATTATCCAAAAATTAATGTACGCTAAGGATTTTTCCCTATTTCATCATTCTTAACCAAATTACTACTCTCCCAAACAAACGTACACAACAATATCGTAAAATCAAAAGAAAATGGTTGAATGCGTCAACACAGCAATAATAAAAATTCCGGAGGCGCTGGATGCTGTCAGCCCACGCAAGCTTTCCCTGCTGACCTCCGATATTAAAACCCGAAAATTAATTAGGTTCAGCAGGGAAAGCATGGAGGAAGCACTCAAGGCATTCCATATTAGCCCGAGGGTGCTAGCCAGAAGAACGAAGGCTTTGTGGGACATTTTACTAACGTCAGAGCAGCAAACCAAGGATTTAGCGGGGAGTATATTGACTACAAAGACTGCAGCCCGCGTATATAGGCACTCGTAGGACAAATGCCACCTTCCATGGGGTGCCAGTGGACATTCCAGATGATAGAATGAGGGCCTTTTTCGCTAAATTATGAGGTTGTTATAGAAGATAGGAGGTGCTGGAGGTCATGTGGAGTGTCGTTGCACATGGCAAAGGAGTGCCCCACAAAAAGGGTACAATCTTCACTACGTCCAGCAGCGACAACAACAACATCAATAACAGAAGTGCAGGCGGAGGAAGGGACTTCAAATAAAGACGCTGAGTGGAAGGAGATCACGAGAAACGGAAAATAATCCAACGGTCAGTCTCCTCTTAAAGAGATGTCCCAAACAAAGAAGGAATCCCCACCGAAGAGCGGTCAGAGAAGCGAAAGAAATAACAACCTAAATATGTGCAGCAATCAAGAGAGGGGCAACAAAGGTGGGAGTCCCCAAAACAAGCAAACAACAAAAACTGCAGCAACAACAACAGCTGCAGCAACAACAACAGAGAAAGAAGAAGCAACAGCAGTAACAAATAGACACCCACATGGAGTTGGATCAAATGCCACCACCTCGGTCATCTTCATTGAAGAAAACCAGAGAGGTGGAGGAAACAACACAAAGGAACTCTGACCGTAGTAGAGCGGAGATGGGTATGGACAAAACCAGGTCACTCTACGCCGCTGCTTCGCCAAGAGAAACCAAAGAATCAACAGCAAAAGCAAAGAGCCTCTCTGCTTATCCTTTCCTACTCCTCCAATTATTCCCTAGGTCTATGTCCACTCCCCCTCACACATCCACTTCTTCCGCTCCTCACCCATCAAGGGAGAAGTAGAAAAAGAATCTTTTTCTACGACCGGAATAAATTTGCAAGGTAGACCGAGATGAAGCAAAAAAGGGCATGTCCAAACAAAAAAGTGCCCTTTTAGGGGTTCTATTATAATGGATAGAATCGACGGAAAGTCAGTGGAGGATCCCCTTAATTTCCCTCACCCCCCTGGAGTTATTACCCTAGTAAGGCTTACTGAGGTATGTCTAAAAGTCTGGAGTCACCTCCTTAAGGTCAAGGAGGCCTATCAAAAATTAAGGATTTTTAAATTGACAATGCCGATTTAAAAAAGATGAGACATTTGTGTTCTGGGGGGGGGGTGCTTGTTTTGCTCCATCCCTCCTTTTATAGAGCAGTTAAGCTAACCTACCCTACGGATGTCGGTGGTATTGTCCTAGATGGCCGGATTAAGACGGATTTGGGAACAGGGAACCTGGGACAATCCGTCGCGGTCCTTAATGCTGTAGGTTTCCGGCCTGTATTTGAGTAGCTTTTTTCTTTTCTCTCTGATTTTTCAGGGCTAGAAGATATCTGGTAAGATAGCCAGTTTGAATGCGAATGGCTTGAGGGATCGGGGTAAGGCTGCTCGCCTAGTCTGTGATCTCTTGTTCGGCGTGGTTGTCGGCACGATTCAAGAGACCCACTTTGTTTGCAACGTCGATGCTTGTGTGCTGTATAGCGACTTTGCACATGGGAACCGAGAAGTTCTTTGCTAGTTCGTCGTATTCTTGATGCAAAGGTGGTCGATATTACCGTGAAGATTAGTTTCTTTCTGGTTAGTTGCGGTTTATGCGCCCAACAACCCGGAGGAGCAGGTATATTTTTTTCGGCAGTTGGGCCCGTTCCTGGTTGATTCAATGCGCCTAGTTTAATGGGGGAGTGGAATGCCAAGCTGGATCCCAAGTTAGACAGAGGATGGGGAGCTAGCGGGAGGAGGAGCGATCATAGCCTGGTTGATCTGATCGAAGATTTTGGTCCCGTCGATAGATACTGGTTCGATCACACCGGTGGGAAAATGTTGACGTAGGCTCAGCATTGGCCTTCTAACCGGTGGTTAGCAACCTGGATAGAATGTTAATTAGAGGCGCCGACGTAGACTTGTTAGATTGTCCCACGTTCCACTGGGTAGCCTATTCGGATCACTAACTTGTTTGTGCCCTGGTGGCGTTAGAGCGTAGGCTTTGAATGGCTGCTTACTGGAAGTTCAATCTGTCTTTACTGGATAAGCGAGACTTTCAGGAACACCAAAATAGTTTAGTGCAGCGGGACTTAATGGGGTGGTTATCGGGAATGATAGGTGGGAGAGACTTAAGGATACGATTATACCCTTCACGGCTGATCTAAGCAAACGATTCGCCATAGATAGAGCTGAACAGGTGAAGACGCTTAAGGCTAGTTTTTTTTTCCCGGGCGGTGGCTGTGATGGGGATCCCCTAGAGATAGCCCCTTAGCTAGGGAGACCTTGAGCATTTGAGTAACGAGCACTACATGGGCCAGTTAATTTGACATAGTTTAAGCGAGATGTCTTCCGAAGCTGTGAATATGGGCGCAGATTTGCGCAAGGAAGAGATCCGTTGAGGTTCCGATTATTACATTCGTGAACTCAAGTCCAGGCAGGGGCATGCTCTTCGGGCCACTGACGACATGTGCGAGGCGTTTCGGCGGCATTTTGAGAGCCGTTTTACCAAGGATCTTGGTCTCCGTGATGAGGAGTTTCGTAGCAATTTTGCTGACTTTCCTTGGCTTTCGCCGACTGAAGCGACTACCTGCGAGGAGGATATCACGGAGGACGAGTGCTGTGTTACAGGTGAATGGGAAGCTGTCGGGCGCTTCTGCGCTGTCTAGGTTAGTTCGTCATGGTTGTCCACTGTCGCCCCTACTTCATCCTTTGGCGCTGGAGCCTCTTCTTCTCCGGCTGAGGGACAGGGTGTGCAGTCCGGTCCTACGTTGAATCGCCGTTACTGGAGGGGCTCGTAACAGGGTTTCCGCGTACGCCGATGAGGTATCACCTTTTGTGTCGTCCCACAGCAGCAGTGAGGCGGTACTGAAGACGCTTGATCGGTAGGAAAAGGTGACAGAGGTCAAGATTAACCGCGACAAGTCGTCCGGCTTGCGGTTAGGTGCCTGAAAGGGGGTGGACTTTCCGGGGCCATTCGGTTGGACGGACGGTACTGTCCGCATTCTTAGAGTGTGGTTTGGACCCGACCAGCAGCTGGAGAAGAATTGGTCTGAAGTACGAGTCAGACTTGGCGTCGACGGAATTTGTCCGTGAAGTGCAGAGAGGAGGCGTGTTCCACTTACGTTTTCCCGATTGCCCTCTATAATTTGTGCGTACTTCCTCTCTGTAAAGACCATAGGAAGCCGCTCGAGCGTTCGCTATCTTTCATTTTATGCAGGTGACCCTGTCATCAGGTCAACAGACGAGTCTGTGCAAACGTCTGTGTCATGGGGGGCTGGGAATGCCACAAACTTGCCTCGAGGTTGGTTTTCGTACGCCGCGTATTAACAGGCGATTCGATTATGAGGGATATTATTAGGGATGCTTTCCTTTCCTTACTATCACTCTCACATCTCGCAGGTTGAGCGCCATCGTAAACGCCGAGATGAATCGGATTTCATTCGCGAGTGTCGGTCGGCCTTGTTGGCTGTTTGGCTTGTTGGCTCGATTCAGTGACTTTTCCCAGCCTATGAAGGTCTTCTATCGTTCTTTAGTGGAGAGGGTCGCGAAAGATTCTCTTCGTGAGCAGCTCGACTTGTCAGAGGAGGAGTGAACGGTGTGGCCTTGGTTTAAAGGAAACGGCTTTGCACGCCTTCTACCATTGTCCCCGGGTTCGCCCCTTATGGGACCATGTCGGCGAGCTGACGGCTCGTCTTGCTCCCGAAAAGCTTGTGCCCATTGATCGCGCATACGCGTGTGACAATGTGTCGCCTCTGTATTCCCGACCCGAATGGTGATTTGGACTACACGACAGGAGGAAGTCTTGCGGAGCATCCGTCTTTCTCATCATGATTCTGATCCGATTCTTTAAACAATCAGCTGAAGGTGAAGATTCGACATTCTTCAGGTGGGTGAATGAGGCGAGCCTGGTTCGTTTGAACTGGGCTAGCCTTGATTTTCTTTTTTACTTCAAACCTATGTCACATCGGGTTTGTTTCCTGTGGAGCCCTGCCACTGGTTAGGTTAGACAAGCTTTTGTGTACCTAGTTAATGTGAGTAAATGTAGTTCCTAGCTTGTTCTCGACTACAACTTTTGTTATGATCCAAGGTTGAGATTTCCAACCTCCACACTTTGTTTTGACCCTTTTTTTTTATCTCAACTGGGTCAGTTTTTTCTTCCCCATGTCCCTGTGTATTTTCTCCTTTTCCCATTCCCATAGCCAGAGATCTTGATTTTGTTCAAATGGGCAGAATACTGCCGCCTCTCATTTTGAGGTTTGGACTGGCCCTACTAACATCAATTATGTTTAGTTTATTTTGTTCATTTTTCATCACAGATTTTTAAGTATTTATTATCATTAAATTTTACGGCACGTTTGTAAGTCCCCTTTGTGAGGATGCGGTATTATGGTGTATGGAGGATTGATTGGTGATGGATGAGTTTTTGTGGTGAATGGGAAAATTGTAACGAGTGAATGGGTCGTGAATCAGATTAGCTAGGTATAAGATAGTTAGTGAAGGTCAGCCTCAAACCCTCCCCTTCATAGACATTTTGATATAATTGTATTTATTCCAATAAATACCGTCCACATTGGACGAAACGCGTCAGCAACTATTAGTTTTCCTATTGTCATTGATATATATATATATATATATATATATATATATATATATATATATATATATATATATATATATTCATGAATTATTCATACATAAAACAAATACAAAGGTTGATGATTAAATGGCGAGAAATCCATCTTCGTGAACAATTCAATAATATACAAAAACCCCGAATCTGTTTATGAATAGACGGTTTCCGTGTTTAATTTGGTAAATGTTGCCATAATCCTTTCCTTCAGTTCATCGTGGGTTTATAAGGAGGTTTTTTTGTCTCTTGCTTAACTACACGACATAAGTAATAATCAAGGGATTTGCAGTCTGGGGAATTCGGTAACCAGATGTAAATGGTGATGTGGACGGAGGAATTGCCTTGCAAAAAGGAATGTTTTTTGCATATGTGGCATGGTGCTTAGTCCTGTTGCCAGATATAGGTTAATACATCAACCATCCTCTTGACCCATTGCAGTATAACCTTCGTAAGTTATCTGATGTAGGTCTTCGTGTTGAGTTTGAGGCGCTCACCAACAAATTCGGGATTTCTGTTGTTAGAACAATCAGAGTGAGTTGCCGTACCTTAGTAATCACGATTAGACTCATCCAAATGAATCCCCTGTAAGGTCCTCAGATTGACAATCAAAAACGCTGAAATGATTGTACTGGATATTTCGATGGGAATACCTAGCAGTACAGCAAGACGTTTCCATATTTCCGGAAAAGTGAATTGCGTTAGGGTGTTTTTTTTCCTTACAAACGATACCAAACCGATCCAAGTATACTGCGCAGTCGATAAAATCAAATCCAAAGAACGCAAATGCACGAAATTAAAAATCTAGTATGAAGACAATTTACTCATCGCCCCCCATATGCACACACACACACAGGAGCACACACAACACATATATATATATATATATATATATATATATCATATTACTATATAATCTATTTTAGCGCGTACACACATATGGATTCAATATCCATGTTTATTTACAAGCACTGAAATTATCATTCCACTGGCATTAATCAAAATGATTATATAGGATAAATTCAAGGTTTGTAATTTTATCTGTTCCCACCTGTCATCCGAGACGTGGCTATACACTGTTGTTTTGGTTTTTTTTATAAATATTGTAATGGCAATTATTCTAATGAGTTTCCCACCTCTGTATCTCAACGGCATAAATTTAAGGGAAGTGTTAGATTGGTAACCAGGTGTCATAATTTTACTCTGGAAATATCCTGATGTAACTATAAAAATTAACCTGAATTTCATTTTTTCTAAGAAATGATGTAGATCTATCAACGTGATATAGATCTACGTCCATTGACAGATTACTTTTTTCTTCTCTTTCAATCACTTCATATCTTTGTTGAGCTTTGCGACAGATGAGAGAGTTTGTTATCGCTTATATTACTTAGTTGATATTAACTAACCCAAGCAGAGTTGATCTTTAACATCACTCAACCTAACTATATATATTGACAAAATGATAGTGAAAACGATCACCAGCTCATTAGAACGCTTACTTTATCTTTTTTAATTCCCAATTTTAAACGACAAATCGATATTCTATAAACTCATGGAATGATGTTGATGAGATTTTTTGTAATATAAAGCTGTTATTCTACCATGTCATTAAGTGTACACGACCTAAAAAATTAAAGAGAAACATACACAAAAAATATTTAAATACTTTAAATCAAAAGATTATTGGAGAATGTCAGATTATTGCTCTTGGATACTCTTTACCGTCCATAGAATCAAATATTTCAACGATACTTTTTAACATTTTATTTTGAACGAGAATTGGAACGAAGTTGGGGGTGAACGTCTTTAAACGAGTTTATTTTGGATTTGTTGTTTTTTATTCCAGTCGAAGAGAAAGAAAAATATTTTGCCAAGTACATCGATAAAAAGTTTATGTTTTTTTTTTTTCAATAATGCTAATACGCATAAGCAATGTTCCCGGAAATAACTCACAGAACTTAAACAGTTCAACGTAATTTATTCCATTGTCATGATGTATATTTCTTAATTTAAAAAAAGGGAAAAAATACATTCATATACAAAGTCGATCAATGAGTGAAATACTACCCATCCGTGCTTAATTGTATCTTATCAACAACTGTATTTACCCAGCAGTCATAGATATAAATAGGAGTGTTGACAGAAAAGAGAAATGGAAAATGTATCTGTAATACGTCCAATATAATCTGATAGATGCTATAGACAAACTAAAACAAAAACAAAAATAAAGTTATAACTGTGAACGTTACAGATATTTAAAATGGAAATATGTTAATTTTTGGATGCTTGATGCAATATTTTGTAGCAATGAAATCTTATTTTCAAACAGTATTAGTAAATGTAATAATAATAATAATAATAATAATAATAATAATAATAATAATAATAATACATCGGGTTGATGGGAGGTTAATACATCGACGAGAGGAAGAACTCTGATTTAAACCTCTGCTGCCTTACGGTCATACTCGGGAATGAATTCCCAGGAAAAGTATTGTTGAATAATGACATCCTAACAGCTTTCTTAAAGTCAGATAATAAAATAATAATAATAATAATAATAATAATAATAATAATAATAATAATAATAATAAGGATGATGATAATAAGGATGATGATAATGATAATTATGACACTAACATTAAACCAGTTTACGAGATAGTTAGCCACATACTCAGATAACACGCCATATTGGCACAGAAAATATAACTGCTAACGTGAAATAAATTTTGTTTTTTACGGTTTATAAACATTTTGAGTTTGTTTATGTCAGAAAATATTTTTAGATTCTAAGATTTGTTTTGGGATAATAATGATTTTAATGATACACGTCTTACCAATTAACCCATAGTTACAGGGGAGAAGAGGTGGATTCAAAATTTTGCATGTTGTATTTGCGTCGAGGGAAATATAACGAATCCAAGTCGAATTGTAAGTCGTTTTTTTTTTCCGATTTCTAATTCTGTGCAGCTATACATTACATTACACTTTATACCTGCGTAGAGTTTCTACCAGAGGAGTAATAAAATCCGAGTCCTGGGGAATGCAAATAATCCTGAACAGTAACCATTTGATTTTTGTTTAATTTGACGCATTAATTTTTTTGAAGATCTTGAAGAAACCTTCCGTGGATCACCTGTTCTTCTTCGGTTTTCAACAGTTTTGAGTTTTGTATAATTTGCAATGAAGTAGTCAAGTTGTCTGAGATTTTTCTACAACTTTTACCTTCTTTCTTGAGCTTAACAAGCAATTATATTTGCGAATTTGTTAATTCTTTAGCTCTTGGCATAACGGCAATTTTCTTGCAGAAATATCAGTTATAGAAGGTTATGTTTGTATTTTTAGATTAAAATATCGAATGTTAAAACTACTGGAGCATACTTGAATAATTCACTTGAGGAAACTAGCGTATTAAGGCAGTTAAAAAAGTTTTAAAATCTGAAATTTGCTTTGTACGAATATTTATCTTCCCCAATATACATATATGCATACATACATACATACATACATATATATATTAGGTTGGTGCAAAAATAATGACGTAATAATGTCGTTTTTTGAGGTATTTTTAACGTCAAAAACGACATTATTTTTTCACCAACCTGATATATATATATATATATATATATATATCAGTGTGCATGTGTGTGTGTACTTATTTATAGTTCAATTAACCCCAAGTGAACCTATTGATTGTACGGCTTATCAGTTATATTATAAAATGCCGAAAGAGAATTTAAAAAATTAGAAAAAATTCGCTGCTGCTGAGAATTAAATTTTTGATATAACTTGAATTAAGATTGGAGTCGTCTTTTTAGAAGGCGCGTTTTGGAATTACTGTTCTTTATATATAAATCAATATTTATCTTTAAATTAAAGATAGATATCAATTAAAAAAGTTTTGAAATTATAAAGAAAAATACACATAAAATGTGTGTGTGTGTGTCTGTGTCTGTGTGCGTGCGTGTGTGTGTGTGTTTGTTTGTTTGTTTTGTTTGTTTGTTTTGTTTGTATTTCGTTGAATATGACAGAAAAGCAAAACTGAGGCAACAGAAAAAACGGAGAAAAAAAGATACATAATGCCACCTATTACTTGCATAGCATCTATTATCCAAAATGAAGTATCTAATCTGAACTACATGAAAATAATTACAACCGTTTCCAAAACTAATTTGCATATGATTAGAGACAAAAATTATCACAACAATAATAATTCTGATGCAGAAATAAAAAAATAGAAAAGAAATTGACAGAAATGTTCCTCATAATTCATTGTTGAAAATTGCAGAAACTAAAAAATCATATCTATGTACTCAAAAGGGATTTTCTATACATCAATTTAACAAATGTATTTATACTCACTAATAATTTCAACTAAAACTATAATCTAAAGAAAGCCACAGATAGTAAAAAAGAAATAAACTTGCACAGAAGGTAAATTGTTGAGAGTAACACTATCTAAAGTTAATAACATAAATTAAAATATAAGTTTGTGCCATGTATTCTTTCTGTATTACGATTCCTGAAATAATTACTATTGTCCAAGATAATTGACTACAACAAAATCAATACCCTTAAGAGAAAACGATTAAATCCATAACCTCATGTTATTCAAAATATATATAGTATTAATCACAAATTAACAAAAAAAATAATTAAAAGTAGCTAACACACTTTCGTGTATTCGACATTGAATTGTGTCACTCTATATCCTCTATATCTTTCATGACTTTTGTTAACTCGGTGAATATTTATGAGGATTCTTAAAGATAATAGCTTATAAAAATCAATAATATTTTCTTATTACTTATAAGGGACGAAACGCGTCGGCTAAGATGAGTTTTCCTATAGATATACTTTGTCTGAAACTGTCACAAACACACGTACAACACACACACACATATATATAATATCATTTCTCTATATATTATATATGCGTGTTACTTATTGTAATAGACTCAATTTCAGTGATGTCTGTGTTTGTGTGGGTGTATGTATATACACTGTAGTAAAAGTTGATAGATAGGGGACAGTTTTCAAGCAGTTTACGGACAGTTTTCGTAATTTTATATGTAACGATCCGTGTTTACATACAAGAGAAAATATGTTGAATTTAATTGAAATATTCTACACCAGTTTCGTATCTAATGATTTCAACCCAAAATATCATTCATATATTTTCTTTAATGTTCACAATATTCAGAGGTATGGCTGAACGAGTGCAATCGCAAACGTTTGAACAATATTACAAAACTACCGAATCATCAAATAGAATCCAAGGAATATATATATCTATATGTGTGTGTGTGTGCACGTGTGTGTGTTATTAAAAGTTGTCTAGAAAGAGAGAATGAATATGCATAGTACATTTAAAAAAATCAATAATCAAAGTGGAAAATTTTCTTACGTAATATATGGTAACCAAAAGCACTTTAAAGTCGCTCCAAAATCCACTTCCGCCAGTCTCAATACACATATATAAAACAAAAGTAGTATTTCTCATCCGAGAAATGATTATTTCCATTTATTAACTTCATACAAAATAAAATTCTTACTACGCTACCTCAGACACCCTCGTGACTCACAAGCTTATATTCCAACTTCTTAGCTAAATGGAATAAACCTTATTGCAAATCCCAATATTGAAAACAGATCAACGTAAACAAAATATATTGATGGGTAGCATTTTAAAAAGTTGCAATTAAAAATAAACAGATAAAGGAATTAAAGCCCAGTATTACAAATTATGAAATCGTTAGGATTAACCAAAATAGCTGCAAAGTGCTGCAGCCCAATATGCGAAAACATTTCCAGAAAGAAATATTTACGTTTTGCAGGAAGCTTGGAGGGTGAAACTGATACTCCCAATGCTGTGTTGATTCAAAAATTCTAGGTACCATAGATGAAAGATCATCAGAAGAGTTAATATGAAAATATATATATATATATATATATATATATATATATATATATATATATATATATATATATATATATATATATATTTAATGACACAGGGGAGCTACGTTACGGTGGTGGGAAAGTAACAGAAGCCGAGATGATATGACAATTAACATTGGAGATTCCTCTTTCGATTTTATCAGAAATCACTAAATATATAGAAGGAGCATCAAACCTGAAAAGGACACAATATTCAATACATATACAAACACACACATGCTTACAAACAAACGCACAGCATACATACATGCACATGCAGGCAAGCGTGTTAATTTCCATATGTCTGTGTTTGCGCACGCGCGTAAATTAATATGGAAATATACACGCAAATTTTGATTTTTGTTAATGATAACTATTCAAGTGATCTCGCAAATGATTTTGAATAATTATTATTTTTATATCTACTAAGTGTTTCCTCTCAAAGTTGTTTGAAACGATGTAATTATATCTCAATTGAAAGTCGCTTTTTTAGCTGCTTTATAAGTCTAACATTTAATTCTCTTCAGAAGTATTTTTGAGTAATTTTGTGAATTTTCCGCATGGCTGGTTCATTGTGATGAAATAATTCAGAACGATTTGATTATACAAGACCAAATATTTTATTATATAACAACTTATCAATAATAATAAGCAACTGTCAACGAAAATATCCATTCTAGATATGAACTACTTAATTAAGCAATTAAGAAAATAAAGATCAGAAAATCGTAAAGGTCCCTAATGTATTGTCTAACTGCACATTGATAATTTTGATGATTGTTTCCAGAGACAGTGAAAACTTTTGTCTCGCTCACGATATTTTCTACACTTTGCATCGGTTTTCATTTAACTCTTACACACTGAATATCATAAGTTTCTTTTTTTTTTTTTTCGAAAATGCTTAGGTGTTGGCTCTTATAAATAGATACCATTAGTATAGTATATTATATGATTTATCGCGCCTGAATCTATCATCATAAACAAATGTCATGTAGAGGACATCTTGATAGCATCAGAAAAGCAGAGTTGTGTTATTTGTTCTGAACTTTGAAGCAATATCATAAATCGTAACCCAAATATGGTGAGTGAAACCATAGATGAACTTTGTAATCAATGAGCTAGTGTTTGGGCATCGTACATTTTGTTTGTCAACGAATCGCCCCTGATTGTGTATTCTCAACTAAAATCCGGTAATTAAGGTCATTTTTAGCAGAGTTCAGTTGTAGAAAAAGAAAATGAGATTGAACAAATCTCAACAGGGACTATCTCTACACTTTCGCAGACTCCATAATTTCCTGAGAATAGCAAATGCGTGTATACGAGTCTGAATAGAAAATATAACTTTTAATCTAAGGAGAAATATATTAAAATTATTATCTAACAAATCAAGCAACATATTTTATAGTTATTGTCATAATGGAAATAAAATTTACTTTTCTGGAATTTATTTTTAACTTTTGAGGAGACGGGAATATTATTGCATATAATTCACAAGATCTAAAAGTAAAAATAAGCATGCTGGAAATTTCAGAAGATGTTTTAAAATTCTCTTGATGATTTTCCAATAAATGTGTATAGAACCAGATAAATAAAAGCTTACTCAAATATATTAAATCATTATCGAGAAATCTGAGAGATAAAAATATATTATATTTGTTGATTTGAAAGAAGATTGAAGTTGATTCAAATTTATATGTTTTAGTCAAGTTTAGATTTTATTGTTATCCACTTTTGTCCAGAGTGAGTAACAAATATCGTGGCGGACATTCGAAACGTCAAGGTGTTGCGTTTACTCTCACATTAGTGCAGTACAGAAAAAAACAGCTTGCTTATGGGATTCATAACAGGATAGACTTGAGAATCCAGTCTATCGTGGTAACCAATTTAGGAGAATGATTATTCGGAATTCAAAACCTTAGAGAAAAACGGGAATACACAAAACTGTATTCTTCAACAATTGTGGTAATACATGGATGTAGGAGTATCATGATTACCTTCGTCCTAAAGACATGTTTTATTTAAAATATATATCTATCAGTTTTTCTAAAAAGTTCTTTCTTATTTGAAACAAGAATCAACAATATAATAAATGCATGAGTGTGAGATATATAATTGATTCAGATAAATAGATAGATAGGGAATTTATATATATATATATATATATATATATATATATATATATATATATATATATATATATATATATATATACATAGCGACCTTAGATGAGTGAGTGAGGAAATATGTTAAGGAATATTCCTGTTACCAATATAGAAAGACTACTTTTTATTACCTCACCTATTATATTCCAAGAAAATGCTGTTTGATGTGGCAATATATACTAAATAAACAGATAAGAAATATAATATAATTTTAACTGAATATTTTATCAGCTTTTTGCTTCTTTTGACCTCTAATGAATATAAATTATTTTTCAATTGCACTAAATACCTCTCTCCTATATTTATCTGAAAGCAAAATTATTTTTCAATCTCAAGTAATACGTTTTCTCTCAAGTTTAATATCGACTTAAGATAAGAACCGAATATAACAAGCTTCGAGTCGTACACCCGGCATTTCATCTTATTTGAAAAATAATCATCAAAAACTTGTTTCCTTATTATTATTTTTTATAGTTTCTATTTATTGAATTGATTCATCATAATGATAACCATTGAATAAAACTTATTAGTTAGCTTAATAGTAGTGGCCATGGTAAAAAGCAGTAATATAAAATAACGTTTTATTCTTTACCATTCAACGCATATTATCCTAAGTAACTTCAATGAATGGGATTTTTTTTATCCTTTAATAATAACGTATAAGAAAAGGGCTTACAATTATGAAAATTTACACAAAATATGTGCCAATGATAAAATATTCTCTTTTGGGAAATGCAAGTGTTGAATATTGGTTGAGAAAAGACCTTTGACCTTACTTCCTCTGCATCAGTGTGTATGCGGAAATCAGAACTACTGATAGTATAAAGAGGAAATGCATCCCTGTTGCAAAAAGAAACAGGACGTTCAGGTGTCCTGAGCCCTGAATAAACCGGGGTTGCATAGGGAGTCCTTGAGCGGAAGGAAATGTATGCTTGGTAGGACGCATTCTGGAAGAGGCGTGGCCACATGAACGTGCGTACGTGTCCGAATGTTATACAACCGTACGATTCTTGATCTGAACAGAGAGGGTGGCTAGAGTTCCACCGAAGATTTTTCTCCGTCAGTTTTGGTGTGCACAATCTTAACCTCTGCGATTGTCCGTTACTCTATGTAATTATTTGAACCCACCATCAATATACTACAGAAGCGCTTCATAGCTAGACGAAGAATTCAGCACCCACACACTCAAACACAAACACACACGCACACACACGCACACACACACTCATACACACACTTGCGATGCAAGAAGTAAACAGATAAGCGGCGAAGACACAACAACAGTTGTACTTGCGGCTGGTGTGAATCCTATTTTTTAAGGTAGTTTTATGTCTTATTCCTCGCTGTGCGGAACTTCTTGTGAAATTAAATTTAGATTGAAAAATTGTGATCGGTGTTAACCTGTGACGCTTTTTTTGTCCTTATCGGTGCGGGTAGTGGAAGAGTGAGACTTTGAACATAGAGGAGAGGATCATAGAATTTGGGGTGAGGAACAAGGCCTCTGTGTGGTCAATTCTGAGAGATTTGTCGCGATAGGAAAAGAGTGTGGGAACAAATGGAAAAATGTAATAAAAATGAGAGCGAGAAAAGAAAAGAAACAGAAGAAAAAAGATAAAATTTATTGATAAAAAAATATTTTGAAAAAACATTGTCAGAAAATGGGGTGTGCGGAAAAGATAAACAAATAATAATATGAGAAGAAAGAGGGGAAAGACGCATGCAAAATTAGATGCGCTGTGTACATTAGTGTATCAACAGTGTGTAAATAAATTCTGGCTACCATATTAAGCTCAGAAATTATAGGTGTCAGAGCAGAAGAATATAGTAGGCTGTAAATGGCTGTTAAAATTTAGATTTTAAATGCGAGGCAGGGGGCTATGTATCCAAGCAGTGGTGTTGCTGGTAATGGATTTCCTTGTGGGAAATTATACCCTTTGAGTAAAACCAAATCTCCGTTTAGTTTTATTATTGTCTTTTGACTTGAAGAATGGTTCAGTTCCATTAATTGTTTAATTCTGTTATCTAATTTTGGTTTGGTTACTATGTTTTTGCGTCTTTATTTATGTTATTTTCTAATTCATTATTAGTAGTGTTGTAAAACTTATTTATTTCGTTTTCGATTATTTTTTTTATATAATTCGTAGATTAAATTTTATAAATTGTTCTTGATTTTCTGGCATGAATAAATATTCTATTTTATTTATTTATTGATTTTATGTCATTTATTATTTTTATTTTTTTTTAATTTATTGTTGTTTGTTATCATTTTCGTTTATTAAATTATTTTCGTAAATGAAATATTTTTGTTGATGTGAGCATTACATTGTCGAAAATCTAAACATGTGGTTGTTTTTATCAACATTATTCTTATAATTGTTAAGAAAGTTAAATAAATACGATCGTATTCTTTTTATGAAAGGTTCTATTTTTGCAATAAACATACAAATATATATATATATATATATATATATATATATATATATATATACATACATTTTCCATGAATCAAATTGTTCAATAAATACAGGAATGTCGCACCTATTATCCCAAAATTTGCAAGAAGGATCAGTTCCTTTTAAATCAAATATGTGGCGGGGTTCAATTTATATTACATGAATCATGCATACAAAAAAACAGGTTAGTGGCGAGAATACATCTTCGCAAACAAATTTATTAAATTATTAGTTTCTGCTACATCGACTGAAAAAAACTGCTACAACAAAAGAATTTTTTACTAATATGGTAATTGCAGAAAATTACCATATTAGTAAAAAAAAATCGCTTTGTCTTTTAAATTTAAAAAAATTCAACCTTACCGTTGAGACCGCACGCTCTAGAATTTCTTAAAGTTAACAATAACACATTTCTAAAAAAATATATTTAAACTCACATGTAATCTTTCGTGTCCCGTTATTATCTGGATGTGTTTAAGAAAAAACAAAAAAAAATCAATTTCCATGCCTGATGATGTCTGTATGAACAGATGAAAGTACTAGCAAAAAAATACCTTATACAAGTTGAATTTATTTCAAACAGGGATCACAACATTCATCTAGAGGTTCGTGAGTTTTGTAATTTTAATAAATTTGTTTGCGTTAATGCATTCTTGCCATTTATATCATTAGCTTCACCAATCTGTTTTTTGTATGAATATTTTTTATATTTGATACATATATATATATAAGCTTGCTGTGTAAGGAAAGTTCAACTATAGAGTATGCTAGTTATATAATCTTATGTCCAATAAACGAAAATTATTAAATGTTGTTGCTATTGAATTTTTATTTAATTTGAATTATATTACAATAATGTATTTATTTTTTATTTCTATATATTTTTATTAGCTTTAAGTTTTGATACATTCATTTATTTATTAGAATTATTTAATGCTTAACCTTTTCATTTCATTTATTAAAAACGTGTATCTAAAAGGTTGTTAAAATAGCAACAATCATAAGGAGATTTAATCAACTGTAATTAATGTAAATGAAAAGAATTATATATGTAATGTTGCTCTAAAGATTAACGTGACAACGGACATATGAATGCTGCCAAATTTTACTGGATATCTTGCATACTGATTGTGACTGGAAGGGAGTTTAAGCGAGAGAACAGACTGAGTATAGGAAGGATTGAGGAAAGGATAAAAGATGGACCTGATTCAAGAAAGTAGGAGATTAGATTGACGTTGCATTTTAATTTTTAAAAATTGTATTTATCAGGGAAACAATTAACGTAGAGGAGTCCCACAGGCCTTAAGTACGAGTAAAATATTTTGTTATAGAAGTGGCAGTTGCATTTAGCTATTTCAATCGTAATCGTATGGGACATAGATACTAATCAAGTTGAATGCTTAAATTCATGCAGGGGCTGCACCAGGGACAAAAAAAGCAGATACCATGAAAAAATATATATAATAAAGAGGAAAGCTGCGTCACGACGGTGGGAATTAACTGATGTAGATATGCCAAGTCAGGTTTGATTATATTACAGTTGTTTCTGTGGATTTTGTCAAGACCTTCAAGATGAGTAACAGGAGCAACAGACCAGATCCGGCAGCAGTATTCAATGTACGGGCGAATAGTAGATTTCTAAATGTGCACGATGGACTCTGAGGAGAAAAATCTTCTGTCCCATCACAATGACCCAACCTTCTTTCAGTAGATGTAGTTATTGGTTCAATGTAGTTTTTTTTACACCGAATCAGTTGAAAACTAGACCATGAGGCTGCAGTGTGTTGCTCTCAAGACGTCAAGCATCAGCTGGGCAACGGCTGAAAAGATTAACTATTATTTTATAAATTAGACTCCCACAAGGCCAGCAGAGGTGAAGGGATCCCAGCCGGAATTCTAAAGAAATGTGCCCCCCAAGTGGAAGTCTAATTTATAAATAATATCTAAAACCGGTTTATGCGCACAACCCTCAGTAGAACCTATTTTTTAGGGGGCAATCATGTGCGGGTGCTCCAAGTGAGTCGAATAATGAGTTGAAAGAGAACTTCCAAGTAAATCATTCAGCCTTTTCTCATGTAGATATCAGGAACAAGGATTGAATTTTTGTATTGTTCAGCACCCTCTTACAGAGCCGCCAACAATATCTAGGACCAAATATGAATCTAGGTTCAAATTTGCGAGAATCTATACGTTGTATCATTCTATTACACGAAATTTCATTTTATTCATATTACACATATTCCTTCTGGACATTACCCATACTGACTGACTAATACTTCCTTTCTCCTTGTATCCCTAATCAGTATGCGACCCCTCATTACTTATTCATGTTCTGCCATCCATTTGCACAAGTTTCTTATAGCGATATTATGTGCTGTTTTCACTCCGTCTTTTTGTTTTCAACATATTTTGTGATTGTCAAATTATCAAATAAATTTTTCCCAGAATTCTCAGCTGTTATTTTGTTCTTATTCTGAGGATAAGCATCCTTTTGCTTCCATAAAACTACCTCATTGCTTACGTGCTCCGTCCAAGGATTTGTCAGTATCCTTATCCAGAACGATAACACTATTTTTATTATAGATTTCATAACAGTGGAATATTCATATTTTTATTAAGACTGTAATTTTCCTATTTCATAATTCTAAAACCTCTTCAAAAGTCTTTGCTACATTTTTATAGTCTCTAATAACATTCCTGAGAGAATTAACTATCTCTGCTTCATCTCGAAGCAATTATTTAGTAGCTCCATTATGGTCCTTCCCTTCTTAATGATGATTAAATTTTGTTTCTCTTGCTGTCATCATGGAAATTACTGTTGAGAAACCAGTTCCTCTATACAGCTTGGCCTATCTTAGAGTTTTTTTCTAATGTTTATTTAAATGTAGAGTTTACGCTTGATTCATGTTTTAGCCAATTATTTTAATATTCTGCTTCATTTCTCTTCTTTATCGCAAAACCAGATTTTTCTTATATTTTCTTGTTGGATAATACACTTTTTTTGCTTATTAAATTTTATAATTTCTCAAATCATTTGAAATTTAACTTTTAACATTTTCCCAAATCATTTTGATGTTCTATAGCTGTTTTTTTTTTAACTACGTTTGAACACTTTTTTATTCTTCCGTGATCTATGTTAATTTTTTCTATATTCCATTGTTGCGTTCCCATCGTTAAATACCTTTATAGTATGTTTACCTTTTGAGATAATATCATTTGCACAATCCATAATAATCTTTATACATCTGAAATGAAAATAACATCAATATTTATGCTATCATATACACTTATCATATGGTAAGATAGCATAATTATTGATATTTAAACTAACTCTTGATTTCCAACTTAAAATCACACTTAATCAAATCTGTTATTTTAAATATACAGTTAATATAAGATTAATTTCACACTATATTTCATATATGTACTATATTTCTTATTTTTTTCTAAATCTTTAATCCAGTTTGCGTTATTTTGACGTACACGCTTCCAATCACAAAGTCCAATGTTTAAAGGCTGTGTCTCTAGGCTTTATAAATTTCTGCATTTTCCTTATTGCGATGCATTTCTTTTATCTTTCATTCAATTTTGCAGTGTTCTAAATAAATATTTTATTTTCTTTCTATTGTCCATAACATTCTTTATTTATTTCTGTTCATCGAATCTTCATTTAATTTTGGTTTTCTTCAAGAATTCTTTCCATCATTGCTTTTGTTGTTTGCTTTTCAGGCTATGTCGCCATTCCGTTATACGTAACCGATTTTTCACGCTCTTGGCAAAATTATCGCAAAATTTACTCGTGATTTGTGTGCACGCTACATGTTGTCCGGATGTGCATTAAATGACATCCGCTGTACTTTAATGGCATCTCTGCTTACAAAATGAAGAAATCATTCTTCGTGTGCTTTCGCTGCTGTAGCCCACAATTCAATATGATTGGATCTTTTCCGCTCCTTAAAATAGTACACATCAGAGTTTCTACCAAGTTGACTTCCTCCTCGGCTTTTCAGAATGTATCCTGTTCGCCTCCCATTGTGTTTTTCGCATCAAGAAAAGGATAGTCTTTCAGTGATTATATAGTTTTTCACGACATCATCTGCGTGGTGATAATGTTCCTTGTGTAGCAATCTCCTTCAATTCATATTGCATGAATGAATCACAAAGGCACATATTCTCTTCTCTTTCGTCGATTCCCATTGGACAATATGTCCTCAATTAAAATGAACCAATGAAGTTGTTACTTGATTTTTTTTTCAAAACGATTGAATACATTTTGGCTTAAATTTAGTCATTGTTTTAAAATTATTTCGACATACCCCTGGCCGAATTTTAAATAAAATTATCGTGTTATACCGTTAAGCGCTTCAGTAAAATTATTGAGGGATTATTCAAAAAGAAAATTCTTGAAGAGTTTTAGAAGAAAGGATGTTTGGAAGAAAAACTGAAGAAACTATCCTTAATAAAATGCTTCAAAAGCGATTCTGGAGTAAAGTGTATAGAAATGATTTCTGAAACAAAAGTTGAAATACTGATTATTGGTAGAAGTTTGGTGAAATTAATTTTAAGGAAGTATTCGAAGAAATAATTCTTGAAAAATGTTTGTGGAAATAAATATTGAAAAAAAGTTTGAAGAAAGTTATCATTAAAAAGATTGAAGAAGCGATTCTTGAGAGAAAGCTTGAAGAAAAGACTTTAAAACAAATCTGAAGCTATATATAATTAAAGCTTACCGTTAGAAATAAAAAAAAAATATGAAATAAAATACACAACAAATAAATACTTATTTTTTTTTATTTTGCACATGCGCTATTGATTCTGTTCGCTTTTGTCGACTTTACGGTATAGTAGGGTAAACTGGGTATGGTCTGTGAAATAAAGTGCCCAAATACGGAATTTATTGCGCCAGAAATTTGGAAATATCATTATGCGCTGCTTGGCATTCGCGTCGGAAGCTCCAATGCGAAGTTATAAGAGATTTTAGTGTCAATTTTTGGAAAGTGAGATTTGAAAAGAGTTGGATGAATCTAAGTTGTTTGAAGTGATATGGTGACGTTTTACATCCATTCATCTCCCCACAGAGCCTCATCACAACATAGAGGCCAACATCAAGTGGCTTAAGGAGGCAGTGCTGGCCTAGGTCAAGAATGGATGGCTGCTGGAAGACCATAGGTCTAGAAACCGGATATTGTACAACGCAACCCAAGGAGGATAATCCGGCTATATCTGTTAGATAATTTCGGAAACCACATATCTCGTCAGCGAACTCCTCAACCTAGAACACACTTAATTATTATGTGTGTGGCTCAGTTGAGTGGTAGAACAACAAAAGTCCTTGTAACACCAAATATGAACTGAAGGCAACGGTGATGCCAGCATTGACCAACTTAAACAAATATACCAGAAAATTTGAAGGAGATTCCGAAGTTGTCTTGATGCTATTTAAATAAATATGCTAATGGCTATTTTAATGAATAAAGTTACTCTAGTATTTCAAGGTATTTTGCGTAATTATGGTAATTATATATGTTAAAATGAGATGTCAATGTAAATTCATTTTTGTGCAATTTAAACGACAATTTATTCATCGCAGTTTATATTTATATACATACACACATATATACATATAAATACATATATTTATGTGTGCAATGTGTTATTTATTAAAACAAAAAATCACTAAAGATTAACTTTCATGTTTCCGTAGTAAAATTGAGCTTCATCACGCGATGGTAAATAACTAATCTGTATAATTATGTTTTTAATTTCAAAAGCAGCTGACAAAAAATCAAAACTAAAATGAGGCTTGTGGGTTTATCCTGATGTATCAATAAGGTGTCAGACCTACGCTTAATTAAAATACATAGCATAAAACGAAATATCGGGAATTTAGATCATGTTAAAATGTGCTTTGAAATATAACATTAGACAAGTTCATGAGTGACAGACAAGAAATATTTAACCTGTTTTTAATTTAATCCCATATAAAAAATAATATTAAGATCTACTTTCGAGTAAGCCCTTTAAAAACTCTCTTAAATGCTACAGATATTGAAATTATTGCATTTGTTCTTATCCCGTAACTGGATCGTTCTCTTTCTCTCTTTCTCTCTCTCTCTATATATATATATATGTGTGTGTGTGTGTGTGTGTGTGTGTATATCTATATCTATATCTATATATATATATATATATATATATATATATATATATATAGATAGATAGATAGATAGATAGATAGATAGATAGATAGATAGATATTTATGAAAATTCGACAGAGTTCGTTACATTTCCTTTTGCCCAAATAGCACTGAATCTATCAGCACCAGATATAAGTTACACAGGTAAATCCCAAAATATGCAACCAACGAAAGAATCATGATGTTAATTATGACATTCTGTCAACAACTGTGTTTTATATTAGAGAACACACACATATACAGACATAAAACACACACACACAAATATATATATATATATATATATATATATATATATATATATATATATATATATATATATATATATTATTATTATTATTATTATTAGGTTGGTGCAAAAATAATGAAGTAATGATGTCGTTTTTTGACGTATTTTTTAACGTCAAGAAACAACATTATTACGTCATTATTTTTGCACCAACCTAATATTACTCTTATTATTATATTTTATAATATTTTACATAGGTGAACAAAAATGTCTATGTTTCGCACTTTAATTATTGTCCTTAATCAACGCTATGACAGACAAATTAGATGGTAGGGATGAAATATTATAATAAAAATATTATAATAATATATTTTGGATTAATTTGTATTGAGCAATTTTTTAAAAAGTAAATACCAAAAACTGGGACATCCCTTATTTTAAAGGTTAACATAAGAACCAATTTAACTGCTATTTATAAAAAAAAATTAAAAAAGTGGTCAATGTTATTCAAACAAAGGGATATTGTTGTTTTTCATTTGATTTTTAAAAATGACATCTACCAAATGGATTCCTCTGTTCGTTATAAGCTGCTGTAAATTATTTCTAATTTGTCCTATCATCCGTAATTTCGAGCGCTTCCAGTTTTCCTAGATGTCTTTCTTTTAGCGCTGAACATGTGTCGATGTTCTGGCTGTCATTTATTTTTCTCGAAATCTTTCTATAGGGTCTATCATTTCGTCTTCCACACCTCCCTCTGAATGAATGTGTGACTTAATCCAATCTTTCTTAATAAATCTTGTAATAAAGTTCGTCTTAAACAGATGTGTTTCTAGATCATTTTTTAGAGGGACCTTTCTTTAGACAAACATTTTTTTTATCAGTCATTCCCCGTATAATCAAGTTACCAATTAGCTATTTGTTCCAATGATACAACAGTTTATTCCCGTCTTAATACTCTGATTGAATCAACAAAGTAAAACTGGCAACTTCTGTGGAAAATAACTTAATATAAGTGGTTATCTCAGGCCAGGATTCGGTGTTAAATTTTAACGTCTCCAAAATAAAACTGATTTTATTTACTCAGCATAGAGAATCTCTTTTGCCGTCAATTAGCATGGCAGTTACTAAAGTCCATGAGAGCAACTCGTTGTACGCCCTTTTCACTGTAATTATGTAGATTGATTACATTAAATTACGTCTTAGGTCTACTATTACAAAACTGTGTCGTATTAGAAAAGTTGTCCTTAGAATGGGTCCTGCATATTTACAAATCTACCAGTCTTCTTTTCATTGAATAATGCAGACATATTAAGGCTGGCGATAATGCTATATATCTCAAGATTCTTGACAAAATTCAAATTGTCTGCAATGAAATCAATCTTGACCCGGCATCTCGGCTTCAAGCAATTTCCCACCGCCGAGACAATATTTTCAGAGTAGTTATCCCGATGAAATTTCCACCTTGGAGCGTCGACTGTATGAATTTATGATTATTACTAGATTAGGAACTAGACCTTACATTTTTCATGTTGTAGTATCTAAAGGTAAACGATGTGCTACACTCATAGATTCTTATCTAGATTGTGGAAATCTCTGCCAGTTTCTGCCAATCTTCAAAGTTTTAAATACAAAGTCATTATCCATTTTCTATCTTCCTGGATAATGTTTTTGTATTTTTTCTTCTGAATAACTCTAATTCTCTTTCGCTCGCAAGTAAGTCAATTCTTGCTTTGGGTGAAATAAATTAAATACACACACACGCGCAAATACACAGTTACAAAAATACCCACACAAACAAACACACACACACACACACACACACACACACACACACATATATATATATATATATATATATATATATATATATATATATACATGGAGAGAGAGATACGAATAAAAGGTTGGTATAAATTGCATAAAATTCTAATAATCTTTATTTTATTTAAAAGTGCACAATGCAATGTACTGCGAATAATATTTATTTAAAATTTATAATATAAGCATGTTATAGCAACATTACAAAAATAACCATTTTGCTTCAACAGTACTGGTATCTTGTAAAATGATGACGTTGTTTGCAAAAGAAAAAGTTTCAAAGAGTTCAAAAACAAACCACCGCCTCGCAATTCGAGGTACATTATTACCCAAGTTATGATGGTTAGTCGAAACCCATGTATATGATAATGCAAATAACTTGACAATAGACTGTAGATAAAATTTATTAATGCTTTAATATTAGTATGACATTGGTAAATTGGTATAAACAATTAATTATTAATTAACTATGCATTGAAAAATAAAAATTATGAATACTATCTTTTAAATATTACCACGCATTCGAATAAAAAAAAATATGAAAAATTATTAAAAAAAGAACCGGGGAAAATATACTAATATTTTGATGTGATGTTCTTAGCTATATGTTAAGTTATCTAAGAGGTACACTTTATTTCTTCAAATTGGCTAGAATGAGAAGGTTTGGGCTGCAAAGTGGACAAGGGAATAAGGTTAATAATTGATAGTACAGAAAAAATCAGATCTTAATACAGAAACAGGTAAATATGATAGAATTTATATGCACGCAAATATACGAACAACACAGGAAATAGGAGAGGGAAATGGAAGTTAAGAAAGAATGTAAAAAAATATAGAATAAGATAAAGAAGACGAAAAGATGGAAGAAAGAACAGACAGATAAATAAAAAACGAAAAACAAAAACAAAAAACACAAGACAAAGAAAATTATATTTGAGACAAGTACGTACAATTAAAGCATACATAAGAAAAAAACGCGCAGTTAGTTAATATATAAATAAACAGACTCACCAAGATTCAAGAATCCGACCAGTACTAAGATAACACAAACTATCCATCCCAAAATATATGCATGGATAAAAATTACATATACATACATACACACGAACAAGCATACGTGTATACATACGTATATGCAAACACTCACAGAGGCACAATCACAATCGCACACCTAGCTACACTGATGATATATATATATATATATATATATATATATATATATATATATATATATATGTATGTGTTGGTATGTATGTATATATGTAGGTATACACTTTTTCATATGAATGAAATTATTTTAACATGAAAAAAATCCCAGTAATTTTACCTAAGAAATATTCTAGAAAATGTAAATGTGCAGAATATTAGTGATGTATATTAATTGATAGATTAAAAATATTACCATGTTATTTTCGGATAAAATGTCAGCTGTGTATATATATATATATATATATATATATATATATATATATATATATATATATATATAGATAGATAGATAGATACATACATAGATAGATAGATAGATATAGATATATTAGGTTGGTGCAAAAATAATTTCGTTTTCTCACGTAGTAACATATGTTAGAAAACGAAATTATTTTTGTACCAACCTAATAGATATATATATATGTATATATATATATATATATATATATATATATATATATATATATATATATATATATATATATATATATATATATATATATACTTGCCTTGTGTTGAATTTAAGCTAAGCTGAGTAAATCAGTATGTTTGCAATGACTAAGGTAATAATTTGCGATATGAATATAATGGTTGATAATTATAACCAATTACTAAGGCCGATCCTCATTAGCAGACCTGTAGATATTACCTTTGTTAAAACTTACCTCAGCTTAAATTATATATATATATATATATATATATATATATATATATATATATATATATATATATATAACAATTATGTGATAAAGCCTACTTTAATTGAAAGCGCTTTTCAAGATAAAAATATACAGAACGTGCTTTAAGCGTAAACTTACAACAGTACTTTTAATACATTTCACATCTACTGCAATATCTATTACCAAAATATGCGATATTTAATGAGAAGATTGAGAAAAAAAATCTAACAAAAAGCCGAAAAAACGAAATTAAATCGACTAGACTATATGTTCAAAACAAATATTTAAAAAGAATTTAAATTACAAATTGTCGGTGCCCCTCTCCTTCGTGAGCATGCGTATTCACATAAAAGCGCTTTCAATTTAAGTAGGACACAGGTCTCGCAAAATAAAAAAAAAATCTAAACGAAAAATGAATTGAGATTTGCTATGAAAAATGGGGATATAAATATAATCACAAAGTGTATTACCACTAGATTCGTAACACAAAAGGAACTAAAACGACATTAAATGAATTCTAAAATTAAATGAAATTAAATTATATAGTGTGTAAGGAACGCGATGAAAAAGTCAAGATTTAAATGTCCCATTCGTTCCTATTTGGGAGAGTCCAATGTCGTCTGAGACATTCAGGTATACAATTATACATAGATAGATAGGGATTAGTTCTACTTCGTAATTTCGTATATAATCATAATTTATTTCTCTTTCCTCCTTAGCTATATAAATATACTCGTTGTAAATACATTCATACGAGTGTATATACATGCATATATATATATATATATATGTGTGTGTGTGTCTGTCTGTGTGTGCATATATATATATATATATTAATAGGTAGATACATAGTTATGTATATAAATATATATATATATATATATATATATATATATATATATATTTATATATATATATATATATATATATATATAAACTTCAATCTTCCATGAATCTCTCATGTACATTCATATCTGCTCATGGCGTATCCAAATGTAAACAAATGACATCACACATTATGAAATGGACAAAGTCCGACATTTATTTTCAGACATTTTATGTTTATAGATTCTTTTTATAGATACAAATATTTAAGTAAATGCCCTGTTTAAAATAAACATTTGATACGCCATGAGCAGATATGAATATACGGGAGAGATTCATGGATGATTGATGTTTAAATACAGTAAATTCGATATATATATATATATATATATATATATATATATATATATATATATATATATATATACGCATAAAGAGCGGGAGAATGGCACAGAAAGATGTGTAGCATCTAAAATATGTAACTGACTATAATAAATTAAGTACTTATGAACAAGTGCAAGCATCCCGTGGATGTTTACCTACCATAAAGTAGATGCAGTAGGTTTAATCAATAAGCATTTGTGTATGAAGGAGAGAGTGGCTAGTGTGGCTCTTTCCAGTTGACAAGCTCAGCAATAAAGATGGGTATAATATTTAAAATGTACAGGCAAAGTCAAATTCTAGACAAATATATTGTTATTAGCACAGATATTGAGTCTTTATTGTGTGTCGATAATAGTCCTGTCAATTCTAATGTTGAATTTTTACAAGGGAACCGAACTATGAGTGGTGTCTTTAAAATATTCGTCCATTGATCACAATGACTCATTTACAAATATTTATTCATTTTGTTTAAATAATACTGGGAATTTTAAATAATGGTGTCTGTTGAAGAGACGTTTAATGTAATAAAAAAGACAATGTTTAGACCGGGTTATTTTGGTGTAAATGAACAAAGATAAAAAAAGAAGGAAAGAAAGATACACCCGAGAATAAATGGAAAATATAGAAGTAATTCTGACGTTCAAAATAAAAATAATAAATATGTAAAACCGCTTAATATTTCAATAGAAATTTGCCAAGAAAGAAATTTTTAATATAAGAAACATCAGCCATATTTGTGAGAATAAAATGAAGTCATTGTTATAAACATCATTGAATGATGTTGATGAATGATGATGATGATGATGATGATGATTAATGATGATGATGATGCATGATGAATGATGATGATAATGATGATGATGATGATGAATGATGTTGATGAATGATGAATGATTATGATGATGATGATGAACGATGATGAATGATGATGAATGATGAATGATGATAATGAACGATGATGAATGATGATGATGATGGGCTGGAAATGCTAAAACCTCTCAGTGAAGAATATATAGAGAAATAAAAAATGTATTTAATAGAATCAGATACATGGAAATGAGTTCGAGTAATGGAAAATTTCGACATCAGGGAAATATTGAAACGCCTGTAAAGAGAACATAATATTTTAAGAAAAACGAATGAAAGAGGACATATTATCCTCTAGGAATATTCATAAACGCATGAGATATTTGGAAATGGAAGAAATGAAATATAATCTTAAAAATTGAGAAATGGCATATCAATAGAAAGAAAATATGCCAATATAATTTTTTAAAAGGTGCACATTACTTATAGTTTTAAAAACAGATACTTATGCAAGAATAAAGGCAACTTTAGCGGGTTCAAGAGAATTAAGTTTAATTAGAAGTGATAAATATATGTTGAGAATAAAGATATAAGGAAATGAATGAAACAAAAAATAAGCTAACGTTTTACACAAATTTGAATAGAAGATTGTGGGAAGTGGAATCCAAGCTGTTTAATGAACAGCATAAAAAGTTTTCTAAAAATGCTAAAAATATAAACCAATAAATGAACTTAAAACTTAGAGGTTGAAGGCAAACTTATTAGAGAAGGATGACAATGATATATCAGGCATAGTAAAATTGTAAGATGTTGAAAGAAAATGCATGAAAAGTCCGAAGACAAAGAAAGGTATATCAATCGGTGGATAAATGAATGGCAAAAGAATGAGAAAGGTCACAAAAATAGCAAGGCTGAAAGATGCCGTGAAAAGAGCAGTGTTTAAGAAATAGAATAAAAGCAATCAATACAAGGATCAGCAGAAAATGAAAGAAATGGAAATAAAAAAGCATGGATGAAATGTCTCTTTCAGGCCTTTTTTGTTTTTATGGGATACAACCTATTCTCTATACTTCAAACTCTTTTCCAGATATCCAGTGTTCCAAGCCTAAAACTGCTCTATCGTTATTTCATAGGCACTCCTTCAAACAATCACCAAGAAACCGTTTTTGGCTACAAATGGGTACCCCATGAGAGTGGCATTAAGAGGCATTGCTGCAATATTATCCAAACAAACCGACATGAAAATAATACTAAGCTGAAGAATTTCGTCAGAAACGGGGAAAAATTAAAAACTTTGCACAAGAAGAACACGGACTGGCAAATGATATTAGATATAGACAGGTAGCTAAATTTCCCAATGAAAATAGACACAGCTACGTCCGAACATGAATATTTATTCGGAAAACAAAACATACAAGTCTTATCATGTTAGAATTAAAAGCCCAAGAATTGAAATTTTAGAAATTGTCGCGGGATGCAAATGGTAGGATTGACGTGTTCAATGCGAACTGATTGAAATCGGATGCAGAAGTTTCGCTAAGCACTCACTATGTAAAATGCTATCAAAATTAAGTATAACAGACTTGGAAATGAACAAGGACATTTTCCCAATAACAATAGGACAAGAAATAGCCTCTAGATATTATGCTTCAAAAGATCAAGTAATCGACAGTCAGTAAGTAAGTGAACGGAAAATGTGTCCGATTTTTTTTGATGAAACTGTAAATTGGATCTTGGGTATGACCTAAAACTACATCCGAAATAGGGTACACCAAATCATTATTATTGGGTAATCGGTGGTTAATGTTTGCTCCTCATGCAATCGTTTTTTTCTTTTTTGTGGGGTGGGGGAGATTTTATTAATAACATGAATAAAGATAACATAAGTGCATGTGAAGGAAACAAACATCGACACTTACAACTTCAAGCCGATCACATTGTCATATTCCTTACAATTTGCTTCCTTTTAATGAACAACAATAGATTTATGGTGAACCGGATGTTATTCGTGAATGAATGAGAAAAAAGAGTAGCAGGGTGTGATTAACAATGAGGAAATCTTTAGCTGACGGATAGCGCACAAGTTAGTAACCGATAAATATCGGCTGTCTCAATGTGGAGAATGTGTATGATCTTGAATAACCGGAAAATACGAAGGAATCTCAACTAAAATTATTTAGGTCAACACCCAGCGGCGACACTTTAAGTAGGATTGATAAGAGTTAACGTTGGAATATTGCTATTATAATTCCTATGAGATTCTAGCGAATTCGTTGACGTAGATTTTTTTTTCCATTGACATATAATTTATTTTTATATGGGCTTAATTTGTTTTTTATGAGAATTTCACTTTCGCTTATATGGACATCTTTAGAATCTAGTGTAATTCTATTGATTATTAAGTGAAAAATGACTCTCTGAAAGAATAACAGGAACCCTTTCAGAAAAAAAAAACAAAAAAAAAAACAAACAAACAATCGAAGAGAAGACTCTCTACTATATCAGCTCTGATTATTTTGATATTTCAAAGGATATTGCTTTTGGAAATCGCATGTCCCGTAAAACATTAATGTCGTAGCTGCACCTGTCCAGACTGGTTTGGATCCAGAATTTTCCTTCTCATATTCTAGTCGCTAAGCAAGGCTATGGGACCCAGTCTGTACTTCTATGTATCCTTAGATGAGCCGCTATCCATTACTTCGCCGTGGTTTCTTTGGAAATATCGTGGGTTAAATAAGGAGAGGATATAAGAAGTATTGAATCCATCTTTGCTACAATATGAAGAAAAGGAAACTATTCATAGTACAAGTTGGATTTAAATAATGTTTAATAAATTTGTCTAATTCATCTGAAAACCTTTTAAAAGAACGAACAGGGACAACCAGAAAATGAAAAATCGTGTAGACATTCATCGGTGTATATCAATAACGGAAAGAAAAGTGATAGAATTAATATCAAGACTTTGTATTATATCAATTGGAGTCAGTTAATAACCCAGATACTTAATATTAGTATATTTATGTGGAGAAGATTAAAGTGACTTAATCCCTTAAACATATCAGCTTTGAAACTTATCCCAGCTTCATTTCACTTGTGAAAACAGTCTATAAATTCCACTTTTAGTATCGAAATCAACTTCTGTATTGCGTTCTCCTTAATGTCCTCGATGATCTGAAATCATCTTTACTTATTCTGTTTGTTGAGGAGGATACAATGTTTGTGTGTGTGTGCTTAAGTCCTCTTCTTGAGGTGTGAAGAGTTGGCAAATGTGGAATTAAAAATGGCTACTTATTTTTCGGACAGTCTCTGGCATCTCCCAGTTATTCTAATTAATGCATTGCTGTTTGTCGTTACGGTTTGATTACCATCCGTACGCGTTCATAATTATCAGATGCTTCTCCTTGTTAAATATCCATCCAGAACATGGACAACTTTCACTAGATTTCAGGCCAACTTTATAAAGGTTTAAATGCACTTTGCTCATTAAAACATCTCTGAAATCATTGGAATAGTTTCCGTGGACTGCTACCCAATTTTCGAGCTCAACAGGATGTGTATTCGCTGTGAATGCGATGGTCATGTAATGCACAAATTCACTCAATGGCGGTTCACCAACAACTCAGTACTTTGCGGGAAATTCGTTGTTCAAGCATGCGCAATAATATTTCTCCTGAATAATTGCCAAGCTATATCATGGCTGCGCAACAGATTCTAGAGCTTTAAAAATTGCTGGATGCTTTTACAGACTGAACTTTGAAAACAAATTGAAGCAATATTCTTATATGTCAACTCAGTAAATATTTTGGAGTAAGATAAAACTTTTTTTTTTTCAAAAGCATGTATTAAACCTGTAGTGTAAATGCCACACCAAACGTACTTATTCGTCTTTATAACAAGTTGCAGGTTATTTAAAGACAGAAAATATTTCTTTAGATTTTCTTTATATAACAGTGGTTTAGTGATACATGTCTTAATAATTAACCCATAGCTAAAGGGAGAAAATGTGGCTTCATAACATTCTCCGCGTAAGTGAATAAAACGAACGTAACTGGAATTGGAAATCGGTTTTTCGATTAACAATTCCATGTCATTTCCCATGTCACCACCCGCACATCCATGCTTACAGCGGCTGGTATTCCTAAGAGTTCATAAATGTAGATACTGACCAAGCTCGACTTTACTTAATATCGGTGTTTCAACGTGATTTGTCCGTAAGCCTGTTCTACCCATTTTCAATGCATATAGAGAACAAATATTAGTATCTAGAGAGTTTTTCGTCACAACCATTCTTAAACCCTGTACAAAAACATGTTTGCACTATGAAATGTAGCATATTTTCGATTGACTTTTTTTTAAAATACATGTTAAAATTTATAGATTTTGTAGTCTACACAAGAGAAATATCGAAACTCTGGATTTTCTTGCCTTAATGCGTTCCCTCTTAATTTATTTATTTTAAACCATGTTTCTTATATTATTTTGTGCTTACCAAAAATATATTTTCTAATTAATGTTAGAAAATAACAACACTGAGAGTATGTTAATTGTTATTTAGAAAACTTGCGCAAAACCTTATGAGAAAGTAAATACAATTAGTGTTAATATATGCTAACATATCCTGTTGTAATCCTACTGTCCATTTAAAAGAAAAAGAACCTAATTTTAGCACCTTGCTATAATTATTTATATTACCTTATACAACGCAGCAGAATAAAGCAAATGACTGACAGCAGTAATATGCAATATGTCAAATGATTCACGTTACGCGGTAAACTGTATAAATAGCAGGTATTTGAAAATTCTAGGACTTCGAAATTGATAATTGTTAAAAAATAGCAATGGGGGAAAAAACTTAAAAGTTAGGTAATCTCATTTGCTGTTCTTTGTCGATATAGCGATTTGATTAATTTATTACTAGTTATTTTACTAGAATAGATTAAATTTATTATCAGTATCATGCTATACAATTTTTCTCGCCCGAATCTATCTTATATATTTAAAGCTATCATTCAACAATGCTTGGAATATTGCCGCCACATATGGTCTGGTGCTCCTGCTAAATATTTAGATCTTTTTGATAAAATCCCGAGAAGAATCTGTAATATGATTGGTCCTGATCTGTCATTTCTGCTTCATTCATTTTCCCACCAACGTATTGTAGCTTCCCTGTGTTATTTCTATAAATATTAGGTTGGTGCAAAAATAATGACGTAATAGTGTCATTTTTTGACGTTAAAAAAACGTCAAAAAACGACATTATTACGTCATTATTTTTGCACGAACCCAATATTTTTATGAATGTTAGCATGTTCCCATTATTTTACAGTGGATATCTCTAGATCTCACCGTAAGTTCTATGCTAACAGTTTCTTCTATCGCACTTCTCACTTATTTTTTCTTGCTTGTTTTTTTTTTTTTTAGTTTTAATATTTCATCCTAAGAAAGGCAATAATGCCACTAAGGCGCAATGGGATACTGGGAGTAAAGATATTAAAAAAACCTTTAGAAAAAAAAACAGAAATCCAATCCTAAGTAGAAAACAAGGGATAAATTTCTTCCAATGTTTAAAAGGTCTGCCAGAAGTGTGAACCTGACGATAAATGAAATTAAATCCTCTTGGAAATGACGTCATGTGTCATGACGAATGCTTAGGGATAGACACTAATGGAACAGTTTGCAACATTTATACGTAATTTTATCAGTTTTTATGAATATTACGCGAGATATATACACTTTAATATGCCGGTGCTGTTTGCATTATATTTTATTAATTCGCGTAGTTTATTTTGTATATTAGTTAGTAAAATTTGAATTTTTTCTTTGAAGTCAGTGTATTATGCCACAAATTAATATCTAATTGTATTTAATAATTTTGTTTTATTTTAATATGAATGAAAATTAATCGCAGGCAAAACCATTTCGAATTATATGTTTAAAATTATAGTATTGTTTAACATTACTTTAAACCGTTTGTAATGTTTCAACTGCATTTCTACATAGAGAAATCAATATCAATATATATCAGTGAAATCACAGCAATTGCTTAATAGAACATTTTGTATATCTTCCTAAGTACAACATATATTTATAGATTATTTTATATTATTTGCTGAGAATTCGCATATACTTCGCTATTTCAGAATCGAAAATCCATGAATTTTAATGCAGACGCTATAAACCTTTACTAGAAAGATTTATTAATGAACAAAACAGTAATTTCATGACTGATCTTAAATAACTTTTAAAATTTTAGGTTCTATGGAATAATAAGATTTCTAGAAATACTCACGTCCTTCCTAACCAACAGTGATCCCACAGGTGTGCCTGCATTGAAATGTGCTAACAGCTATTGCAGCTACACAAACCTGGAACAATCACATCTCTAAAGATAATAATTAATTCAATTGGTCATTATGCGTTTTATATTAAATTATAATTAAAGAAAGATACAAATTTAATTTAAATGGAACAAATTAAGTTAAATAATCGGATTTCCGAAGAAATGTTATATTTACGATTATTTTATATAAAATTTAACAGAAGTAATTAAGTTAATCAGTAAAAATGACCTTAGGTTAATGGAATTATATTTGGTACGTAAAATCATATGTCATACTTAAAAATAACTATTTGTCATAAGATACTTTAGAATATTTTTCAAAATATACTTGTAAAAATATAACCATTGCTTACTGCCATTTTTTAGACACTAGTTGGGATGTAAAAGGCTAATGCTGTTAATAATTTCAAGTAATAAAATGTTTTTTAATAATCATAGGAGAAAATGATATACCATTATTTAACAAATGTTAGGCAAGTCAATGACAAAGTGGAAAAAATTTCCTGTGACGCGTTTCGTTCTTCATCTGAATAAAGGTAATTTTACGCCGACGTGCTTACAAATGAGAGGGAACCTAACACATTAATATTTTAATATATGTTTGGCGATAAAGTCTATAGTTAATTTACTTTATTTCTTAATTTGTTATTAATTATTTCACATAATTAATAAGATCTGCCGAGAAGAGTGAAATGTAAGCACCAGTGAATGTAAATTTTCAGTGGAAGATTCCCGGATGAAACAATTCTGCTTTTTATGTTTAAAACAAAAAAATATTAATATAAATATAATCATTCATTCTTCGAGAAATCAGATAAAATAATATTTTAAATGTATTACAAAATAACGAATTTTCACCATTAGAACAAAACAAAGCACAACTTTTTATTTTGCCTTTTTATTCTCACGTTTACTACTGACATAAAGTGAAGCGATTACATTGAATCAATTGTTAATTCTTTTACTAAGAATATTGTGTTACTTTATCGTTTCAGACGTACTCTCTCGTCAGAATCGGTTTTACACATTTATAAACCTACCATTAGCCAGTGCATTGAATTTAGCTGCCATATCTGGTTAACTACTACGGTTATATGTCTCGAGATTCTCGATAAAATCCGAAGATGGTTCATAAGTGCTATCGGTCCTGGCGTTTTGGCTTCGGTTAAATTCCCACCACCATGACGTGGCTTCCCTCTGCTTTTCTATACAGATTTTCTTGGCGTTTTTTGATATTGACGCCCTTCTTACCACTTCAGCTTCATGAGTTTAAGCCTACAGCTAGATTGGTTAATAGGTTTCATCCTTTTCCTGTTGAAATAGCGAGGTCTGATCATAAGTTATATGTGAACAGTTTATTCTCTTGCACTTATCGCTTTTGTAAATTCCTTCCGATTTGTTGCTTCTCTACCACATACAAAGTAAATGCAATTTCAATCTCCATAGTCTCTATTCCTGATATTCTTTTTTTTATTGCTCTTTCCTCAATAATGCCTTGTCATTATTTCCAACTCATATCAACTCCTTTCTTCTTAGTTGCATTATCGATTTGCTTAGGGGGAAATTATTAAAAAAATAAGAAAAAAAATTGTTCATCACATATTTGATTCAGCTAATGAATAACACCATGCTGCCATATCTTTATATAACAATGGTGATACACGTAGAGTACATTGGATTATGCTAGAAATATTCATAAATAAACAAAAACTTAGTTTAACAGGTGATCCGATTAACAATATCAACTCTATGAATGATTTATATATACAATGACGTGTCAAAAGTTATTGTTTCCAGTATATAAATGTGAGAGTACACAGCGCCAACGCAGATTGAGTTCAAGTTGATTTGGAAGCTCATGATAAGGTGATATAAATTATTGCATTTTATACCGGATATGCTAATAGGTATCAAACAAATGCGTCATTGAAAAGTTGGAATTAATGGTGCCAACATCAATTACGCCTGAGCTGAGATCAATCACGTACCGATGCTAAATTCATGAAAGTTCAATTTGCGTTGTAAATCTTGTACGGATATTATACACTTGATGAGAACTGTAGAGACTATTTGATCGTCAGTATATTTTAATATATTTTCTTGTTATGCGTTATTTATATAGACACAAACATTTAAGTAAATGCTCTGTTTATAATAAGATGTATTAACAAGAAAAATCGTAGAAAATCGACAGGAATCAAACCTCTATCCTACACTGAACCGTCATATAACCTGTAAATGCTGTTAATAGTTCTATTACCATGTTCTCCAACTCTCAGTCATATTGTGTATCTGTTGTTTTGTAATATTTTAAAGTAATGATATATACAATTTACACAAGTTAAACCCCTAAAGTTACAATACTGATCATTCCTATTTAGATCAATCATAAAGCAGCCTTCCAAAATCTATCAGTTCGATATTATTTGGAGAGCCCTAATCGACGGAATAAATTGGTCTGTTTTTCTTCCTCACAAAACAATTGTTTTTTAATTATTTAATATTTCAATAGTTCAAATTGTTATGTGAAGAAATCGCAAGATGTTTACTTCAAACATCTAAATTTGTTATAGTCCCTTGTTTAATGACAAATTTGTTAGTTTTTTTCCGACGAAAATGGAATATTAAATATTTTCTTTAAACTATTATAAACTTGAGTTGGTGCAATTGTAACTAAACAAGTGTCTGAAATACTTTTGCAATTACATAATTAATAAGAGTTTACATTAATTAATAAACAGATTTGGTCACAAAAACAAAAATTCAAATTTGAAGAGGACACGAAGCAGTAATATAAGACAAACATCACTTTCGTTATTTTAAATTTCTCTAACGATCAATAAAGCAACGTCGAGACTGGTCAGTATTGACATGTGTGCCCGCTTGGGAATCCCAAGTGCTGTAAGCTTTGATGTAGTGATAAGGTAATAATCACTGGTTCGGAATTGGAAGTCGAGGAGGCGAATTTCAAGTCCATCTGAGTTCGTCCCATTCGCTTGCTCGAAAAAAAAAACCTGGAAAACGTATGAATCTACTTTTTCTCTACGCACCTATGAATTAATTAACCGGACGTGTAACACTAAATCATTATCATGTAAAAAATTACAAATATTTTCTTGATATAAAAAAAATATGCAAATGTGTAATAATCCGTAAAAACACAAATCAATCAAGGAAACTAGTTATATTATTGAGATATATATATATAGATTACTGTACCCACAAGAGCCTTTTAATGCAAACGATGACATTGTTATGATATTAAACAATATAAAAAAAATAATGACAGTCTCATTTTTTTTCCATATTTATAATGGATATTTTCCGGGGAGGATACAACGGTGGAAAATGTGTGGAATGTGCAATTTTGATGAGAATATAAACTTGCAAAAAAAAAAAAAAAAACAAGCTACTGCCAAAATTCAGACAAGACATTGTGAGATCTACATATGTAGGGAAAATAGCATTCAGCCAATTTAACAGATTTAAGGAAATAATTAGAAAAGAAAGATGATGACAAAACAAAGAAATATCACGTAACAAGTTAAAGAAGTACAGTCGAAATTTTAATCTATTTAAATTATTCGGACTATTGTCCTCATCTTTGTCGCCATATTTATTACAACGTTTTGGCCGTTGTATGCTCAGGCTTGCTTCGGGTGGTTGTAATGTCGAACTGAACAATTTAGTTCGCTCACTGGGGTAGACTGTTCTAGTTCCACGTGCCATGTCTAATGGATTTCAGTCATCAGTTATCTCCTGCTAATTCCGCTCTTGAAGTTCTCCACTGCCTTAACCGGGTATTGAACTCACACTCTTTGGTTCCTGTTACTAGATATAACTAACGCCTTTATCTACTGGGCCATGTGTATGGATTTCTGGTTATTATAAACCTAATGTCTTTAGCAAACTTTTTTACCAGTTCTCATCTTCCAATTTGGCGGTTATTATTGCATGTTCTTACAAGAAATCATATTGTAATTTTTTGTTATTATTGCTTTTCTCTAGCATTCCTTATTACTGGTTCCCATATTGTATTAATTTCTGTTATAAGGATTTGAACTGGTGAACTTAAAAATGGAGCTGATCTGAATATCTGCCATGGGAATAATAATAGATTAACAACAGGCTAGCGAAGTCGTGTGTTTGATTACAAGATTACTGATTGGAAATGTCTTCACCTAGCGTATCCAGTAAATGATTTTGAAACGTATCAAGCCTGGAAAGTAACTTAAAACAACAAAATAAAACTAGCATAGACCTTAAAGCAACAGCGAATAGGAATTCTGAAGAGCTGTGTCCTGCCGGGTATGAAATGTATAGGGACAAGATGCGTGTTCTTTTTTGTCATAATTAAAACTGGGATTGATCAATTAATACCGAAATCAATGTCAACTTGACGATGATAATGCTATAAGAATATTATGAATTTTCAAGATCAAAATCCATAGAGCTAATTCAATCTAATATCTTTAAAACCTCTTACTTAAAACAGAAATGATTAACCTATGTATTTTTTTGTCTCTAGCGTATTCCCTTTAAGAGTTTAAATGATTAAACAAGACAAGATGTACATGGGGATGAAAAAAAAGTTTATTTGTAGTAGTTTTGGTATGTTGGTTAATGTAAGAGAAGACCGGAGCAAAATAAGAAAGTGTCAAGATACACATCTCTTCATCTCTGGGGATTTTGATAATGCAAGTGCGTAACACTTAATAAATAGAACCGGAAAACAACTGCGGAATACTTTATCTCCCTGAAGCGAGTAAACAATGAAGAAACTGGCGTTTAGTTACAATTGATGGCAGACGCGAGAGGTGGGAATGTACTATTGTCACCGCTGGCGGAGACATCGTTACTTTCCCCGCTGAGACGAACGGGGCAAAAAAAAACAAGTAAGATGCTTTTTACTAGCTTGTTTGTGTTACAATTTCCAGATGAATTTCAGCTAATAAATAATTAACAAAAAATATTTTGTACGACGAGTTTCAAATAAAGAAAGTGAAACTGATTCAGAAAAGTATATTTAAAAGTGTGTATTCAAAGTGGAATACGAGTGAAATTTAGTATTAACAAAATTGTTATTATTTAATCGATCGATTAGTTTAAAAATTTTCAAATTGACGAATAAGATTCCTTTACCTAAAGAAACGCATTAAAATAATATGCTTTGAAAACACGAGATTAAGATTCATATAAGTTTTACTCCTTATTTTTACTAGTAAGTTTACTATTTGAAATAGTAAGTTTTAATTATACACTCAGATGTAAACACTTTGTCGAAAAACTATCTGAAATTGGCAAACATGTGAAATAATATTATACTTCTATGTGCAGTGTCTCTTCAAGACTTTGGCTATAATGACTCTCCACAACTTCCTTTCTTTTATTGCTCGTCTGAAAATTTGTCACTTTACTATCTACTCTGTCATTCATTTATACAATTTCCCTTTGGTAGTTCGCTGGATGTTTTCAAATGTCTCTCTTGCCTTCTCCTAGCTTTCCTTCACTATCTCCTCTAGGTACAGTTTTCGTTCTCTCTGTCACCAATATAGAGTAAACTCTGTATTTATGTTGTTAAAATTGTGCCGGCTGAGATAATGGAATGTACTTATTCACGACCATTACTTGTATTATTTGTCATAATCTTTTTCCAGTATTTTGAATAGTTTTATGTTAAGGGATATCTGAATATAATACACTATGTTAATATATCAAATTTTAAGTAATTCTAAAATAACTGGAAATGATAATATACGGGTATAACATTTTTATGAGAATACAGTAAATTATGTTATATCGTATAAGATCTTGAAGAAAAGCTTTTGTTGTTAATAAAACACTTGAGTTATAACTGAGGCAAAGTTCTTTATTATTGATTTTCTTAGAAAAGAATTGTTAAAGAATCCTATGCAGGTTTGTATTGAAATTCCGACTGAGTGCTCAGCAAATTATATTTTTTAATTTATTTTCTTGTTAAAGTGCGCTGATTTGCTAATAAAGCTTTGTGACTTTCAGCGGAAGATTGCCGGTTCTTAGAGTGATTTGCATTATATTTATTTTGTAAACTCTAGGGATGTGTTTAGATACAAAATTACAGTAGCGAATTTTATTACCCGGATAATATATATATATATATATATATATATATATATATACATATATATATATATATATATACATATATATATATATATATATATATGTATATATATATATATATATATATATACATATATATATATATATATATATATATATATATATATATATATATATATATATATATATATATATATATATATATATATATATGATTGTACCACCGTGTTTTTAATGTTATTCAAACATACTATTGAATATCGCCGTTGACTCAACACAAATTGTAGTCGAAGACTAATCTTGGTTGACATAAATCAATTAAACAGATATTTATCATAAGTGTTCAATGAGCATATTTTGTAACTATTTTGTGGGTAGACATCTTGAATTCCTCTTAGCATATTGTCCCAAATTTTATATATCACAAGACATTTACACAAAGAAGCTTCGTATGATATTAGACCTTTTCAGCATGTTTAACAGGTTGACTGTCAACAATCAATTATGAAATAAGACTTCAAATGCAAATTTTGTAAGGCTTAACTTAGACAATAAAATATTTTTCCCTAAATTTAACTCAAATCTTAACATTGTTTTAATACAAAAATATCACTTCGAATAAAGATGTTATTGGCACGATATATCTTATAGTCGACCTCTTAAAACCCTGTTAATCAGGAGTTATTTCGTTTTCGGCTCTCAAAGTGTTAATGTGTTATATTAAAAAAATAAGAAAATATGTGCATTTAATTTGGTCTTCCAAAACCTTTTTATATTTCCACATATAGTTTGCTTTGGAAAACTAATTTCATTTCGTAATTCTTTCTATTTTTCAAGTATGTTGTAATCTTATTTGCAGGTGTAGCGTATACAATCTTGAAAAACGATTAGTATCCTCCAAATAATATATATATATATATATATATATATATATATATATATATATATATATATATATATATATATATATATATATATATTACGCATTGACAGTTTATATCTCTAGGGGTTATGTCGTATTTTGCCCAGATTCCGGTAGGCGATCTTATATATTATTAAAATCCAAGGTCATCTTGCTTACACCAAAGAGGATTTCTGAGAATTTACAAAAAATATTTGCTTTTATGGCCAAATGGAGCTTATCAGTGCAGTTTCAAATCAATCGAATGTGTAATGATTATTAGTACTAGTAATGATACTATTGGTTGTCGATGTAGTAGTAGTAGTCATTTATTTGTATGGTCAACCATGATTGTCCGCGATGCGTAATAAGTGGTGACATGTTTCATCAATTTTATAGAAACCATTCTCAGTATTCCGTCAGAAATCTAGACATACCGGCGCCTGTAAAGTTTCAACCAATCATCGATTGTCCAGTAGGCCCACTCTGAATGTCAATGTATTTAGAACGACCCCAATAGCACCTATTCTCATTTTCATATGCCATTCCTTTCTCATGGGTCAAGCAATGTCCTGGTGTTTTCCCAATTTCGCATTATCCTCCGAGTTTACTCTGTTGTGAAGTGCCATATTAATATTCACCATCTGTTACTATTCTTTCGTCATTAATCACAACTCTCATATCCGGTTTTATTATTTGCATGTGATAACGGATCTGGATAGCGAAATCGCAAAGCATTGAGATTTTTACTGTTCAGAACATTCTAATGTAGTTAGTTTCATATATTCGTACCCAATTCGTTTGTACGGATATGTATGAATGCTGCAACTCTGCCATGTCTTCTCAATTATATTAGTATACTTCACATACTGATTGTACATATCTGATCTACATCACAGAATTTTATGTGACAGCAAGTCTCCTCAAATATTGCTGTTCTTATTATAAACCATAGTGTTTTCAACAATGTCATCGCCAAGGTAGTTGCAATTGTCCCCTGATTTAAATTTCTACAATTATTCTCCTTAAAGTCTTTAGGATCGTTCCTAATTTTCCAATAATACCTGGTATTAAGGTTAGTATAATGCTCCAGAAAATCTTACATTCTGGCAACCTATTGATAAATATATATTTTTTTTTCTTTCTGTCAGGTTTATTCGGCTGGGTTCTAGAAAACTGAATTCCACTCTCTGACGTGTTTAATTTGCCTCTTATTGCATTATTATTATTATTATTATTATTATTATTATTATTATTATTATTATTATTATTATTATTATTTCCTTTGATTTCTGGCGTGTACACATTTCTTTCCGGGTTATGGCCAGAGGCCTGGGGTTAGAAATGGCACCATTACACTTTCCACTGACAAATAAAAAAAAATATATAAATAAAGCCCTTCGAAATGTGTGGGCTGTATTTATGAGAACAAATTTTTGTATGTCTTTGAGGCATAGACTTCCAGGAATCCCTTCAATTAGGCTACTGGAATCTTTTCCAAACTAGCCTAGGGATCCAACTACAATAAGGATTTTTGATGTTCACAGGTGCCACAATTTTGAGATTTAAATTTCAAGCTCCTTGTATTTTGACAGCTTTTTGAATATCTTCAAAGAGACATTGCAGTCTGCAGGGACTGCCATATCAATAAGGAGGCACTTTTTTGTTCGTGTTTTTTAATAACAATATTTGGGCGGTTGGCCTTGATTGTTCTGTCAGTGTGAATTGCGTAGTCCCATAGAATTTATTTTGGCGATAGAACTTACAAAGTTTTTTGAATTGTCTTGTTCTCTGTGTCTTTAGCTGAAGTTTCTGTTTCATCATTTCCTTGACGAATGGAATGTCAATTAGGGATTTAATGTTATATTTCCGATTGTTTTTTTTGCACTTGCGTGTGAAAATATTAGGGTTTCTGGTGAGCTCATCTAATATAGAAAGCTGACATCTGATTTGTTTTATTTCTCGTATCAGTTTTGTCTTCCAAGCTGGCTCTCTATGTCTGCTAATTTTATTTATTGTCTTGACCCCGAGCTTCCGAGTAGCTACTAAAGCTGTTGCGTATATGACGTTGTTAACTTCTGTGATGTTTCCCGGTGTTTTATCTGTTAACAGTGTTTCCAGGGCAGCATTGTATATTTTCACAATGTGTGTTGGAATTCGTCATATGGATTTCAAGGAGCTGGTCTCTGTCTGAGTATTGTATGAAATTTACTCTGCTGAGTACTTGGATGACGTCATTTTTCGCTTCGGTGATTTCAGGTTTGTGGTTTTCAAGGGATTCTAACTTAATTTAACTGGAGTCATCGTCAGTGACAATGTCTAGATAACTGCAGTTTGTGTTTAAGGTAAAGCCTTTGATTTATTTCCTCTGAGGTTATTTCGTATCTCGTTTGTTTTAGGTTTTACCACATCCTCTGTCACATTACTTATTTCTATTTTCATCTCATTACAGTTTAAGTGAAGGGTCATAGTGTTTTGCCTTATATTTAATTTTATCCTATCTGTTTCTGCCTTTGATAGTCTGTTGTTTCGCATAATGTACCTACGGTCATTGACAAGCATGTTTGGATTGAGGTTATGTCTTATATCATTTCCCACCATACTTCTCCATATTTGGTATGTCTGATCGTTGCTGTTTTTTGCTGGGTTTTCGAGTGCAGTGAAGAATGATGTTATGGCTTGTCGATACTCTTCGTGGGACAATTTCGTTCGTTTTTTTTTATTAGTCGATTTGGTATTGAGTCACTTGGTCCAAGGTTGGCAATATTCCAGATTTGGTGACCTAGTGTCTCTTCGTTTGTGGAAGAGTTTGTTACACTGAGAGATTTTTCCTCTCTGAGGGACACGACCCTTGTTGATCCGGGTGAGGAACGATCCGGTATGAAATTTTATTCGAATTCATTGAAATTGATAGAGATTTGCGTTTTAACCTTGACAGCCAAGGGGTAATTATTTTCAAGTTTTTATTATTATTATTATTATTATTATTATTATTATTATTATTATTATTATTCAGGGATAGAGCAGCACACCAACAAAGTGGCGTTTGAGTAGAAATATAGGGTGTCCAATATAACCAACATGATTCCAAGTCTCATGAATATATACCAGGCATATATTTCACAGATATTCTGACAGGTTTTGAAAATACCATGTTAAAAGAATATGTTGAGTAGGGTAGTCAACTTAGACGCTATCTTACTGAAGGTCTACTGAAATATCTAGATGTTACAATCAACTTCTTTTGGCTTCTTCATATTTTAACCAAAAAAAAAAGAAAAACTACACCAGTCTTGATGCGTCCCAATAATCCCACTCATAAACACAGATGTACGGTGCCCCTTACTCCTAAGGAAGATATCTAACTGCTTACATCCAGGCAATTCACAAGCAAACCTGTGCTACTAAAGGGGGCATGTAGGTTTGATTTTACTTCACTGAAAAAACAGATATATTTTAACAAGTTCAATCAATCAAAATCGAAATTATACCAATTTTAACATCATGGCATTATTACTCAAGCTCATTTTTTTCAAATTTATAAAAGTTAATGGTTAATTGTGGACGCATCTGTAATTCGTCTATAATAGCTTTTCTTCGTAAACAACGAGCAGTTGCGTGCGCGTTTCTTCCTTTTTTTGGGGTCCCATTCAAAGTTTGCTCGAAGAAACCTGTCAGCGTTTTCACATCTACACATTTTTACTTCATCGCTCCTCCATTCTTGCCCGTGAATAATGAAATTCCTTTAAATCCCACGCTTATGCAATTTTTGTTCTCTGTCTGTAATGAAAAGGTAATGAAAAAATTCCCATTATACTGAGTAAACACACATATATATATATATATATATATATATTTGTAAAAGTTATTGATTAGTGTTGAATTAGAACTAGAAACAGAAGTATAAAAATGCTCAATACACGTATAAATAAAATAAAATAAAAATTTAACATCAAGAGCGTATAAGTTTGAAAAAAATATCAGTTCAGCCGATAACGCTACCTTGGTTTCAAGCTTTCACTATCTTCCGCTGATACATCCTGCATAATTTCCTAATGCTTTATTATTTAAAAATAAATAAATAAAATCACAAACGAAGCGTAATAGAAATGCAGGATAAAAGCAAGTGTATTGAAACTGTTTCACATTGACACAAAAACACATCAATTTCGTATAGGAGAGGGGACCATGCTTTCTCCTGCCCTTCCATTAGGCTTCACGTTTTGCGTTTAATTATTCATTTTTAAATAATAAAACTTTAGGAAATTATTTAGCCCGTATCTGCTAAAGATACCGAAAGTTTTAAACTAAGGTAGCGTGATCGGCTGATCTAATTTATGTAAAATATATATATACACATATTTAAGTTCCGATATATGAAGATATGAATTAATGTCTCTATAAATTAATCGATACTGAGACATAATCTTCATTTTAATTTTTTTTCATTCTGTTTCGACTTACCAAATATTTCAAATCTACCTCACATATACACCTGCTTATGTGCGTTTGTGTTAATGCATTTATATTAACCGTCTGTTAATATATTTTCATTTATGTATCTCTATTAAGTGTATGCCAAAACTATGCACCGATTACGCGCAAAACAAATAGAAATAATTAGCAATATGTATTAATTTACAGAGATAGATAGATAGATAGATAGATAGATAGATAAGGTACACGGATACAGCAGACGTTAAGATTGTGCTCAAATATAAATGTGAAGGTAAATCTTCTGAACGTTTTTTTTTTACGATAGATGTTTGATACTGGATTTTATATCACGAGTAGGAATTATATGTCTATCCCTGTCAAACCAAACCATAAGGAAACATAGAAGAAGCAACACACAACAAATATACATATACGGTCCTTCCTTATGTGTTTTAAATGGAATGAATCGTTAATATGAACATGTTTAATACCTATAGGTGTACTCATAAATCGAATTCTTTCGATATTAGGAAAAAAATTAGTTTGTAAATTACAAAAATGATGGAATCATTTCATGAAAAATTGGAGTTCATTTTCGTGATCGACTCAAAATCCACCCTAAAATCCACATTCTTGTTTCTGTGAAAAATCATTGTTACAAAAGGTCATTAACATTATATTTCATCCGGAAAAATCCCAGCAAACAGGTAAAACTTTTCCGACTAATATATTGTACTGATATTAAGTGGAAAGATTATATTAAGTCAATTATTAGGTCCACTCTAGAAAAACATGTTCAGTGTGTCACTGCTAAACAATTGTTCTCCCCCAAATCTCTTTGACACATTTATATGTTTACCATTCATCCATGCATGGAATATTGCTGGCACATCTGGGCAGATGATTCTGCTATCTATTCAGAGGTTGTTGATAAAATCCAAAGAAGAACCTGAAATATTGGTCTTTACCTGTCATCTCGGATACAGTTTCTTTCCCATTATTATAACGTTGCATCCCTGTGTCTTTTCTATAAATATTCTTATGGTAATTGTTCTAATGAGATATCCGCTTTGGTACCAAGATTTTGTGACTTTAAACGTAATACTAGATTGGTTGCAACGTCCGATCATTTTTACGTTTGAATTAGTAAGATGTAAACGTACTTTCTATTCTAATATTTTCTTCTGTCTCACTTCCCGCTTGTGAAAATCGCTTCCGGCTTCTTGTTTTCCAGTCTGCTTTTATCTTCAAATACATAATGTAATGTCAATCCTTATCTGCACTTATCTTAATCCCTGTTATTGTTCTCTCTACTTAATAATGTGTTGCTTTTCTCATATTCTCTTATAAATCAGTAAAACCTTGCGTATTAATGGTGATATGGTCTCCTTTGGTGGGGAAAATAATTTAAGATAAAATGACTTTCTTTTCCAACAGGGAAACATTACGAGGATAATAGGAAATTGGTCCTATAAAACCGCAGCTGGCAACCTGGCAAACCAATGGGCCACGATCCTTCAAGATTTCAGAAAAGTTTTGCATGCATGCAATTTCAGACCTCCCAGGACACCATATAGCTACATAAAAAATGCGAAGTTAGAGACAGAATTGATTTATCTATGCAAAGATTCCAGTACCTTCTAGATTCCATGACAATGCACTTTTATTTAGATGAAAGAGTTATTGATTGACAAGCATCATGAACCGGCGTTGCCCGTGCTTGATTAAAAAATCGTACGACTCATACAGCAATCGCTATCACTTGACTTAAAATATGATTGCCCTTCCTTGCCTTTAAAGGTGTGCCCTTTGACGTGCAGATGTTGCTACACTGAGAAATTTTTCTAAGCTGTATACTAAGCATTAAACCCGTTACGAAAAAAGAACTAAACAAAATGAACACAAAAAGATCAGCTTTAAAAAAAGGACTCGTAACTGGAAAAACCAAATGAAAAAACAATGTTAACAACAAATAATTTTCACATCCAATCCAGTTTCCTGAAATATTGAGACTGGTTATACTACATGGGAGGGATTGTTTTTGCCCTTGTTTTGTTAACACGGCACATTGGAAACCATACATTGATCATATTTTAAGTTCAAATAAAAAGAGCCCAAAAGTATTTAACAACGCGAAGTCAACTGCACAGAGTCCAAAAAGGTAAAAAGCTTAGATGTACAGGGCCGCATAGTGCAGGCGAGTCATTCAACTTGAAACCTCGAAAATTCATATCACCTGTGAGTTAATCGTTTTTTTTTTATTTACAAAGTTTGAGTCCCAAATAAAAAATCGGGCTCTGGCATGACACAATGACGTAAATTGAAAAATCGGATCTTGGATGCGGCCTGGGAGAAAGAACAAAGATGAAAGAAGTGGGAAATGGACTGCTGAGGACATGGTCAACACGGAGGTTTGTATCGATTTTTGAATCACGACGGGGCAACACCGCATTCTATGCAAGGCGCCTCTAACTGGGCCGCGTAGGAATTTCTGGTTGAATTGTATAGAACGCCCGAAATTTTAGAATGTAATCTACCCAAATAACGGAGTACCAGCCGAGGTACCAATTTTTTGAAAGCCTGAGTCCAAATTGAAAATCTATCTCCGTTATGAATTGACGCCATAATTGTCGGAAGTCGAATCGACATTTGATGTTAATTGCAGCCTGGGCGTGTAAAGAAGTCAAAAACTGACAGCTGATGGCGGGGTCGAACCGGAGCTTTTTATCGATTTTTTGCTGCAAGAAGTGGTCGCGCACGCAATTTTGAATGGGCCTGTAGTCTGGTCGGGGTCATTCTGTTGCTACTTGTTTTTTGCAGATGAATCAGCCATTTTTATTTCTAGTTTGATGTTTTAATCGATATCTTCACTTTTACTAGAAATATAAAACTTAATAACTTTCTCTTTTCTTAGTAGTTCATCATATCGCTCTCACCATGAACAGGAGTAGAAGCACATCCCTTGTTTTGAGATTAGGAAGTTGTCCCTAGTAACTTTCCTGCTACGAATTGTTACATTAGACGATCGACAGCTTCTACTATTTTCAAACTTTTCCTAATTCAAAATACGCAACATAATGATAAGCAACTAAGAAAATAACACTAAATCAGCTCGGAAAAAAATCAAGATCACTCAACCTTTCTTTATTTCTCGAAAATTCGTATTAAATTCTGTAGTATAGAAATCTTCGAAAACTCTCCGGACATTCGCCCTGCGAAACTAATCTCAAATCTTCACTTAATTATTGATTCCTGTTTATCTTCCGATCATTAGGATGGACTCTGGTATACATACATTGGTTTGCGATTTTATTTTCAGGTACCTCTACTACTTGCTTATGAACTCTCTCTTGATCGCCAAACCATTCTTATATATGCCTCCGTCTTTATATACTAAACTCAGTCAGCTATCGCTTCTTTCTGGGTCTCTTCCTCTCATGACTGTTGCGTGCTAGATATTGTTTCTGATAATATAAATAAGGCTCTATTTATACACGAGTTTCATAGAATTTTATTCGGGGATTTAAATGGCCATCATGGCAGTTAGCTCTATCACTCATCCCAAGACCCTTGGAATTAAGTTTTTAATCATCCTGTTGAAAAATGTGCCGTCTCCTCGTGTATGAAAACCGTCATCAAAGCTTTCATTACAAGACAGGAATATCAAGTAAACCCACGATCGTTTTCTTGCTTCTTACTTACATGCTCGATGGTTATCGCCCAGAGGAACCACTTTTTCCGGTAGTATACGAGCGACAGGTCTAATTATAACAGACGTCTTGTTGTCACTGTTCGTAAAAATTGAAAGCGTGCCTTCAGTGAAGCGAAGTTAATAAGTGATGACATAATGCAACAATGTAGTCTTTCACAAATTCGGTTCAATAATTAATGAGGGGTTTGCGACAGCAAATCTTCGGTCCCTCCTCTCTCTAATCAATTTGATATTCTGATTTCTCGGGCAAACAATTTTCAGTGTTTTGCTCGGAAGTTTTCTTCAAACTTCACACACAATTCATCTGTGGTACCCACGTTGATTTCCTCCCTAGAGCAGAGGATCTTGCAAAGGACCCCCCTCACCAATAAGCTGTTAACTGGGGCAGGAAATATCTTGTAAATTTTTATGTATCCAAAATAAAGAAAAACTAAAATCTCTATGCTATCAGCATGGCTGACGCTAATTTGCAGAAGTACGTGGCCACACGATTTCAACTGCCTTGACAAGATTACATCGAATCAATCACTGCATCTACTGTAAAGAGAGTTGTATCACTGTGTCGTGCCAGAAAATTGTTCTCATAAGAATCCGTTTTGCACATTTAAAAATCTACAATTCGTCTGTGCATTGAATACTCTTGCCATATCGGGTTTAGTGCTCCTGCAGAATATCGAGGTTATTGCCAAAATTAAAAGAAGAATCTTTAATGTAATAGATCCTCATCAGGCATCTAGATCTTTAGTCACGTTCTCATCGACGTGACCTGACTTCCTTCTATCTTTTCTATAACGATTTTCCTGGGAACCGCTCTGCCGATCTTTATCGCCTGGTATCCGCAATACATTAATTTAAACATGATATACAGTTCAAATAGCTACATGATCTGCCGCTTCTACGCCAATAGGTTAAATTCTCGCACATCTAACCTGTGGATCTGTCTTCCGTTTCCATTCTTCCCTGGTAAATAAAACCATCCAAAATCTAAATGAAACGTCAATCGCCGTCTTCTGCCTTTTCGAACTCTGTTCATCTTTTGTCCTTTCTTCAATCTTCCCTATTCCCAGTCTTTCACTTTCAATACATGTAACTTACTAGTGGCCTTATAGCCTTGCTTGGAGTGAAATGATTAAAAATGGTGCTATCTGCTAGTATTTGTCTTGTACTGATAGTTGTAATTTGGTCATTCATGGTGTGCTGGTGATGTTTGCAGGGATTGTACTAAGTTTCTATACAAAACCATTCTATGCAAAAACATAAACAACAAAAAAGTCATAAGTATTCAGTTCACTAGAGAATTACTCGACATACTACAGAATGAAAGACCGAATAATGGCATCATAGCCTCTCTAAAGGTAGAAAATTTATTGAGTAATGTCTCAGCCAAAGAAACTATAGACTTTGTCCTACAGAGCCTATGAAATAACACTTTCTTCTCATGTCTTAAAATTCGACTAACTATTCTACGAAGACTTCTATCCTGCACGACTCAAATACAATTTTGCGACCACTATGACAACATTTATACGCAAAATAATGTTGGACAGAATCTGTCTAATTTCTACATGTGTCAAGTGCAAAAATTTCTTTTCAGTATTTCCGCCAAGCCCCACCACAACATATATGCATGCTATATCGACGATATTTAAATATTACAAAACAGCTTAGAAGACATTAGGAAACTTAAGGAAACCTTTGAGAATAATTCTATCTTATACTTTACTTACGAACTTTAAGAATAAATTATTTTTCCTGGATGTATTAATTGATGAGAATAGCCATAATTTTATCAATAACCCGACTACAAAAGTTAATATCATCGTAGATTCAAAATATCTGTTATAGAAACATAATTTATCGAGCCAAAGTAATCTCTTCTTCGGACATATTATTCTATAATGAACGTAGCAACATTAAACAAATAATCTTTACAACCACGTCGTCGATGAACAATAAATATTAGTCGTAACTAAATTTGTAAACATGATACCAGCTCCCTCCCTGATGCAAACAAATATAAACACAAAATTAAGTAATTCAATCGTAACCAAATGCAAACTAATTATAATCAGGAAGAAAGACCAATTTAAACCATAACATGAAAGTATTACGAACAAAACAAGAGCTTATAAATCAAACTATGTAAAACTAATGTTGTCAATACATTCCATTGCCCCTCTCCCGGGAGATTCCATCTCCAATAATAATAATCGAGAAACAGTATTAAATAGTTGCAGTGGGCGCTCATGCACCATATTTTCTCGTAGAGTGACTTGTCACCTGTCGATAGTTACACAATCTATGCGCACATCGGCTAGCAAATCATGAACGGACAAATTATAACTATCATCATAAGATAAATCTTCATAGGCAATACGTAAAATATTCTACAGCACCCTTTACAAAGAAAGTTTCAACAATGTAGAAGTTATTATTATGAGTAATTATGAGTTGATTCTTTAATCTTTCTCGGCAATCTGATTTTATATTGTCCAGTGTATACACAAGGAGGAACTGAAAAATATATGAGATTCTTTCTTTCTATATGCCGTGGCATTTCAGGACGTAGACGATCATGGCTTTCCACCTTCCTCTATCCCTTGCAGCTCTCAACAAATTCTTTCCCTTTGCAACCTCCCGCGGACCACGTTCTGTCACCTACTTGATTAAGCCCACCAGGTATGTCACACGTGGTTTTCTTTTGTCTATCTTTCCGTCTTTTCAGATTCTCCAGGCCTTCCTTCCTCATTATGTATACCTGACAATTCAGATGCCTCTTCCTTGTTTGCAACCTCACTAAGATCCCATCGTTGCTCACACGCTCGTTCCATGATATCTTTAACGTCCTACTATAGAACCAAATCTCTGTCGCCTCGAATTTCTTCTTCATCTTTGAGGGAATCGTCCAACATCCGTTGCCATAAAGAAGGACAGTTGTCACCTAACAGCTAATTATTCTTTTCTTTTTTAACGAAGAAATCCTTCTGTTTGGCAATACTATGCCCGGCTTTTGGAATACGTCCTTGGTCATCCCAATACGTCTATGGATTTCAGTTTCGCACTTATCTTCCTTTGTCAAGAAGATTATCTGATATTTACACTTCCGCGTCAGCAGGATTCTAGACGTCCTGACATGAATATCGGATTTCGAGCTTATCTTTTTACTGATGACCATGCATTCTGTCTTCTTGTAGTTTATGCTTAGACTTTTCTTCTCACTCTCCGTCGCTACCTTTTGCAATAGATTTTATAGTTTCTCTTCCTGTGACGTCTGCGTATTGTCGTCGCCAATGCTAAATCCCGGTAGGGTTTACAATTAAGAAAAAATATTTTATCTATGACAATATTCTCCAGGATAAAGTATAAGTGCTTCGGAAAGTATTTTACAAGACATTTTTATATTGTTTTATTGTTAAGTAATGAAGGGTTTTCATTAATGTAAAATATTCATAAAATAACAAATATAATTTTGTATGTTTTTTTTTTTATTTTAAATATGTAAGGGTTACTTCGACAATCAAAATTAGAAGATCTAATTTACTCATAGAAAGTATTCTTATCACTCTACTTATACATACAAAAGCATGCAAAAAACTAATTACTTCACACATTTCTTAATGAATTAACATCTTCGGATTTTAACAATTGGAAAACATGTTGGCGATTATGATGAAAAATCCGAAGGGGAAAGAATAAATTTACAAGTATTTCGATTTCAAATTTATATCGACACATTTTAAATGCATGTCAGTGTTTACTAAGAAGATTTAAATGCGTATCTAACATTTGAATTTTATTGCTTAAATGAAATTTACAGGTGTTTAATATAGACCAATATATAATCTACCTTTTGGCAGGTGTAAAATTATACTCGACTGGTTTTTAAAATTAGCCCTAATCCATTCGTATAAAGTTGCTTTATTCATGTTGTCTTGTATTTTTCGGGTGGCTTGTCCCAGTCAGATATTTAGGGACTATGGCTGAACAGTAACTGACGTATGCTGGGTAAAGTCTACAACATCATTTTCTGTGTTCAGAGACTCAGCAACGGCATGATATAGACAATAATATTTTCTTAAAATGTATAAGTTACTTGCTTAAATTAGTTTAGTTTCAAATGGGGTAACTGCTATGGGCATGCAATTAACAAATTCAAGTGAGAAGATTTAATATCTTTCGGATTTTCATTCAGTTTGTTTCAATTATGATAGTATTAATATTCATAATATTAGTAAACGTTAATACAATTTTCCACTTAATTCCACTTCAAGGGTTGCTTAAAGGGAAACTCACTTGAGTGTCTCTGTTTTCAATAGATCAACAGTCTCCTTACTATTCTGTTTAAAATAATATTGTCTGCATGGTCTTCGTTAATTTTCATATTTCCAGGTCCGCCGAGCTTTTTGTTTGTTTTGTTTATTATTTGAACTGTACTGAATCATCCATTACAGATGGGCACTGCTGTTAGCTACATATTAAACCATTTTGCATTTCTCCTTTCATGTTCAGATATTTTTGAAATTTTTAACGTTTTCTTTTTAATGCATACCCCGGGTTTGTGGAAATAACAAAATTTAAAGAGAATATCGCGAGTATTAGCTCCGTAAAGTTTAATCTGTAGATCAGGGGACATCGAATATTTTCAGTACCGCCGTATGCCTCTTTAGTATTCAATATCTTTCTTAATTACAAGAAGATGGATTTTCGTACATATGTTTTCATCTATTCATTGAAGAATACATCCTTACCTCCTACCAAAACGTAGCTAATAACGGATACATCAAATTGCAGACATAATGAACACCCAGACACCCCTTGTCCAGTTGAAGTAGATTTATCTGTAACCTTGGAAACGTGAATTATGATTTTAGCTGTGTCTTTAAAACCCAGTAATTTTAAAAGTTACTCCAAAATTCGCTTGAGGATGAAATTGAACTAATGTCTTTAATGTAATTACAAAATTAAATTCATAGTTTTTAGCTTCCATTTTTGAAACATAGTTAGAAGTGTGTAGCGAAAATCATATTTTAAATAAATCAATTTATAATATATATATATATATATATATATATATATATATATATATATATTATAGATTTATTTAGTGTAATACTCAATACTTAACAGATAGCAAGTAAGTGAGTAGTTAGATTTTTAATGTGTTTTACGTTAGGTCATTGAATCGTTTTGGTCGGTAAGTCATGGAGTAGAAAAAATTCAAATAAATAATACGAGTTAATTTCACAATGGCTGGTATGTCGACCTGGTAACTCTGGTTTCGTAGAAGTCTATTACTGTAAATGGGACATAGATAAATATATGCATGTGTGCCTGTATGTACATATTTATATATATATATGTCTGCGTGTGTATGCATGTATAGATTAAAATAAAAAAATTCATGGAATTTGGTCTGGGTAAGTGTATAAGGTAAATGTAATCTTGAATATTAGTTTGATAGTAAGAATAGCGAATACTTTTTTTAGAAACAAATTCCCCAGACTAATTTTTGGCAAAGCACAGGCGTTCGTATAATTATAGGATAGATTTTGGTTGGGTACACGTGTAGGTTTAGTTAATGGGTTAGTAACGTTATGGCTTTAGTAATTTAAAACGAATCAAACATTTGGATTAAACTATACACAAAGAGACCAGCTTACCGAATTAGGAATCGAAGAGAAGTTGAGATTTATTGCATATAATACAATTGGGGCACAAGGCAAAAAGGGTGAAGTGTTGAGGCTCGTCACAAACTATCTTATACCTAGCGATTCAGATTCATGACCCTTCCATTACTTACAATTTACATATTCACCACAAAATCTCATCCCTCATCATTCAATCTTATATATACCACAATACTGCACACACGCAGTGAACCTACAAAACATTCCACGACAAAAAAAAAATGTGCTATAGAATTATATATAAAAGTTAAATGATGATATGGAATTATGCGCGGGGACATGAACTCGATATCTTACTGACATTAATTAGATACATAATAAGGATATATCTATCAAGACAGAGCTCCACAGGTAACCGCCAAGTTGGGATTAGGTGGATTTAAAAAAGAAAATCAAGACTAGCCCCATTCACGCGAACTAAACTCGCCATAGTTACCCAACTTTTAGATGAATCTGTCGATACGAAGAAATTTCTACCAGTTCTAATCTACATCCTTAGCTGATGCTCAAAGAATCGTGTTAGATCGAGTTGAGAATAACGTTCATACCGCAAGAGGTCCTCCCCTCCACCCGTATCGTCGAAAAAAAACATTCTGGTTGTGGCTAACAGCAACAGAAATAATAAGCATATGAGAGGTCAATGAGAAACGAAATTTTCAGGGGCGATAAGAGCTGTCAGCTCGGCGATATAGTCCCAGAGGGGGCGTACCCGAGTACAATGTTAGAAGGCGAGTGAAGCAGGTTTATCTAAGCCAAGGTCACACCGTTGACTCTCTGACAAATCCGACAAGGTTTATCTAAAGATCACAGTCTATTCCGAACGATTCGCCAGGCAGAGCAGATCCTTCGCCACTCCCAGCATCATGATACAAGACTTTCCTTCGAAAAGAAATGTCACTGGACCAAGGTTGATCGACACTCGAGCAGGAAACCCGAATGTTCTCGAGATTTCGAAGGAGACGGGAGAAGTGTGATTAAGTCGAGGGAAGGTGGCCCTCATCGCCCCTCCAAAATCGTGTCCTCTGTCATTGCTGTTTTCTAAGCTGAACCAGTGTCCCGTCTACTTTTGTGTTGGTGGCTCAATTAGCCTGGCGAAGGATTTAGCTTAACCATCTGCACAGAGTGCAGCATTGAAGCTAGTTAAACATAAAATTAGATATCGACTTTTAACTATGATGCATTTAATCTATAAACTCATAGAATGAAATTAATTGTGAAAAAAAATTACTTAATCACACTTCTGGGATTCAAAGTTAATCAGTTTATGGGAAGCACGCGTAACAAAAATAAATTAAGAAATGAATGAAAAAAGTGAATAACATTTGAAATTCCTGATCTAATTAAATGATACGACAGATAAGAAATGCTAAAAGATCTAAGATAAACCAAATATAGGCATGACAGACTTGTAAAGATAAAGGAAATGGCAGGACAAAAAGGTCTCTGCGACAAGATGCTGAAAAGTTTTAAAAAATTGATGATAATAGTAATGGAATAATTTTCTACAAAAACATGGGAAACCCGTTGTTTAAAAAATGAGATTAGATCAGTATTGACCAAAATGAAGCTGAACAACAAAAAAGACACATAGAATACTGTACTATGGATGTGAAAGAACTTAGACGATTTCAAGATAGACAAATTTACAGAAATAACATGAAATAAGCAAGGTCAACAGTAGACCAATATTCACAGCACTGCCAATCTTCTCTGCATAAGGAAACTTGCTGGATGCAAGTATTGCAAATGTCTCGGTATCTTTGTCATTCAAGAGGAGATATATGCCATCACCCTTCTGTACTTGCCCAATATATGTTGGTAAGATCGGATGTGAATACTCATGTATGGCTGTGAATGCAGGAAAATTTTCTCACGGATGGAGAAGAGAGTTGAATGATACTGAAAATATCAGCAATCGATGTGCGAAATGCAAATGCAGAAATATCTCATTTAATGAACTGCATATTTGATAGGACTCAGTCTAGATATTTACTTTGAATATTTATAAAATGTTCTTGATTTATATGGGAAAGATATTCTAGTATCTTGTTACCACTACTGGTTTGAGACAGTTAATATAGCAATATACAATGATTTAAGTGAAGCGACAACCAATGTTGCAATTTAATTACCTGCGTAGTGAAGCAAATGACAACGCAAAATATGACAACGATAAACGATAATGCATATTAATAGCAAAAGTTGCTTTTCAGAAATAAAGACAAGTTTTCAGATACTGGAATTATATATTCAGAAGCCAAATAAAAAATTCTGTACTGGTGCATTAATCCTTACTGAAGAGCCATGATTCATAGAAGAAGACTGTCATTTAAATGGAACCTGGTTGTTAATTGAGGATTGGCTTCATGGATATTTAGCATTTTGTTAGTCTCATGTAATCTCGTTACATTCACGCACAGAAATATTACTGAAATAATTTAAATCTAGAGACAGAGATATTTTCCCAAAGAAAATGTCTGAGGTGTATAAAGATATACAAAAGCAAACGGACATAGTGACATTAAGAACATCTCGAATATAAAAGGAACATTTATTTGCCACATAACAGCATGGCCCGGCGTTGCCCATGCTTGATTCAAAAATCGTATGACTCATGCAGCAATTGCTATCACTTGATTTAAAATATTTTTGCATTTCCTTGCCTTTAATGGAGTGCCCCTTGCCGTGCTGATGTTGCTACATGCCTTACTTCTTGCCTATCTCACGTTTCAATTTTTTTCTAAGCTCTATACTAAACATTAAATCTGTTACGAAATAAAAAAAAAACTAAACAAATTGAACACAAAACGATCAACTTTAAAAAAGGGCTCATAACTGGAAAAACCGAATGAAAAAAACAATGTTAACAACAAATACTTCTCACACCAACCCAGTTTTCTAAAATATTGAGACTGGCCATACAACTTGGGCAGGGTTGTTGTTGCCCTTGTTTTGTTAACCCGGTACTTTGGAAAACCATACATTGATCCTATTTTAAGTTCAAATAAAAAGAGCTCAAAAGTGTTTAACTGCACAGGGTCCAAAATGAGGTGAAAAGCTTATATGTACTGAAACGTGTAGTGCAGGCGAGACATTCAACTTAAAACCCCCCAAATCCGTATCATCTGTGAGTTAATCGTGTTTTTACAAATTTTGAGTCCCAAATAAAAATCGGGCTCCGGCATAACACAATGATGTAAATTGAAAACATCGGATCTGGGATTCGACCTGGGAGAAAGAACAAAGTATAAAGAAGTGGGAAATGGACTGCTGAGGGCATGGTCAACACGGAGGTTTGTATCGATTTTTGAGTCACGATGGGGTTACACGGCATTCTATGCAAGGCACCTCTAACTGGGCCGCGTAAGAATTTCTGGTTGAATTGCAAAGAACGCCCGAAATTTTAGAATGTAATCCGGCCAAATAGCGGAGTACCAGCCGAGGTACCAATTTTTTGAAAGCCTGAGTCCAAATTGAAAATCTGTCTCCGTTACGAATTGACGCCGTAAATGTCGAAAGTTGAATCGACATTTGACGTTAATTGCAGCCTAGGCGTGAAAAGAAGTCAAAAACTGGACAGCTGATTTCAGGTTCGAACTGTAGCCTTTTATCGATTTTTTGCTGCACGAAGGGGTCTCGCAAGCATTTTTGAAAGGGCCCGTAGTCTGGTATGGGCCATTCATTTCTGTACATATGGTATGCTGATGTAAAGAGAGACAATTGATGCTTGTAACTATACATTAGTTGGCGATGAGTTCAATGGTTCACAGTAATGAGTTAAAGGGGAGCAAGTGCATATCCCAAGGATGTATTTGTATCCATCAGATGCCGATGTACCCTTGACTTTCAGAAGATCCCCGTTCTCATTCGCACCCTGTTTTGCTATGACAATTAATAAGGCTCAATGACAAACACAGTCTGTCACTGTGCTTCTCATACGGCCAAATTTACGTAGCCTGCTCTTGAGTCGGCAGGCGCGATGACGTGTTCCTTTATTCACCCTCACAAAAAGCTGAAAATGCTTGTGTTTCGTTAGTTATTTTGCTCGTTTATTTTTTTCGTACATGTCGGTATCATTGAGTAGTGAGTTATTTTTTCTATATTTATATCCTTGCTAATGATCAAACTCCCTTTCTCTTGCCGTACACCGAAAAAGTATATTTAAAACTCGTCATACAAGTCGTTACTATTACATCCAAAACAATAAAAACAACTAAGACAATACTAAAAAAGACAATAATCTAAAACCTGTAGGGGGTCGCCTGCGATATTTGTCACAAAGAACACATTGGAGAAACCAAGGAAGGAATTTTACTGAACGATTACATGAAAGCAAAATGGACATTTTACAAAATAATGCATCAAAGGCATTGGTCGCCGAGCATTACTTGGACATAAAAATGTTAAAAAATGCTTTAATAATTATATATCTAATAATTAATTAAAGTAAAAATATGTGTACACAATTCCTAATATATAATAATTAAATTTAAAAATGTCATACTTAATGTACCAATAAATATGATAAATATAGTATTTTAGATTATTTATAATTAAAAATATAAATATTTCAAATAAGATTTAATCATATTTGAAGCCCCTGCAAGAAACCCAAAAATGTATTTGAATTTTTTTTTTAAATGATTAAAAAATAAATAAACATGGCAAAATTAACCCGTGGTTCGATATAAATATCTACTTTCATTTTAATGTATCTTATATATGTTTTAAGAAAGCTTGACAGGATGACACGTTTCATAACCGAAAAACCTTATCGTCAAGAAGAAATTACATACCCACACCAAACCTTTAATATCACTTGATAATGGAAAAAAATAATTTTATTTGTTAATTCCGAAAGATAGTAAAATGATATATATATATATATATATATATATATATATATATATATATATATATATATATATATATATATATGTGTGTGTGTGTGTCTGTGTGTCTGTAAGATGATAACCTTCAGACATATTATACACATACAAAAAATATTTCTATCTAGTTGCGTCTATATAAAGAAATCTATGTAAGTCATCTCATAATTGCCGCATTTCATGTCGTAATTCTGTTTTTGTACAAACATATACTGATATATAAACGGATTCTGAAATGCACTCATATTTCTTGTACAATTATACTACGAGATTTAATCGGTAATTTTTTTTACAGTTGAACCTCAACATGTATATATGTACACTTGTATTGTTGCTTAACTACTATCTATTCAATTTTACACATTTTTTTTTTATAATTTTTTGATATTTTGCCTTATTTATATGACCCGCCATCTTGTCCGAAACGATTTCTATTTCTTAAATGTGACTTAAGAAACAATAGCAATTTTAGATTTGTCATTTCTCTTTTTGTAGCATCATTGTTCAAACCCTTTCCCATTACTAACGGTTACCATTGCCAATGGTTTCTACTGCCATCAACTGAAATAGACAGCGACTTGATAACTGTATATTCAATATCTAAAGTGGTTTTAAATCCACGATGCTACGTAATGTTGTTTCCAAATATATCCACAGAAATAGGATTTGGTCTATGTTAGGATTTAAATACGAAGATGGAATTACTGCAGGTTTTTGAGAGATAAAAACTAGTCAGTGACGAAAATATGTGTTGTCAACATAGTTTTATGCCGTCTCGAAATAGAAATAGAGAACCGTTACTGAAAATGATTACTTAAAGTTTATACCAATGTTTAAGCAAACCTGATTCGTACTTTGTACTTCCGCTTTGTCCTCTTGAAACATTGCGATAATTTAGAAGGCTCGGGTGATCCCGAGAAAGAGGCCATTCTGAAAGTGTTTCATTTTGGTAGTATAAATACTGGAGCTTTATTCCACATTTTTGGTCACATACATGCTACATAATTTAAAAACACTAAGCAAGTTAATTCTGTAGCACAAAGAATACGTCAACTGCTATATTTTTATGTAAGTGTTTAACTACCAAGTAATATTAACGGTCACATTTCCTTCATTACCACGTCTGCGAATACATGTCGCAGTGCTTTGTATTTTTATCCTCTTGACTATTCTCCCTACGCTGTAGTTCTTATTTCTTACTTCTCATCACTTATGCAACATGTGACACTATTTACTAAGGTGTGCTGGTAAATTGGAAGTAAGGCTTTCAAAAGAAACTGGAAAACCAATAAAACGATTTTTTTTTCTCGATAGACTCAAAATATACTGATAACATTAAAAAGAGGATGGAGGGAGAGGTTGTTTTTTTCCTTTCCCTCCCCACCTCTGTGTGCGGGTGTCGAGGACAACTAGCTAGAAGCCATTGGTACATGATAAACTTAATGTTAAGTGATGGCATTTTTAAGCTCCCACTTGACATGGGTGGTAGAATATATAACATTTTACAGACTTCAGGTATCCACGCCATGGTACGTATCTCTAGCCAAAATCTGGTGAGTTGATAGGAATTGGAAAACAGGAATGGGATTGTAGTTATAGTTTTCCTTCGTCTCCCTTAGACGAGATAAAACCTATTAAGAGGAATTTTAACTTTTTGTTTCTTGTTGACCAAAAAGCTGGCGTGGAGAAGCGGATTCCAGATGCAGCCGACCACACAATGTCTCGATAAGTATTCCTGGCTGATGGAAAATTTGCATGATAATTCGTTCAGTTGATCGGACTTGGAAAACAGGAATGACATTATAATTATATTTCCTTCTTCTGTCTAAGACGCGACAAAATTTATTAAGAGGAATTGTCTCTTTTAACAGTTAACCAGGTGGAATTTTAAGGAAGACGAAAGGATTGCCTGCATCCACCAAGGGGTGATGGTGAGAGATACCGACACGAAATGGAGGGAGTGAGGCGGATTGATATTTTGCCGAATCCACTCTTCGGGGGAAGGATCTCCTAAATTAGGTCAAACAATCAATTTCACAACCCCATTATGCCCCGAGCCGAATTTACGCGAAGATCCATAAATATCAACGAGCGAAGCGAGAAGACAGTACGGAGCATTGAAAGAAGAAGGAACCAGACTGTCTGAATTTCTGTTTAACATTTGCTTCAAGATTCGCTTTGCAAAATCCATGCGGATTCTGCGGAAATAACTTAGACTCCGGACTCTTTCCAGACTAAAAAATAACACCTGAATGGCCGGAACGAGGAAATCTCAGAGTGGAAAAGATCAGACTTCAGCCATGTACCAGTTTACCGAGAGTGGCCAGACATAATATCACAGGGCTTTAAGAGGTGCTGAAAATTTAAATGTTGCTAATCTAGTGAGCAGAATGTTCAGTGTATGAACTTTTGATATAAAGTTGTTGTGATTACACAGCTGTCGCTTACTTTGTTCTTTCTGGCGTCATCTCGTCAAAACTACCGGATCAGTGACGTTGAGTTCTTTGCACGCCCTGTGATCTAAAGCAAACAAAACGTGGGGCAGATTGGGAATTGAAGGCCGAGTAAGGAACTCCAAGGATGGCTATAAGTATCGACCACGGATTCGCTCGGTGACTAGGGACGGGATTGCTATGTCATAAAGAATCTCCTATTAACAGGACATATTTTTTTATCAACGCATTGATTGAAACTCTTATCGTGAGATTTTTTTAATATTTCTGTTGAAAAGTGTGCCATTACTGAGTGAAAGCGGGTTTCCACTAGGGAAATACTTATTGAAATCTCAACCGTCTCCTTGGTTCACTTCTGCTTGTTCAACCGTCATAGTGCACATTCATCACTTCTTCAAGCAATAATAACGTGACAGTCCGGATCATAATAAAAAAAAAACTTTTCATTGGCTCGTAATGATAGTGAGCATGTCTTCCACGAGGTAAAGTTGTTATTTGTTGATAGAATAAGAAGCATTATAGACTCTCCCAAGTCTGGTTCGAGTGCTTACTGGCAACTATGTAAGAATGCAGTGAACAAGATTATTACTCTATCTATTCATTTTAATCATTTTGAATTTTTGTCATATCTTGCTTATAAAGAAGAGTGTTTTACTTGGGGATTCCCTTTCAGTTCTACACTATAAACTTCAGGAGTTCTTTGTCTGATTATCCCCAGTTACGTTATTTGCAACTCAGTATTATGCAATTAAACCCGTCCATGATTTCTGCTATCATTTCAATGAAAATATCCCTATATTTTTCGCAGGAAATTTCCTGTTCTCTCCACACCGAACATGACATTGCTTTCTGCTTTTGTTCGTTTTCGCTTTATTGCTTGTTGGTAATCCTTGTTTTCAGTTCCTGTCCTTAAAAACTGTAGTGAAACTTCTGGTCTTTGGAATCATCGACCATTTTGTTTTTGTTTACCATTCTCCTGTCTGCCTGAACTTTTTCTTTCTTTGTCATTTCTCTCCTTACTTTTGGCTTTTCATTCTCTTTTACTCCCAGTCAACCCCTTGCGCCTTTGTGGCATTATCACCTCGCTTGGAGCAAAATAATTAAAGTTATAGTAATGTCTCATTTCTCAATTCAAGAAGAAACCTAATTTTTTACTAATAAATATTACTAATAAATTTAATTTACGTTCAAGCTTATGTTGTTATGCCATGTGGATGAATGAGGTAATCTTTCAAATACACTTAATAAGGGAAATTTTGACCCTTGTCTTAATTAATACTGCACACGTTTTCAAGGTTTAGTCACTTCTTCATTCCCGTCCCATGAATAGAGTGGTGATCCCGCACTTTACAATTGTGCAATTTTCAATGTTGGTATAATCAACGATCTGGTGCCAAATATTCTCCCCCAGATCCAATAGCTGTCCTCTTGGAGACTTGCCGAACGTCGAGAATTTAAGGACATTGAAACTTCGTCCGGTAACATGTATTTCCAATATTCTACGTATTGATTTGTCTAAAGTTAAACTAATTTGAAACCATTGAAGAAATTCGTTATCATTTTTCCATGAATCCATTTTTACGATATTGCTGCAAATTTGATTAGAGAGAAGGTTAAAATTTTGAAGGGCGAGATCGTAGAAAAATCAAAGTTCACGCTCTGATCCACTTCTGGAAACCATAACAAATGACATTAACATTTCTTTTTTGAAAATAGATTAAAAATATCTTTTTTGTGTGTTTGTGTGTGTGTGTCCGTGTTTTCTTTATTATTTATTCAATTTTTTATTTATTTGTTTGTTTGCATTGTTATTTTTTTATTTTAATTGATTTTTTTATTAATTTTTGTTGTTTATTGGTGCTTTTAGTTTTCGATTTTTAACTAAAATATTAAGAATGTGTTTCCGTATTTGCATTTTCAGATAAGTCCTAATCGTTTGTTTAGTAAATTTTGTTGTTCTGGAAAAGTAATTATACTATTTTTCTCTCCCCCAGACAGAGTTAGAAGTTTTAGCATTTATTGTTGTAGGCTGTTGTTAGTTTCTTTGTTTCCAGGTTCAGTAAGTTACTCTTCTCTATATTTTTTCTTCGTTATCTGCTGAAAATGCAGTGGTTTGGTTTATACGATATTCTGTAAGCATTTCCCTTTTAAGGGTCATTCGGTCTTTGGTTTGAAGTTACACGTAGATTTCATTGGTGCCGGTGGTTTGTTGGCGTATTTTTAATTATTAGCGCCATGTTTTCTTTGCAAGTGTTGTTTATTTTTATTGTGTTTTTATTGAATATATTATGGAGTGTGTTTCATGAGCGAATTCTTTGTGTATGGGTTTAATGAATACTTTCGTATTTTACTTTTATTTATACGGTGGTTTGAACAATATGATGGTTTTTATGTGGTGTCTAAGTAAGTGTTGCCAAATAGCGACTATTTTTCGGGCTGTTTCATAGTCTGTCGTGTATACGTAGAAGATGGTTTCACCACAAAAATTGTCTGAATGTCTGCGGTTAATTTATTATGGGATCTGTTTGATTATTAATGGCTGCTGCTTGGAAGATATGTGTAGGTAGTGTTTGTTATTAGGTCTGTGTAAAGTTGTATGTACCTTTTCTTATGTTGAAGAGGATATCTAGAAAATCTACATCTTTTAGGTTAGTTTTTCATCTATATTGAAACCAGCAATTTTGCAAAATCTTATGTTTGTTTTTCTAGTTTTGTTTATTTTTTGTTTGCTACAGTTTCATACGATTATGAGACTGTTGTCCCTGTAGACGCCTGTTCATTTTTATCGATTATTTTATATAGTTCGCCAATCAAATAAATAAACAAAGATAAGTAAAATAAATTAACCCAAACCAATAAATATGTAAATAAATTATTAAATAGCAAACAAATTAAAAAACTACGAATATACAAATAGACACAAGTGAACGTAATAATAACCAAAATAAAAAAAAATCGATAATGCATAAAAGTTTAACAAACAACACTATAATAGTTATAATTATTTCCACACAATAGCCTTTAGAATAGTTGAAAACAAAACCATTACCGACCAACAAATTAACCGTTATAATATTATAATAGACTTCCTATAATACATGACTGACATGTATATGTAAATAATCGAGCAAAAACACAAACAATATGGCCTGAAGATTGCGTTTAAACTTGAAATAGTCTGTCACCTGAATATCGAAACAAATTGTCTCGTAGACAGAAACCTAGATTGCGAAAAAAAAAACAAAAAAAAAAACAGATGGATTTAACAATGCTGATGAGATTAAGGCAGATATGTATTCTTCCCATGCAAGATACAGGAGAATCGTCAACATGATGCAAAATATATGTTCAAAGACAATGTAGTTGATTTATTAAATAACTCATTTAGATTACCAGATTTTTTAAAGAACCAACCCCTCCAAGGATTTAGGTAGGATATGTGCCAACATTTGAAAGTGAATTTGAACGCCATGTAAGTACATTTTGCATCAACTGAACAGTCAGTGTGGAAGGGCATATGATGAATATATTCTGAAAGTTGTGGCATACCTTTTGGTGCCGGAGTTCCGAATTATTTTCATTTATTTCACAAGTGTTTTCAATAAGGACCATGACTAAAAAATACCTTGAAGAAGGCTTTAATATACATAATGACCCACAACGTTGCAAAGAGCAAATAATAATATAGGGAATAAAAATAAAGAGGATATGTAAATATGGTACAGCAAAAAGTGGATCATTCCGGAAGAGTCCAAATTTGAGGAAGTTAATACTTCTGACTGCTGTCTAATGAAATATGCTTAAAGAAAAAGTTATTAAATTAAAAGCTAATTTAGAATTGCCTCATTAGTCCACAATTACTACCACACAACAATTAGCATTACCTTATCTGACCACAATTATAATTACTTCCCCCCAGAAAAATTAATAGCAGCGCATAAATAATGATAAGCATTATAAATTGTATTTTCTACCATTTACATATAACTTTAACCGACTTTAATATAATAACAAAACAGCATTAAAAAAATTAAAAATAAAAGACATTTTACCTTACTTAGAACCCATCATAAAAAAAGAAAGAAACAAAACAGACAGATAGATGTGTGAAAGCGTGTGCATACGTATATACGTGTGTTAGAGAAAACATTATTCGGCGAACAAAATAGACGAATCGTCTGCGCGTTGACACCGCATACACAATCCAGCATTGAAAATACAGTGACAAATTGCATACATATGTACGCAACGACACTTGGATGCACATATATGTCCAATCCCAAACTGTTCATATATGTTTATATTTGTGTAAGCTGTAATGAGTGAGCGTGCGTGTATGTATGTCTGCGTACGTCAATGACTGAACTTGCGTGAATGTATGTTTGCGTGCGTATGAGTGGCGATATACACAACCATATACAAATACAAAATTTAAAAATTAATCAGTTTGTCTGACGATCGAAACCTAGGGTCACAAACTCACACTAATCCAACTAAATATGTTATCTCTATCACACATATTGACCGTTTTCCAATAAGTGCCGTGCATATATAATATATAGATAATATATATTAAAAATTATATATATATATATATATATATATATATATATATATATATATATATAATATATATATATATATATATATATATATATATATATATATATATATATATATATATATGGTAAAGATGTTTTAAAATAATTGTTATGGCCAAAATAGAGACTACAATGTACATGTTTCGTAAGATTTACAATTTAATCAAATATGGAAAATAAACATGTAATATTTTTATGCGTAATGTTAAATAGAATATCTGAATGCGTAAAATATATATTTTGCACATTACAGAACTCAAATTTATTATCAAAATCATTTATTCTGAACATGTGGGTAAAAGCAACTTTCGAATACGCTATAGCAATTCTAATTGTGTGGGAAATATATTATTTAAAACGTACATTTATGTTTTGTATAAAAAGTATGAACATAGCGTTCTGTAATGTATACGTTTAATAAATTGCCTTCTAATTTATGCAAAAATTTAAGTAACACTGACATCTCACTTATCTGTTTTATTTATCAACATCACACAACAATATCTTGAAATAATAAAGAGTAAATGTATTCAGTAAAATCACCATTGGCTTCAACAACGAAATCTCCTGCAACTCTTCTGGACGGTCTCCTTGTTTAAGTTGGTGAATGCTTCCATAATCCTTACCTTCAGTCCACCTTTGGTGGTACAAGGAGTTTTTGTGGTTTCAATAATATAATAATCAAAGGGATTGCAGTCTGCGGAGAAGGTGGCCAGATGTAAGGGCTGATGTCGCAGAAATTGTCTGACAGCCATGACTTTGTTCTCCTACTTGTGTGGCATGATGCAGAGTCTTGTTGCTAGACATTGTGTCTTCCAGATGCCAGACTCTTAAATCAAGACAGCACTACCTCCTCCAGGCAGCTGGTGGAGGACTCCATGTTGAGTCTGAGGAATATGAATAGAAGTATAAGAGCGCCACCAGTAGTGATCCCTACAAACACCATGATGTTGACTGGATATATGATCGAATTCTTTCCGAATCGTCTTCACTGTTCCCTGAAATTTTCGTATTTGCAAATTTCTGGCAGAATGAATTTCCTCATGGTACTCTTTGTTCTCACAGATTGTCTCATACTGACCCTGCTATAATGTACAATCGACAAAATGAAAAACAATCGCTTCGCAAACTCTCTTTGTATATATATATATATATATATATATATATATATATATATATATATATATATATATATATATATATATGCCTATTTATGTATGTAAGCCGAATGAACGTAGATTTGATTTTTGACTGTCTAGAATTGTATATAAATAAAATTCAGGCGAATTCCAAATTAGACATTTTCTCATTTTGACTAACTTCTCAGAGACAGCGACGTCGTAAATTACATATCGTAATTGTACGGCCATTTTCTACTTAATGGAGATGCATGATCAATTTGTGCACTTTTTTGTGGTGGCCAAATCAGTCGAGTAACTTCATTCTTTTTACGCTATGCACTGTCGGATATTTCGTTGATAAAACTAGACAAATTACAAAAAAAAAACAACTTTTGAGGCTACATATTTGCCAGTTAGAAAATGTAAGATTTGTTGTGGCATTAAACGAGACGTCTTCACAGAGTGAGTATATATATATATATATATATATATATATATATATATATATATATATATATATATACACACACACACACATATATATATATATATATATATATATATATATATATATATATATATATATATATATATATATATATATATATATATAAACATTTTTTTAAAAGATGTATGCATTTATATTTTTTTCCAGTACTGTGGGTGTCTTTGATATTTTTTTTTCTCAAATATATATCCTCATGGAGACTTCTCTTTAGCTAATTACTTTAATTTTACAGTAATGTTCACTCTGTACAAGGCACCGTGGGTAATTGAGGGGTAGTTTATATGGAAAGAAGAGGAAGATAACGCTTGACACGGAACTTGAACAAATTCATATTGTAGTGATCGGAACAGCGGTCAGCGGACAATCTCTGATCATTTCATATTCACTTTTTCTTTCAATACTGCTGTGTGTGCGTGCGTGTTATATATATATATATATATATATATATATATATATATATATATATATATATATATATATATATATATATATATATCTATATGTATATACATAGTGATCTTTAGAAAAGGGATCATAGTTTATTGGTAAAACATCATACAAAAGTATCACTACGATATAAATTTTAGGTACCTTTTGGCTGACACTTCTTAAGAATAAATATAATTGTTGACAAAATAAAACCAAGACGTTGACAAGAAAAAATACAGTGTAACCCGGATATGAGACCTGGATATAAGAGAAACCCGGATATAAGAGAGATTTTATCTGGTCTCACATTAGAGCCATGCTTATCTAAACAAAATAGACTAAACCCGGATATAAGACAAACCCTGATATAAGACACTTCTTCTCCGGCCCCGACAACCCTCTTATATCCGGGTTACACTGTATTATGAAATATTTTAAGAAATATAAATTACCAAGACTAAGGGAGGGAAAAACCAAAAAAAAAATCTTCCTAGTTAGGCATATAATTAACTTTCGTTCGAGATGAAATCCATTATTTTTCAAATGTACTCAACACAAGAGCCAAGTATCGGACAGTATACATCACTCTTTGACGCACATTATCTCTTCTAGATAAAAGTAGATTTTCTAAATATCTGTCTGAAGCTGACGTTTTTGTTGGTAATAGAACCAGAGCTAGAGATTTACCTTACTTTAATTTCTTGACTAAAAAAGAAATTTGGTTCTTACGTCGCTAAGGACAGGCACATAAATTTATTCAATTATTGTTTGTCTGATTCTGGTCCGGTCTCGGGTTTTCTTATTTTGTATTGCCCCTAAGAAAACTATATTTAGTGATTTTGAAATGCACTTTTCCCAGTTCATTAAACATATGCCGAATTCTGAGAAGTCTTCCATTCCTATGATAGCTCGTCTGAAAGACTTAGTATATAATATTGTTATTTCCTCTCTTCATTCTCTTATATTCTCTTGTCAGAAGAACCATTGTTAAACGGCCAAATTCTTAAGAATTAAGACACACATAAACACGCATATATATATATATATATATATATATATATATATATATATATATATATATATATATATATATATATATATGTGTGTGTGTGTGTGTGCGTGTGTGTGTGTGTGTGTGTATTAGTAGATCTGACAAATGTGCAGGGGTGCTAAATGTTGTTTATTTTAAATGACAGTAGTAAATTTCAGATATTCGGAGACGTCAATTGTGACGATAACTTAAAAACGAAAAAGTCCGACTACTAATATGTGCCCCAACGTCCTCGAAAGTATGGGTTACCAAAGATTCATAAAAAGAGTGTTCCACTGAGGACTATTTTTTCTATGGTGAGCTCTGCCTAGTAACTTATTGAAGTTCTTTATTCGGTTTTAATATTCTAATCGCATTATTGTGTCCCTAACTCGTTTCAGTTTGCTACCTATATGCGTAACTTGAATCCTAAACCTGACAGTGAGTATTTTGCGCCGTTCGATATATACAGTTTTTTCATAAATGTCCCGCTTGATGAAACAATCGATATTTCTTGTATCGTGAACACGCAAATCCTTCATCTTTTCCTGAGGTTGTCATTGTTGAGTTGATTGAGATGGTTACTAAAACTTTCGCCTTTAGCTTCGACAATTTTATGTATCGACAGATAAATGCATGGCGATGGGCATTCAATTGAGTTCGCTGATGGCTAACATTTTCGTTGGCTTTCATGACAAACAACTTTTTGATAGGATTGCTAAAGCCTAGGCGTTATGTCCGCTATGTCGGCGATATGTTGACGTTGTTTTCTTCTCGTAATTTAAGCGGAACCCTTCTTTGAAATATACTATGGATGAAGAGAAAAATCAGTTACCTTTCCTGGATGTGTTGGTAGAAAGAACACCTTCGGGTTTATCGTAAACCCGCTTTTTCTAGGTTTTACATTACTTGGGACGCATTTGCTCCCAGAGCCAGGAAAATTAATCTTGTCAATAGGCTTACTCATCGTGATTTGATGTTGAGTTCTGAGTGGAGGCTTGACGCAGAGTAAAGGAAAATTAAACAGCTGTTTTTGAAGAATGATTACACCGAATGTGTTATCACAGCTTCCATTAAGCGTAATATTGAAATTTCAATAAAGTTAAGGTATATGGTCCCCTTAAATGTTCTGTATATGTTAGACTACCGTGGATTGGTACCGTGAGTCAAAAATACGCCGATAAAATATTCTCTTCCATCAAATATTGTTTTAATACCGGAATGCTCCGGAGCAATTTTTTAACTAGAAGGGCTTTACCCACGTTACGTAAGGATGTCTTGTCTGACCACCAACAGAGTTTAATTGTATATCAGTATAAATATCGATGTGAGATCGATTATGTGGTTACAGAGTTTAGAGGTTAGGTTCGCCCGGCATGTCTAGGTACAGGTGCGTAGATAAGAACCTGTAACATCCGGGTGTTTACAGACTCATGAATTCGCTATCGGCGAGCATTTATTGAACTCTGTCGATTGCAGACCAGGCTATTCTCCTGAGTTTTTCTCTGTCTTACCCAAGGCAGAACCAGACTCCACTTAGACATCTTGGAGTCTCTTATTATTAATTTACAACGTAGAATATAGTGCATACAATTTTTTTTTTTTAATTAGCGAATGCTGCCAGAATCTTTGCCATTAGTTTTTCTTTGGTGCTACAAGGAGTTTTGTTAGTTTCTAGATCATCTGTGCGCCAAACTGAATAATCAAGGGTGTCGCAGTCTGGGATGTTAGTTGGCTATATGGTCGCGCAAATTGCCTGAGCGCCATGAATGGGTTCTCCTTCTTTTGTGGTAGGATGTAGAGTCCTGTTTCCATGCGTATGCTTTTCCATCAGCCACAATGTTCAACCAAGGCAGTAATATAAACTCGAACCTGTATCCTATACGAAGCTGTCACATAGCTTGTCGTACCTTTAACCGATTCGGCCACAGAGGGGAATTCGGTTACCAAGTTCGAATTTACTGTATTTGAACTGCAATCGGTTCCGTATAGGATACAGGTTCGAATCCTGTCGGAGGGCAAATATTTTCTGTGAAAATATCTTGTAAATTCAGGCCGGTAAATATTGTTTAATACTGTTTATCATAAACAGAGTATTTACTTAAATATTTGTATCTATAAAAAGAATGTATAAACATAAAAATGTCTTAAAATAATTGTTTGACTTTGTCCATTTCATAATGTGTGACGTCATATATATATATATATATATATATATATATATATATATGTACACACACACACACATATATATATATACACATATATTTATATATATGCTTAATGTTTAATAGATAATGTTTATATATATAAATATATATATATATATATATATATATATATATATATATATTTATAATATATATATGCACGAAACTTACCACAATCACTTCATAGCCTTCGCTAACACCATTGCTACTGTTTTTTCATTGTTTTCATTATTGCCTGTATAATTTTATTTTTAATTTTTTCAACATCATTATCATGGTCACTACAGATATTATCATAAATACCATTGTCATTATTGTTACATTTTGATACCAGTATACTTTCGTTTCCTTCTACATTATAGCTAAATTTACCGTTAACTCATCAATACCTTTTAATGCCAATTAAAATATCAATTATTATCACTATCAATATAATCACAATTTCCAATAATACAAAAGCAGTCAACATTTACATGTGCGTTTATGTGAAGAAATGTAAATTTGTCTGAGAATGTAGAAGAACGATATGAAAAGAGGCATGAACACCCGAAACTGCCCCTTGTTGCAAGTAGTCCGCTACACGTAGTCTCCATAAGAAAATAATATTACAATTGCGTATGTATGCCTGAATTAACGCAAGGATGTGTATTTTCACCAAATTTCCGATTGTCTATAGGGGTTTGATTTGTTAACTATAATGCAAAAACCTGTTTGTATGAATGTATATATGTGAGAGAATGTCATCCCAAAACGGACACCGAAGAGGATTTCCCCCTACCACTAAACATAATCAAACGCAAACAAGCATAAATAGATCACATTTTAAAAAAAATATATACCATTTTGTCTGATGAACGCAAAAGCGTGAAACACAAAATAAAAACCCAAGGTCACACAACTGAATAATATATATATATATATATATATATATATATATATATATATATATATATATATATAAAAGTGAACATAGAAGTCAACACTTAGAGGCGACAGTCTGTTTCATGCTATATGCAATCGTCAGGCCACGTGTGCTGTTATTTTTCTCGGCTATTTATATATATACGGGTTAGTGGTGCATTGTGGGTATTCTATTATGGCGGTTATTTCACCGGAAGTCGTTTGTTTATCTTTTTAGGTCAAATTATATTGCTTGTTTTTATTTTTGTTTCTTATTTTATTTATTTATTTATTTATTTATTTATTAACGTAGTAAAAATTTGTTTATATCACTTATTTAACAGTTTTGTTTTGGTTTGGGAATTTAATTAAAGCTATTTGTTCAGGTTTGGGGTTGATTGTTGTAGTTCATTCTAAGTATTATTTTGGCGGGAACAGTTTTTAATTGATTATCTTTATTTGGGGTTGGTTTGTTTATTTATTTACTTGGATGAATTTAGGTTAATTTATTTTACTTGTATATTTTCTCTTTTCGGTTTTCGATTTTTAAGTAACATAGTATTTTTTTAAGTTTTATTTCTATTTTTTTTTTTTTTTTTTGCTTATTAGTATATTTATTTGTTTTTATTTTATTTTTTCCGTTTTTAATTTTTTAGGTTACGTAGTAAAAATTTATTTTCATGTCTGCATTTTGAGATGAGTTCGGATCTTTTGTTTAATAATTTATTTTGGTCGGGAAAAGTAATGATAGCTATTTTTTCCTCCGAGCAAAGTTTGCAAGTTTTTGATTGGTTATTGTAGGCTGATGATTTTTTCCTTATCTTCCAAGATATTTTTGGTGTGATGTTCGTTTTGTTTTTAATTTCCCAGATATACTTAGAAAGCATTGTACTGTTTGCATATTTACTATTTGTGAAAGATGTTTTGTGTGTATAATTTCTTTGTTTCCAGGGTCCTTCAGTTACTCCTATGTATACTTTTTCTTCATTATCTGGTGATTTTATCGTGGCTTGGTATATTACGTTGTTTTGTAAACAATTTCCGTTTAAGGGACATTCGTTCTTTATTCTGCAGTTGCACGTGGGTTTAATTTGTTCGTGTGGTTTGTTGATAATTTTCCTATTGTGCTTTTTTATTATTTGTGCCATGCTCTCGGTGCAGCTTTAGCTGATTTTTACAGTGTTTTTGTTGAATATCTTGTGTAAGTTGCTTGATTCTAGGAAATTCCACATAAAACAAGATGCATTCCAAAAAAAACTAAAAGCAGATATAACTAAAATAAACAATTCAGCAAGTGTATTTATCGCTGCTGACAAAACGAGAAATTTATACAAACTAAGTCCTCCTACACACAATAAATTACTGAAGAACAACATAACCAAAACATACAAAAAGGCACCCCAAACAACAGAACACGATATCAATAAGGAAGCTAAAACAATCGCCCAAAAATTAGACCTGGATGACCGAATAAGTTGTATTAGCAAGGCAGGAGCCTTTATCACACTAAAAGACCATAAAGAAAATTTCAAAACCAATCCTGCATGTCGACTCATAAACCCAGCCAAAAGTGAACTAGGTAAAATAAGTAAAACAATAGTAGAAATAATTAATTCTGAACTTAGGAAGAAATTAGGAGTAAACCAGTGGAAAAATACGAAAACAACTATTGACTGGTTCCACAGCATAAATAACAAACAAAACTGCCAATTCTTACAATTAGACATAAAAGAATTTTACACATCCATAACAGAACGTATGCTAGATAAGGCCATCAACTTAGCTCAGGAACAAGTAATAATACAACCAAGCGAAATCAACATCATTAAGCACTCCCGTAAATCACTATTATTCCACAATGAAGAAGCATGGATAAAGAGAGATGGGATATTTGACACTACAATGGGAAGCTTTGACGGTGCTGTGGCATGCGAAATCATAGGCATTTACTTACTAAACGAACTGAGCAAAATAATAGATAGAAATGACACAGGACTCTACAGGGACGATGGTCTCATAATCTTAAGAAACTGTAACAAACAAAACACAGACAAAACTAGAAAAGCAATAATAAAGATTTTTAAAAATAACGGATTCGACATAGATATAAAAACTAACCTAAACGAAGTAGATTTTCTAGATATTACCTTCAACCTAAGAGAAGGCACACATAAACCATATAGAAAACCTAATGACAAACCACTCTACATACACACATCTTCCAACCATCCACCTTCTATAATCAAACAGATACCAAAATCGATTAACCGCAGGCTCTCTGACAATTCCTCCAATGAATCCCTATTTAACAAAGCTAAGAAAGACTATGAAACAGCCCTAAAAGATAGCGGATTCCCAGAAACACTCACATACTCACCACAGAATACAAAAAAGGCCAACAGAAGAAGAAATATCATATGGTTCAACCCACCGTACAGCAAGAACGTAAAAACAAACGTAGGGAAAATATTCTTCAAACTCTTACACAAACACTTCCCAGAATCAAGCAACTTACACAAGATATTCAACAAAAACACTGTAAAAATCAGCTACAGCTGCACCGAGAGCATGGCACAAATAATAAAAAAGCACAATAGGAAAATTATCAACAAACCACACGAACAAATTAAACCCACGTGCAACTGCAGAATAAAGAACGAATGTCCCTTAAACGGAAATTGTTTACAAAACAACGTAATATACCAAGCCACGATAAAATCACCAGATAATGAAGAAAAAGTATACATAGGAGTAACTGAAGGACCCTGGAAACAAAGAAATTATACACACAAAACATCTTTCACAAATAGTAAATATGCAAACAGTACAATGCTTTCTAAGTATATCTGGGAAATTAAAAACAAAACGAACATCACACCCAAAATATCTTGGAAGATAAGGAAAAAATCATCAGCCTACAATCACCAATCAAAAACTTGCAAACTTTGCTCGGAGGAAAAAATAGCTATCATTACTTTTCCCGACCAAAATAAATTATTAAACAAATGATCCGAACTCATCTCAAAATGCAGACGTGAAAATAAATTTTTACTACGTAACCTAAAAAATTAAAACCGGAAAAAATAAAATAAAAACAAATAAATATACTAATAAGCAAAAAAAAAAAAATAGAAATAAAACTTAAAAAAATACTATGTTACTTAAAAACCGAAAACCGAAAAGAGAAAATATACAAGTAAAATAAATTAACCTAAATTCATCCAAGTAAATAAATAAACAAACCAACCCCAAATAAAGATAATCAAATAAAAACTGTTCCCGCCAAAATAATACTTAGAATGAACTACAACAATCAACCCCAAAACTGAACAAATAGCTTTAATTAAATTCCCAAACCAAAACAAAACTGTTAAATAAGTGATATAAACAAATTTTTACTACGTTAATAAATAAATAAATAAATAAATAAATAAAATAAGAAACAAAAATAAAAACAAGCAATATAATTTGACCTAAATAGATAAACAAACGACTTCCGGTGAAATAACCGCCATAATAGAATACCCACAATGCACCACTAACCCGTATATATATAAATAGCCGAGAAAAATAACAGCACACGTGGCCTGACGATTGCATATAGCATGAAACAGACTGTCGCCTCTAAGTGTTGACTTCTATGTTCACTTTTATATTTACACACGCTCTATCTCTGATATTGAGCACTTTATTCCATAAATATAGCACACCTTAAGACTATATTTCTTTATATATATATATATATATATATATATATATATATATATATATATATATATATATATATATATTGCTGCACTGGCGTATATTATTATACTTTATAATCGTTTTTTTTTTGTTTGGAATATATAAAATGGTTCATCAGCTACAGTTTTTGAGGCATAAGCAGATTTTCTGTTCTGCACATCATTGTCGTCACTAAACAAACTATATTTTGAAAATATCTGGTTAAACAGACAATGAATTACTGGAGGAAAAATGACAGAATCTTTCTTAATGAAACAACGTATTGAATATATTGGAATGCATTTGCATATTTCTCTCTATGGGATATAATTGCTTTGCATAGGGAGTGTTTTTTTTTGGTTTTTTTTTTGGGGGGGGTTAATCGCATATGCAAATCACTCTCTCTTTCTCTCTCTTTCAACCTCATTCCATTCTCTTTCTGTATACACACACACACACACACATATATATATGTATAATCGGTATCATCCCATTAAAAGCTACTAATCATAAAGGTTTACAAGGTGTGGATTAACTGGTATAGAATAATGTTGAAAAAGAAAAGAGTAATCAGGAAGACAGTATGAGTTGATTGAAAAGGGATTTAAATATTTTCACATTATGTTGCTTGGAAAGCATGTATCGCGAAGTGAATTCCAAAAAAGACATGCGTGAAAGGAAACTGTTAGCATAGAGCGTACGGCTACATATAGCTAGCTTCACTTTTAGTCCATTGATGAAATCTTGACTCCAGCCTTAATACCATACATAGATGTACAGGCCGATTGAAAAGTAACACTCATTTAAAAACATTTATAATTTATTTATCTACTATCTATATTTCTCATGTTGTCTGCCTGTGTGTCTGTCGTGGGCGTTGTTACCTCGCCCAGGCCGCATTTCCATGCGGTTTTCACCACAAGTTTTCAAATGGCTGCCGTAAGGACATGAAGGAGCCCGATTTTGGAGTTCGGACTCAGGTTCTGAAAAAAATCGATAATTAAAAAATCTGCTTACAGAAGGAATGATCGCAAATCAACCAAATTGGCACCCTCTCCGAGTCTACCATTTGAAGTGTCGTCCAGAAGTTTCATGACCACGGACCCCTAAACAGCGCGGACAATTGATAAAACCCAAAAACAGATACGCCCAGATTGCGCCCGAAAAGCATGTCTGTTTTTAGCGAAAACCGACGGAATTTATGAGGAAGCCATTGGGAGTCAACATGTGAAGTTTCAACTCTAAGCGCCCCCCACACAGAGTGCAAATCGACAATCGGTCAATCCTTAAAAATGTTTAGCCGATTGGGTATTTCCTAAATGCAGATTAATTTAAGGTCACGCTATGCCCAGGAAGAAACAGGTCAGTGCGTGCAGAGAAGTGGAAGAAAACGTTTCACATCAAATTCTGGAATAGGTGCAGGGCCATTGAAACTCGGAATTTTTTATACCTGCTACCAGATCTGACTTTGAGCTTCAAATGACCTATTCGACTATGTCAACACTTTTGCTTTAATCATCGCATCTTACTAAAATAAGCACTTCCTTTATTCACGTCTTTACTGAAAAATGCCGTAAACATGCTGAGTGAAAATGGTTCCACCCTCAGCAGTCCATTTTCCAATTCTTTAAACCTTTTCCCCTAGCCCATGCCGCATCCCAGACCTGACGAGGAATTTTTGCGTTGAAACAGAAAGGCTTCCTCCGAATCTATTTCAAAGCTAATGATGGCAAACGGTTTGGGGCCTTTCGGTGTCGCATAAACCAAACAAGCAAACGCTTCAATGCAGATCCTTGCATACTCATCGCCGGCATCACATGCGTTAGAGACAAGCTGCATATGCTGCAGTCAGCTTGTACCCGTTTACGGCCAAGCCTTGTGCTTGCAAAATCCTGTGCGCGTGTCTTAATGCGCGCTAGCATCATGCATTTTGCCTGAGCTCATTCATTGGTCTAAGTCATGGCCATTGTCCAGGCTAAAACAATCAATGACAAGACAAGCTGCCCTAAAATACTTTCAGCTCCTGCACGACGAACATCCGCACGTCAGCAACTGAAGACCACTAATGCCGTTAACGTTACACATGCAGAACTGGCGACTGCGGAGGAGCACATAATAACTCCGGTTACAGATGATCATATACCGTCTAATTCAACCTCTGCTTCGCACTCTTCTGCGTGCCGTGGCGATGACGAACCCGGCAGCTCTGCAAAGGCTGCAAAAATCACCTAGGCGAGGCAACATTAGCAGGCGTTCTAAAAAGTCTCACCCGCTAAGGGAAAACGGGAGCAGGATTTCATTGAGTGCACCTCCTTGGGGGAGAATCGGCTGGCGTCTACTTCAACCTCTGCGTTGCACTCTTCTGAGTTACATGGCGATGATCCATTAGCAGTGCTAAGCGTGCCAAAATACCATGGCGAGGCAAACATAGTAGGTGTTCTAAAAGAGCCTCTGCGACAAAGAGGAAGCGGTAGGAGGAAACAGAGGAAGAAGCCTCTTTGAAGCCTTCCAATCAATCTCAACGGAGGCAGCATGTTTTGTCATATGAAACCCTTGGTGAGCGTAACTATTATTTGTACTGCAAATCAGTTTACACATATTCTTTGAAAAGTAAGAGGAAACTACCTAAACGCTTGCAAGACAACAAAAAAGAGGCTTCGTCACAAGGTCTTTCGCGGTCTCGACAGAGCCCGCATCGAAAAGCAATTCGCAATACAGCCGACACCGCTGCAACTTCCATTCGACGGTCCCAGGAGACCACGGCTGAGAAAGCCGCACATAACGCAGCGAAAGCTGCGGCAAATTCCATTCGACCGATTAGGAATCCATGACTGAGAAAACTGCACGCCATGCAGCCGACGGCGCGGCAACTTCTGCTACGAGGGCGTTTGAAACTTCCGTGCAAATGCTCACAAGGCGGCAACGTGATGCAATTTCAACTTCCTCTGCTAGAGCTGTAGAAGAACCTACTGAAAAGCTTGAAAGGTTGCAGACTGTAAACCAGACCACCAAAGCAGTTTTGGTTTAATCTGGCGTTCAAATATGAGCCAGTTTTGAGGCTTTCCGGTCGCAAAGAACTCCAAATTAGATCCATGTCAGTTGTCTGTTAGCATTGCTATATAAAAAAATAGCCTGGAGAGTCTGCAGGTTTGGGTTGTTCAAACGGTAAGGTACAGTTGCCACCTTTTCAAGAGCTACCTGCTCCGTTAAAAACCCTTTTGGAGAGTTCCAGTCCAGACTCCGAACATTTCCTCTCAAAAATCAGACAGTACAATTGTGCCTTCAAGATGATCTCTTTTGGTGGTAATGCCTTCCGCGAAGGCGGGTGGAATCCCACCTCCTAGGTTCAAGGTCATGTTTACCACCGGACTGTGTCTCTTTTGCCGGAAACTGTCACTGATTCGGCCTTTCTACAAATATACTTCATAGCTGACTACAATCAACAGGCTGATGCCACCATTGGCATTATTTCCGAGAACGATACAGGCCAGGACAATCCACCTCGCAGGGATATTATAATGAGTCTTCAACAAATGCTCCACGAGACAAACAGCTATGTCCGCAGGTTTAAGTTTGCTATCCAAAATAACTCTTCTTCTGATTTCATTATTGTAATTGATGCTGACAAACGGCCTGAGGGAGAGCACGAACGTCGTTACAATGCTCCAGCAAGTAACGAAGTTTCCGTCATTTTCAGCGGTGATCAGCACAACAGACGGGACAATGTTATCGAATCGCGCGGCAGTGGGCTCCGAAGAATCAGTGAAACGCACTGGTCCTACGATGCACTGCAATGTCCACATCTCTTCCCTTACGGAGATGATGGGTACCATTTTGACATTCTGCAAAATTGGTCCACATTAAAAACAGTGTATTTCAGGGTTTTCTATGCCTACCTATTGATGGTACATGAGGGTTTATTGAGTCATCTTCATCGAAGCCGGCAACTTTTCCATCAATTAATAGTAGACATGGCTGCTAAGATAGAATCCGAAATATTCTATTACATCAGACTTAATCAGACCAAGTTGCGCAGTGACTATTACATTCACCTCCGTAATACTTTAAGAAATAACTCTTAGCCACGCAATATAGGCAAAATTTGTATAATACCTGCAATGTTCACAGGCAGTCCACGATACATGCACGCGAGGAGGCACGATGCAATGACATACGTTCGTAAGTACGGCCGACCAGAAATATTCATAACTTTCACGTGCAACGACGAACGTCGTTATTTTTCACGTGTTCACGAAAGAACACATCATCGCACCTGCCGACTCGAGAGCAGGCTACGTAAAGTTGGCCGTATGAGAAGCACTGCTCCTCTAAGTGTACACCAGTGACAGACTGTGTCTGTCCTTGGTCCTTATTCATTGTCATAGTAAAACTGGCTACGAATGAGAATGGTGACCAGTCTCAATATTTCAGGAAACTAAGTTGGGTGTGAAAAAGTATTTGTTGTTAACATTCTTTTTTCATTCGGTTTTTCTAGTTACGAGTCCTTTTTTAAAGATGATCGTTTTGCGTTCATTTTATTTAGTTATGTTTTCGTGATAGATTTAATGTTTAGTATAGAGCTTAGAAAAAATTCGCAGTATGTAGCAACATCAGCACGGCAAAGGACACTCCTTTAAAGGCGAATATATATATATATATACAGAGATAGAAAAGTAAATGCGTATGTATAGACACTTGTCTTATAATTCTACAAAGATTCTACGAAATATGTCAGTATCCCGGAGAGCTCAATTCAGTTGAAGAACATGGCGTCAATAATATATATATATATATATATATATATATATATATATATATATATATATATATATATATATATGTATGTATGTATAACCGTAGATATATCTCTACATATTAAAACAATATAGATACATACTAATAATAATATATGGACGCTGTATTGTAAATTCTTCTGCACATATTCGTGACGGGTTCATTACATTAACAAAGGATAAGAGTTCATATAAATATATGTACACAAAACCTTTTTTATTTAAATTTAAAGGTTACAGTAGACGCTGTTAAATGTATAATCGAAGATACAATCTAAACATACTTTTAAAAACGTTGGAATCAGTTTCCCGATAGCAAAACAAAATAAGATGTCCATATGAACATATGCCCATAAGTCCAACGTTTTACCTCGCCCGAGCATCTCATGACAAATGTTTAAAATGTTCTCCGCTTTTAACTACAATCGTACGCACCCTTCGCATCATTGACTTGCGGGCCCTTTCAAATACTTCCACACAGTGGAGCATAGTTTCACACGCCCCACTGGCACTTTGATGAAGTGTCTATGCATTATTAATGCCTGATGCGTAAGCCAATTTATTTAAATTTCCCCACAGTTTAAAATTCAAACGGCTGAGGTTAGAGTAACGTGCAGCCGATGGAACCGATTCCCTAACCTACGTATCCATCTTTCATCATAGATGTCAGCCAGTGTATCGCAAATAATGTGACTAAAATTTACTGTAACCACATCATGCTCGCACCATATGCGTCTTCATATTAGCAGGGGTAAATCCTCTCCCAGGTCTGTAGGTTTGTTCGAAATAAGGTCACTGTAGACAGTTCCTGTAATACGTGCTGGGATAGTATATGGACCTACCAAACAGTCATCTACAATTCCAACACAAACATTAATCGTAAACTGATGCTGATGTCTACCCTGTATCGTACCATGGGGATGCCGATCCGCCCAGAAATGTTGGTTGTGTAAATATGTTATCCCATCTCTTCCAAATGTCAAGTGATAGCGATTGCTGTATGAGTCGTACAATTTTTTAATCAAGCACGGGCAACGCCGGGCCATGCTGCTAGCTAACTATGTTTTTTTACAAAAATGTTTACGAGCGTTTAGCATGAGTTTTTGTTTCAAATTCGCTATGGCCAACAGATTTCCATACCAGCTTCTCGATCTGACCAGGAATCGCGTCAAATGATTTCACCAGGAACTCTTGTGGCATTCGACCTTCAAGATTTTCCAAAGCCTTCGTTTGGTATAACAGACTTGCTCCTTTAACCAAATTTTACAGTCTTGGTTTTCCACTCATATATGTCATAGGTATTTACTATTTAATCACCCTGTATATGTACATATCTGTCTGACTATCTATCTATCTATATATATATATATATATATATATATATACAGAGATAGAAAAGTAAATGCGTATGTATAGACACTTGTCTTATAATTCTACAAAGATTCTATGAAATACGCCAGTATCCCGGAGAGCTCAATTCAGTTGAAGAACATGGCGTCAATAATATACATACATATATATATATATATATATATATATATATATATATATATATATATATATATATATATATATATATAGTATGCATGTATGTACACACACAGAGACATATATATATATTGATAGATAGAGAGAGAGCGATAGAGATAGGGACAGGCAGAGGGTGAGAGAGAGCCAGAGTGAGTCACTGAGAAGTGACTTATCTATAAAACAATTTTTTCGATGAAAATGGTCTAGCTAACCAACTTAATAACAACGAACGCTCAGTTGATTTAAACTTCGTCTAGCAACAATTCCTCTTTATCCATGTCATGCTATATATAACATTCATTTTAAGGTTTACAGAAAATCTACCAACAAGTATGGCCTCCATAATTTCTATTCTAAAACATTTAACAATAACATCTGTAATAATTTTAAGGTTATATTTCTAATATCCACACACACACACACACTGACGCACACACACACACACACACACACACACACACACACACACACATATATATATATATATATATATATATATATATATACAGTTGAGAACGTAATTGCTCACGCCCACTTCTACAATAAAAATAAAGCTGTAATACCTCAAATTTCCATGGCATTTTCACGTGCCATTTTTCACAAATTATGAAATAATGGATTTGAATTAATGTGCAGTGACCCCCACAACAAGCGTTTTATCTAAATGTCAATGAACAATAAAAAAAAACGCCAAAACTTCTAACAAATAGCAAAATTTATTGGCACTCTTTCCTCAATAATAAATTGTGCAATCTTAATTCTTGATCATTGCCTTTACTCATTTTGATAGTTCCTTACAAAATCACTACACACACAGATTTTTATTTTTTCTTCTTCATCCAAATTAGAAGGATTCCTTTCTCTTAATTTTCTTTAAATATGAACATACGGTTTATCTCGGGACTTTCTGCGGAGTAATCCTTTTGTCATCTATATATTTTTTAAGAGTTTATATCGTGTGCTTCGGTCGTTTTCATGTTGGAACAGACAGTGACGTACAAAAGTCAGCTTTCGTACTCTTTGTTTTATATTATTTTTCAGAATAGCTAAATACTGTTCTTCATTCATGATACCCTGCACTCTCACTAGTTCTACTGGTCTAGAAGCAGCAAAACATCCCGAGCGGAATGCTCCCACCACCGTGACTAATTGAGACTTTCATTCATTTTGCTACATACATAACGGAATACATATGACCGAATATTTATGATTTGGTTTCACCTGATCATAAAAATTCAATCCTATGTTTTAGGTGGCATCTAGCATAAGCTTATCTTCATTTTATGTGTGTAGGCTTAACTAACGGAGTTTCCCTTGGGCGACAAGCTCGGTGACCTGCTCGATAAAAGTACCTCTTGATTACCTTCGTTGATACATTCAACTCTTGTCTTAAATAATTGACAAATATCCTTTGTTATTAAGTGAGGATTCATTGAGTCATTTCTAACAAACTTCCTTTCCTTCCTCTCAGAAATTATCCGCTTTCTGCCAAGCTTTTTATTTATTCTCAACTCAATTGGTTGTACTTCATGATAATGCTACGAATTGTCCATCTAGGAACGTTTAAACGCTTGGAAAGTGTTCTATATCTTTAACCTTGTTTGTAAGCTTCAACTATCTTCATTCGGAGCTGGTTGTAAAGTTCAGCGTTCTTCACCTTGGCTGCAGAACGAATGAGTTAACGCGGTAAGTGACACACACATATTGTCTTTTTCATTATATTTTAGAATCACATAGAATTAAGTTAGTACTATTTCATTTTCAAAAGTGGTGTAGAAAAAAATTATAATTGCCATAGAACAATATTATTTCATAATTTCCATAAGAGGAGGGAATAATTCTAGACCAAAATAATTTTTTCTCTCTACGATTTCTGGACATTTTCTTTTGATTTTATAAACAATTTCATTAATGTGCGAGTGTTGACGATATTTTTCATTTCATTATTATGCATTTCTTATTCGTCTAATGTTAGCTAATGTGAACATAATTATGTTTCTATTAAATATTTTGTTTAATTTGTGTAAATTATGGAACAGTTTGTCTAAGTTTTAATTGTTTTCATCTTATTGTATCGCCATTGTAATATATGGCCTTTTATAATATATGTTCGTATCTGATTTTGTATATATTCAAATATTTCTTTGAATCCGCTAATTCCATAACGATATGATATATTGTTTTATATCTCGTGACATGTTTTTCATATTATACAATTTCTTAAATTTGTAGACATAATATTTTTGCTGTTTTATTCAAGTCGACAAATTGTTACATATGATTTGTTTTTTCTATAAGATACTTTTCTATACATGCATATATATATACATGTGTGTGTATATATGCGAATGATATATATATATATATATATATATATATATATATATATATATATATATATATATATATATATATATATATATTGCAGACACTGCTGTTTCGCCGTATCACAGCTCCTCAGTGTGACTTGATGTGCGAATGCCACTAGCTATGTTCGAAATATATATATATATTCTAGTGTTTGAAAAGCAAACTGTTATCTTTAGGATAATTGAAGTTCATTGCTAATAGAAGAGTATTTTAATTTCCAAGTACCCCCAATATTTTCCGTTTTATTTTTCCTTAGAATGTTTTTCTGAAGGAAAACGACAGCAACTCGTAGCAATGTTTTTGAACAATTTCAGTTCGAATCAAAGTCTTCACTTAAAGCATGTTAGTTGAATCGCCTATTTATATCTTTGACAATAGAAAGTGTGAAATTTATTTTTAATCCCACACCATTATTATGGGCGGAAAATGAATCTCCCGATATCTTCTAATAATGACACCGACTTGGTATAATGGTAATACAAATATCTTATGCTGACAATTGAGACAGCTGCAATCAAATGATGTTTATATCTGTTATAAACATTCTTGAATATTTACATGAAGCAAAATAATTTTGATCACTCATATTTCATCATCTGCTATTGACGTAATTCTTCATGCATAATACCCACCTTTTTCCAGATTGGAAAGTCTTAAGTTTAATGATGCATGTTGTATAACAGAACTAAATATTAACATTATTTCTGGCTACATGCATTGCTATATTTGTGATTAGATGCCCTAAAATAATTCATATATTGCTTTCAATGTAATGTGTAAATATTATTTAAATTTAGATTAAAGTAAATTCTGCCATTTTTTTTGAAAATATTTATTCCAATAGATGGTAAGACCATTTTAGACAGATTCACTTCCGCCTGAGTCAAAAATAGACGCCATGACAATTTCATTCTAGTGAGTCAACGCAGTGTATATCTTAGTCATCTTCGTGTTCATTGTGTTCATCTTACTCACAGTAAATAAAATTTCCGTTGATGTAGCAGTTAGTGTTGCAGCAAGTTTTAGTTGACATTGCTGCAATGCTTTCAGGAATTCCCAAACAGGCTTATAATATCCGTGCCCATATAACAGACGTCTTGAGCAGAACGATTTGTTCCCGTATCCCATCACTAGTGGGCTTTATATTGATTTCTTCTCGAAGATCGACGTGTCATGATCTGCATCTCCATTTTATGAATATTCATACCCAATGTCGGGCCGTCGTCTGATAATGAAACACTCAAAGTACAATAAATTCTCATTTAAATCATCGTTGGATTTCTATGCAATGTGAGTTGAAAATTTATGTCCCTGCATAAAGTGCTGATGCGATACAACACTGGCCATATTATTGTAAAACATTATTCGCATATGGTTGCATCTATCTGTGAAAATATTTGAAAATAAGATCGTAAAAGTTGAACAAACGTTAGCGTTAGTTTAAATTGAGCTGATATGATACTTAAAAATAAGTGAGTATCATATATGTATCATATATCTACATATATATTTCTAGAATATTCGATGATTTGAGGGCATATTATGCATGAATATTTCAAGTAGTTCATTAAATCAAAGATGGATTTTCAGAACATATCCATGATTTAATCATCATTTAATCGTTGTTTGAATGTCATTTTTCCTAATTAGGCAGTCAAAACTGGTCAAATATACGTCTCTTTTGAAGCTGTACATACGTCATGATAAATAATTTTCAACATAATGTTTAAAATTGCATCCACTGTATATATGGAACTTTTAAATCATCTGAAAGAATTCATCAAGTAGATGGTAAATTTAAGAATGGAAAATGAATCTAAATATGTAATAACAATGATCACATTCAAAATATTTTATTCGCAGTTGTCTTCATATAATAGAAGTATGAATACAGAGATAAGTGTTTATTTACATGCGCGTATAGTGTGAACAATGTATACGGAGATATGGCAGAGAACCTGATGTGTGAATGTCAGAACTCGGCAAATTGAATGACAAGAATTGAAGACCTGCACTTAAGACTAAGGAATCTGAAGTGGTTTACACGCAATATGTACTTCGAAGATATAGGGCCCTGGGTTTTGTGAAACTAATGTAGAATCCGCTATTCGAGTAAACCACGGTATAAAGTATATATATTCTTTCGGGTGATTCATCTATTTTCGACTTGGTAGTAGTATACAATAAGTAATACGCATAAACATTGACACAAACTCAAACATTCGTATATAAACATATAAGTCTGTGTATTTACATTTTCTTGAATCTGGGATTTTTCTTAATAAACTACACCCAGCTGATTCACCAAATGCAGGGCAGAAGCTTCAAACCATGCATATTTGGCTTTGCCGCCGATGTTGATGCAATATCTGTGCTTTCCCTACGATTTTCTACGATTAGTGTTATCGTAGTGTATCCAGTATTAATCACCGGTCACAATCCGATGCAAAATATCTTTCCTTTTCTGCCGTTGAATCCGCTATTCACACGGGACAATACGCCGTTCGACGTCTATTGGCTTCAACTCGTACAGCACACAATGATTATGCTTTTGAATCATTCCTAATGATTAGAAACTGTTGTGTGATCAACTCCTAAGGATTCATGAGACTTCATGGGGAAATGTCTCCAATTTTTCGTCTTCAAACCTTTTCGGTTCGCCAGAACGTTCATTACAATCAACATCAAAATCATTATTTTGGAAGCGTATAAACCATTCTGTTCATGTTGCTTCCGAAAGACCATGATTGCCGTTAGTCTCAATAAGAATTCTGGGGGTTTCAGCTGCAGATTTTTTTTTTTTTTAATAGAGTATTGAAATAAAATTCATCGCAAATATATTTTCCTTGGTACGAAATCCAACATGTTTTACGCTACGAAAAACAAAGTCGTTTACACATTAATTTTGACATCTCCAGTTCAGAGCACCAATCTTGGGATTCCCCACATACCGGTAAACATACATTCTGTCTTTTTTACAATTGACAATTAGTCCTTTCTTCTAACTTTTGCTGCTAGTATAAATTCTTAATTATTTAAAAATATTTCCCAAATGAATCAGACATTCCTCACAGTTCAAACAGATGTTAATGGCACATACCGTACGCATCATCAAATTTCTGTTACTCGTTTTAATTTATATTATTACAAAATCAAGATATATGTAGGTGTCTTAGGATTGATTTCAATGAATTTTTGAATATTAAATTATTGTAAAGGCAATGGAAATATGATGCATGAAACATGGTTCACTATATTTAAATTTAAGTATATGAGATTTTTCTATCTGTATTCGATCCATTGGTATATAGAGTTTCAGATGATTGCATGATTCTTAGATGATTTTATGAAATTTGAAATTCACTCTGCTCCTTTAAAAAAAGTAGTGTACACTTTAGACACACATACATACATAAACATTTCATTTATATACTCGATTATATAACTAAAACACATATAATTTAATTAAAAATTTGCGACATCTCTCGTTTCTGCGCATGTGCAGTTGCATCAATGTAAACAAGACCATTCCGATAAATGGACGAAACGCATCACACTTATTTCCAATTTGTCATACATTTCTCCTCCTAAATACTTTTTGATATTTAGAAATATCTATAACGTTATCCCATATATATATATATATATATATATATATATATATATATATATATATATATGTGCGTGTGTGTGTGTGTGTGTAAGGTGCGATTGATAAATTGGCGTGTAAATTAGGTAAAAATTAAAATAATACTGATTTCATTTTAAAAGATATATTTACTTAAGATTACACGAACATATCTTAAAATTCTAAAGCGTAAATTAAATCAATAAAATCGCCACTGGCTTCAGCCATAGCCTACAGATGACTTTGGAAACGGCTCCAGTGCGAACATTTAAAAATATGAAATGGCGACAATTGCATCTGCTTTTTAAGTTGTATTCCTAATGAACTTGGAAGTTATTATTATAGATCGTAAAGGAGCTTATTTTATCCAGAAATCGAGTTGTCATTGTAAACAATGCCGTTATTAAAGTAATAATTGGTTTGCTTACAGGTTTTTACAACTCAGTTCAAATAACCAGAATACGTCCATAAAAACGCGAACGAATTGAAAATGATGATTTTCATTTCAGAAGAATAATAATTTCTTTTTCTAAAACATAGATCGGTTTAGTTCAATGCTTTCTACTTTTCAGTGCGTCTAGTGTTTTTACTCTGAAGAAATTTTGATATTTGTTATATATATATATTAAAGTATAGTCGTCCAGAATTTTACATTACTCTGACGTTATTACCACATATAAAAAAAAACACACAAGACTTAGAAGTAACTAATCAACTGGTGTTACAATCAGCTGAGCAATGTCTACAAACGTCTTTCATTGCGCTATGTTATTACGAAATTTTGGAAAGCAGATTTTATCACTACTTATTTAAGTTCATGTATAAATGGACGGATAAATAATTATGTTCCTTCATATGTAGTTATCAATTGAATTTTATTTTTATGTCCCGTAGATTATGTAAAAGCTTTTGTTCAGTTACAATAGAAAATCTATCATAAATTTAAATTAAGCTCCAGTTATATAAGAAAAATACGACAATCCACCAGTGAAATAATTACCTGTATTCAGTGAGGAAACAATATAATCATGTATATAATAACAAAACGATAAATAATGAAGTGGCGTTTATCGAAAGATTAATTTCAGTAATTAAGTAAAGTAATAAGGCATAAGAAAATTTCCTTCGATACAGAAGAGAGAAAGCTGAATACCTGAAAAATGAGAGAGTTCCAAATTAAATGGGGGCGAGAACAAACACTTGTAGTGGTGCTGTAAGGATTGTTGGCTAGGGTCACCGTGAATATAATCAAGAAGGAAATCTGTGTTCTTGTAAAACAGCACCTCACATGAATTATGCACAATATACACGAGAGAAAAATAATCAAGCTCAATGAACATTAATAAACTATTGTATTAGCAATGTTATACAGAAATCTACAATAGTATAAAGAAAGCTGCTTCCCTTTTTCCGTAATAAAATGGGTAAGTTTAGCTAATTAATGTTGAGTACAATATTGAATGTTATTTAACTACAAAGTTCAATTAAGACCTTAGCTAAATAAAGAATAGTTCCATAGTGTTTTATCAGTGTAGAATCAGTGTAATGTTCATGAGTGATATCAATAAGAATTAGTATGTTTACTCGAATGGGTAATAATTAAGAATTAAAATGTCAATATAGAGCCATGCCTTATTTTCCAAGAATTGAACTGCTACTGGCTGTTGGCTAACAGCGAGAGAGTTTATATCACGACGCATAGGCTCCAGCGAGCTCGGCGCCAAAATTATAGAAATATACTAAAATACGCGATTGATCAGGAAACAGACCAATCCGTGATTTTAGAGAAAATTTCAAATTACGTGCGATGGCAAAATTGTCATAGAATAAATATCATATATTTTTTAACCAATGACATTAAAGAAAGCGGAGGTGTGGCGCATGTAAGTGATCACCACACACTAATACACTGTGGCCTGGTATTGAACTCACAACAATTTGAGTCTAGTCATCGGATCTAAGCAACGTTTTTATTCACTGGGCCATGTGTCCTTGAGAACACAGTGGTGGTAAACAAAACTTGGAGAGTTTTGTTAAAATAACTGAGGCATCCGAAAGTAGCATGAAATGTAGAACTAGAACGATCTAAACCGGTGGAAAGCGTTCGGTTCGAAATTCCAATAACCTGAAGCTGGCTGTAGCGTACAATGGCCGAAACGTTATGAATATGGCAATGAATATGACGATAACAGTTCGAATTATGTAAATAATGCAAGTAATAATAATACCTCAACTCATCGATATAGACAGACAATCGGGAAAGGTAAGAATGCAACTCTTCTCCCCACCCCCAGCTATAAATATATGGGTAAATATTGACAACCAACCTAGGAGAAGGAATTCAAAACTGCAGGTAATCCTGGAGAGGAATATACTATGCGGCTAAGGAAATGAAATCCTCCCGACTACTGTCGATACCCTTCTAAAAAGAATTCCACAAATAAAATTTAATTATAAAATATATGATAAAAAACTGAGTCTATGGACATATAAATTAAAATAAAAACAAGTAGGAAATTAATAATTATCGTCATTGAACCATAAATCTTTACGTGGCTATGAAATACGAGAGATTCGATTATTCAGATGTTGATATCTGTTGTAACACCGACACGTGTCCCGAATTGAAGCCTCCTGAATTGAAAATATTAGGTTGGTACAAAAATAATTTCGTTTTCTCACATAGTAACATATGATAGAAAACGAAATTATTTTTGCACCAACCTAATATTTCCATTTCGCTGATTTATATTTCAACCACATCAGCTTATTAATTTTTGCATAAACACATTTTTACTGAATCATATCTTTGCTTTGTGAATTAGAATTTGTGGAATATTATATTTAATATTTCTTATCACTGATAAAATACCAACATTTTGCATTAAGGATATCCCAGCACTCCGCTTTTATAAATAAAATGTTTCTTCCACATTTCTCGATTCATTTCAGTTTTAGCACTGACGAGTTTATCTATGTGAATCGAATGACCTGTTTTCAATTTACAGAAACAAAAACTAAAGAAACACTGCCCCATGTAGGCCGTCTCGCCAGGCAATAGCTCTCTATCGGGGAATGGCTGACATTAATGGCTTGCAGCTAAGACATCCCAGCAAAAAGAGAAATGTCCGAGTGATTGAGCTATTTTGGGCCTCTGTTCATTATAAGATTATGAAAACTTCTTTAAACACCACCTTCTGCCTCATTTCATATAAAAAGTGTGTAAAGTCGAATACAAAGTTTCTATTTCTACTTTTTCCGAGACTGCATTTACACATAAGACGTAGCAACTCCGTATACAATCATTTCTGCATTTTTCTCTTACATGTCCACATACTTTCATACACACTCCCTTTATCTCTTATAATTTATCTCCCTAGGCCCCACCTTCACTCTCTTCCTCCCCCTCTCTCTCTCTCTCTCTCTCTCTCTATATATATATATATATATATATATATATATATATATATATATATATATATATACAGGGTGTTACAAAAAGAATTCGCCAAAATCATCACGTGATGTGTCAAAAACGAAAAAAATTACAAACCTCTAGCATGAACACATGTGTTGTATATACATTCAAGTTTTATTTCATGTTTTATAAGTGCTCAATATGGCTACCACCGGCAGCGCGGACAACATCAAGCCGATATGAGAATTCCTCCCAAACGTCCCTCAGCATGTCACTGTTCACCGTGTTGATTGCAGCTGTTATTCGATCTTTCAAGTCATCGATACTTGCTGGAAGTGCTGGAACATAAACTTAGTCTTTAACATAGTCACACACAGTGAGGTCCGGGGAGCTGGCAAGGCCAAGCACAGAGAGCAAGGTCTTTAGCACCTCCTTTCTTAATCCATCGCTGAGGCACGTTTTCATTCAGATAAGCTCTAACCGGAGATGCCAATGGGGTGGTGCTCCATCTTGCTGAAAAATTAAGTCATTCGAATCTGCTTGCAGTAAAGTAAATAGCCAGTTTTGGAGCATTTCGAGATAGGTTTGTCCTGTAACGGTGTTTCCTTTAAAGAAAAAGAGACGATAGACCTTGTCTTGAGACACAGCACAGAAGACGTTCAATTTAGGAGAATCTTTTTCGTACTCAACAGTTTCATGTGGGTGCTCTGATCCCCAAATGCGCACATTGTGACGATTGACTGTGCATCTCAAATGAAATTCGCTTCGTCACTAAAAACTAAACATGAAAAGAGAGTTTCATCACCTTCCTTCATCTCCAGCATTGACTCACAGAATGTCCTCCGCATCACCTTGTCATCATTAGTAAGTGCCTGGACAAGACTTCGTTTTTATGGTTTCATGTGTAATCGTCTCTTTAACACACGCCAGACAGTGGTATGAGGGTTAGCAAGCTGAAGACTTGCTCGACGTACGGATTACGTGGGCTACTCTCAAATGCATCAAGAATCCTCTCCACTTGCTCCTCTGTAACACGTTGTCTTTCAGGACTCTTTCCTTTGAACAAGCACCCACTCTCTTTAAACTGTCTAACCCACCGTCTAATGCTTTCACGATGAGGCGGATCAATGCCGAATTCTGTTCTGAAATCACGTTGCATCATGACAATGGCGTTTTTTTCGTGAACTCAAGCACGCAAAACGTCTTTGCTGAGGAGTCGCTATTTTGATTGATCTTCCCACAATTCAGCTGCACCGGAAGTTATACTAATGACAGCGGTGAAACTGACACCCAATCAAACTTTGATAACTACAAATAACCACTGATTTAGTCCACTGCAATGCTATAAACCTGAAAAAACAGCGTTATGATTTTGGCGTATTCTTTTTGAAACACCGTCTATATATATATATATATATATGAAATGATAACGAATCGAATATAAATTACAACGTTAGTAACATTAATTATAAGTGGGCTAAATTCAATAAATATTAGAGAAATATAATTTAAGTTTTGTCTGATCTATTTATTTGTAATATTTTGTTTAATCTATATATTTTAAAGCTTTGTTAGGTATTTTTGTTTTCTTTTTATTGATTTCTTAAAGGGGCTATATTATTTACTGACAAAATTCTAAAATTTTAACTTTTAATTAAAAAAGGTATAAGGTTTGTCAAATGCTTTGTTAAATTACGTTTCCTTTCTCATGGGAAATGCCATATGTCTTATCTTAACCTTGTACCTAACTTGCATCTGTATGGAATTTAACGTTTAACTCATGTACAATTTTATATCGGTGGGGCAAGACTCTTACTTAACGTAGGCAAGTGGCGGATCTGATTATAGACAAATCAAATTCTGCTGCTACCTTCTCCCTCTTCTTTCCTACCTTTTTTCCTTATTCCTTCTGTTGTCTACAAAAGAGGTTGTATCTCTAGAAAAGATATATCCTGTGGCTTTTTTTCTTAATCATTTTCTTTTGGTTTATTTTATTCGCGTGAAAAGAGGTTGTATGTGGTCTTCAATCTCAATAAATTGTCTACTAACCAATCATTTACTAACGCCTGATGCAATGTGTTAATACAAATTGAAACCTGAGTGTTGTAGAGTTATTTACATGTTCATGTAATATCCTAATATATATATATATATATATATATATATATATATATATATATATATATATATTTTGAACAATAAAAAAATTAAAATCTTCAGACACACTGGGTTGTAGATTAATATTCTTTCGTTTTTTTTTATTATTATTATTCCATTTAGATTCCTCGACTAGTTTCGGCCGAAATGGCCATCATCAGGAGGAGAAATATTTCTGCTTGCTGTTAGCACTCAACTACAGAAATGAATGTCTTGATGGAGAAAATGAACTTTTGTTTGTAGTTTTCAATTGTTTTTTTTTATTTTTTTTATCTTTTTAACATGAATCTTTTAACATTCCTTGTGTTGGTCAAACAGTCTCTTTTAAGTTGTTATTTGAGATAAGAGCTGGATGCTGCTATGAATTCTCTGGTCAGTTTGACAGTTTTATTGGACTTGGTGAGGGGATGTGTCTCTGTTTAGTGTTTGTGTGTGTGTTATTTGGTTCTTAGTGAGTGAGTGAGTATGATATGTGTAAGCGTGTGTATTGCTGTGGGTGTGTGTTATCATTTGGCTCATTAGGGAGTGAGTGCGTATGATGTGTGTAAGTGTGTTTATTCGTGTGGCTGAGTGTATAAGTGTGAGGCCTTCACATCTCCGTAAGCCTGTCTGTCTTGTGTGGGTGAGAAATGTGGGTAGGTTTTTTTATTTCCTGAGTTATATCTATATATTGTTATATTTGTGATTTAGCCCGGCTGGATATTTTGTTTTTAGACGTTGTATCCACTTATTTTCATGCGACTCTAAAATCTTTCTAATGTTATCTGCTCTGAACTTTTCTATTCTCTCAATTATAGTGAATTTGGCATGGGTTTAGAAATCGTGTTTTTCCAAGCTGAAATGTTGTTCTACAGGTAATAATTTTTCATGGGGAGTCGACTTAATTCGTTTACGATAATTGCTAATTCTGTAGTGAAAGGGCCATGCAGATTTTCCTACATATTGTTTCTGGCATAGTGTGCATTCTAGGTGGTAAATTATGTTATGACTTCTACAGTTAGAAACGTGGTAGATTTTGAAAGTAGATTTAGTGACTGAGCTAGTCAATGAATTCGTGTTTTCAATATGGTTGGAACATAAACTTCTGAGTCACCTGTTGAAAGTTGATAGTGATATATTTCCCCGGGTAATCTACCTTTTCGATCCACAAATAAGTCCAATAAATTAGTCTCGGAAATGCAGCTGTCCTTGGGGAAATACCAGATGTATCTCTCTATCTCTTGTGAGAAATGTGTCTGGACAGGTGTCTGTAACGGTAAGTAATTGGTGACAGTAAAAGAAGTGTCTGCTCACCTTCTATTTAGTCGGCCATTCGATTTTCATATGACATATATGAGTGTAAATACAATGCTCTTGTGCCTGAATCTCTCGGATTCACTGCTGTACACGCTTCACAATGTGATATGCCTACAGATATACACTATGCGAATATTCGAGTATGACATACCCTTCACTAATACTTTTCGATGCTATCCAGATGAGGGACTGAAATTATCACTTGAGTTATACTGAACGATCGATTTTCATAAGACAACCAATGTTTAGCAATGTCAATCACTTGAGAATTTAAAGTGGGCATGATCGATTGAAAATTTTTTGAGTTGGAGAGATTTATTTAAAAATTTATGTCGTTACCGTAACCTCTTACAAATCATTTTTTTTAATTCCTTATATCTTTCTAATTTTTTTAGGATTATGTGAGTGCGCTTGGATTTCTATCGGTCTGTATTCGAATTAATCGAAGTTTTATAGCTCTCGTTATTACCAATGGCAATGATATGAATGACAGAAAAGCAAGATGATATCTCTCCGATTTCCTCATCTTTTATTCAAACGCAAGTCATGTTCTTGAATGGCTCCTGTCTATATTTCTGCGATGAGATATAATTTATTGGCTTGGTGCAAAAATAATGACGTAATAATGTTTTTTGACGTATTTTTAACGTCAAAAAACAACATTATTACGTCATTATCTTTGCACCAACCTAATACATATTTAAATATTTGCATTATTCGGACTGCTGTTCTCATCTTCATTGACATACTCACGACGTTTCAGCCGTTGTACACTCCGGCCTTCTTCAGGTTATATGCGTTGTGATTTGAAACCGATCCCTTTATTTAGTTCCCGGTGGTAGATTTTTCTAACTACACGTACAATACATTTTTGGCTATCTCAGTTTCAGTTAATTTCCTTTAGTAACTCAAATCTCCATGTTTTTCTTCTCTTTGCTCTCTCCAGATATTGAACTCACAGCTCATTGGATCAAGTCATCTTTTTATATTAGTTCAACCAACAATTTCATCCACTGGGCCTTTTCACATCTAGACTATCATATGGATGCTATTCATGGCCCCAAAAACGTTCAGAAATATATAAATTATCATACATGTTCAACTGTTTTCCCAGATCATTTAAACGAAGAAAATATTTAATCACTTCTTATATACTAGGCGTATCGAACCGCAAGCAAAGAAATATTCCGAATAACAAAAAAAAAAAAAAAAAAAAATCGCTAGAAGGCGTCCTACAGCAGCGACAATTAAGATGATAAAAGTAATAGGCGTCCATTTATTTGGCGAGATAATAGTAAGCCCTTTTTTGGTGAAACATTGTCCTTTTGCGAGTAGCGTTTGTAATGGATTAACAAACCAATCTTTGGTATTGTAAGGCGGTATACCAAATGGTGTCCTTTGACAAGCTTACCATATATGATGTATTTCGTTATACGACTGCCATTCATACGATGTATGTAACCAAACCATCGAACTTAACATTGACAAAGGTCAAGATTCATGCCCCAGCAGTCTGCTTGATCCAGCACAAGAGCGTTTGTAATTTTGTTTCTATATGTGATACCGAGAATAAACCGTGCACAGCAGATACAGAAGCTTTCCAGTTGTACTTCCTGAAAGATGTATCTTGCCCACGTTTCGCTGCTGTAAAGCAGAGGTATAAGAATTCATGCTTGGAATATCTTCAGTTTAGGGCGCAATGCCAGCTGACGGTTGCTCAATACTTTGTTGCTCAATTTGACCATCAACACTGCGACTTTGACGATGTGTTTGTCTATTTTTTCGAAAGATTTTGAGAGATTGATGAAGGCCATATATAGTGACATCTGTTGATGTGTGTGCGTGTGTGTATATATATATATATATATATATATATATATATATATATATATATATATATATATATATATATATATATATATATATATATATATATATATTTAACGTTCTTTTTATAGATACAAGTATTTAAGTAAATGCTCTGTTTATAATAAACAGTATTAAATAACATTTACCGGCCTGAATGTCCCAGAAATTTTCATAGAAAATATTCGTTCTTTGACATGATTCGAACCTGCATCCTATACGGAACCGTCATTTACGCTGACATGCCTTACCGTTAGGCTACAAAGAAGCGTTCGGTGGGCAAGGTCGAATTTGCTGCTTATAAACTTCAATCTTCCATGAATCTCGAATATTCATAACTGCTCATGGCGTATCAAGTGTAAACAAATGACGTCATATATTACGAAATGGACAAAGTCCGACAATTTATTTATTAAAGACATTTTTATGTTTAACGTTCTTTTTATAGATACAAGTATTTAAGTAAATGCTCATTTACTTAAATACTAGTATTTAAGTAAATTTGTAGCATTCTTTGTATCATTCATGCTTGTAATCATAAAACATTAAGCTATTGGTCTTTAAACAAAATCGATATATATATATATATATATATATATAGCCCTCACCTTTGAGAACATACGATAAAACTAAAATATACTCTTGAATTATTTGCATAAATAATTTTTTTATATATGCCACTTGTGTAAAGATTTGTTGAAAACTCAACTGGTTTATTTAAATATATTAAATGATTGTAAATTTACCGATTTCACATTTGTATGATGTTCAAAATTAAACTATGATAGAGATACAGTTGCTTATGTCATTATATATCTCGCATTTGATGCAATGAAAGCTAACATACCTTTGCCATGATATGCATCTCATAGGATCCGAGAAATCTCATGGCTTATCCACATGCCTCTCGATCTTAAGCTTTGAAAAATCAGAGAAAATTACTCTAAATATTTTTGCGAAGACCAGTAAGACACCTGTTGAATATTCAACTCCATATATATATATATATAGATAGATAGATAGATACTGTGCAACAACTCTCGCAAACATCACAGACACCGTCAGGACAGGTTTCCCTGTGGGAGAATCCTGATCACTCTATATATGCTTAAACGTGGCACTTATGTATAGTACCACATTAGTCTTAGCTCTGCATCTTCCTCAGGATGAAGCGTCGATAGTCTTCGATTGAATATGAGAGGATTGACAAAATCATCACGAATTTGCCTCGGCCAGCTTTCGCATATGCGGTGACTTCACTGATCATCACAAAGAATGGTTAGAGTCCGCTAATAAAACCTATGAAGAAGACAGACAAAATATTTTCCATCAGCTATTGAGGATCCCATCCGTGTCACGGATGCAACGAAGTAACAAGAAAATTCCTTCTTTTTTCTAACACTGTTTTGACAATTGCCCAGCCAAAAATTTACCCTGCATTGGCACATCAGACTATTCACTGGTCAGACCAGGATTAATTCCAAACCAATGAAATCCCGTGATTTACAGTTCCTTAGAAAGGTTTTCGCTACCCAAAGGCAGTCTTCTACAGCTTTCGGTCCTATATGGCGAAAGCTGCTCTCCCATCCTTTTCCAAACATTCTTCACTCAAGCAGCTGCCCTAGACGTCGAAGGAATCCTTGAATAGAATATTTTATACCCAATGTATGTGCTGCAGCTATAGCAAACCGGAACCACTACTTCAAAATCTATCGCAATAAGCGGTGTAGTCTGACCGTTACTACTTTCAGAACCACCCTCATTCGCTGTAAGAGATTTCTAGAATACGCAAAGTTCAGTTAATCACATGCTGTCCAGACCAAGGTTGAAAAGAAAACAAACCGGACATCGCGTATGCTGGAAGACCATCAACCAAATTAGGAAAGAAGCAACAACTACATGCGACGAGCAGTATGGGTTTTGATCATCCCGAGCCACTGCTGACGTCCTAACTAAAGATACAAACAAAATTGTGAGACAAAAGATGACACCCATATCGCAAGGACTATAGCATTAGATATCGACAAGGTGTGGCACAAAACTTTACTGTACAAGCCCTCCAGCTATGGAATCACTGGAAGTGCTTTCTCTATTATAAAATTTTTCGTAACTGTTAGATACCTGAAGGTAGTTATTAACGAGCAAAATTAGTCTCTTATTAAAATGATTCATAAAAATTGACATTGTCACATTCTTATTTTTATCTACTCTATTCGTCCTCACTTTTCACCGTTTATTTTTTTCCCTTTCGCTTTTTTTCATCATTACTTCCTATTTTGGTTTGCTGCTTAGATCTGTGTGTAGTGTGAGTATGTATGTGTGAGCACGTCTGTGTGGCAGAGAATAAAGTAGTATCATCATATTTACAGAGTGTCCAATATCTAGACTACTTTTTTCTGTATCCTATTTTTTCTTTTTTTTTTAGTCCTCCGTTGAAAATCTCTTTAGCACTTATCCACGTTGTGTTTAACCAAAGTTTTCTTGCGCCTTAACTAGTAAGATGTAGCTCGTCACTGTGCCACAAATATCATGTATGTTGTATAGCCCATACGTTCTGAGGGTCGCTTAGTTGACGGTTTTGTACCGATCATAATAAAATTGTCTTCCTCGGTCGCTAGTTGGTTTGTTCGGAGGTAAAATGAGAACTTGACAAAAGGGATTTTAAACTTACTATTTTAGTAAACACGTCGACGTATACATTTTTAAGTAGCCAGTGGAGTTGCTATTCCACTTTACTGCGGAGCAGTTTCCGTACACGAAATTAACAGCACCGTATACTTCGACTCGTAAAACTTACCTCACCGAAAACGATTTCGAACTCATTCTGCTCAGCCAGTCAAACTAGTAAATTAGTGGCCTAAATATCAAGAATTCTTACGATATCCTTTCTCTGATTGAAAAGTTCCATCTACCCAAGCTTATATTTATGATTACATGTGAATCTCGTGATTAACCTAGCGCGGAAAATTGGAAATTGTAATTTATATGCTGAATTATGTAAGCGGATGTACAGTTTATTTAAAATTAGGAAGAAATCAGTGGTCAAAAATAGGTAAAAATTATCTATAATATAGCTTGAGTTTTATCTCATATATTTTACTCACTAATGGCTTTTCTACCTTTTTATTCATATCAAGTTATTTCCAGTCATTTCAACCGATATCTGTTTATGCGCATAAGAAGTAAGTTAGTACAAAACTAACCTGGCCGCTCGTCTTGAAGTGGACCTCCAATCGGTTGTTAATTGGGGCAAGAATTGGCTGGTCAACTAAAACAAAAACTAAACTACTCTCTATTGATCACCATAGAGATCCTTCCCTGCCCCCCATTAGAATGTCTGATAGTCAACTTCTTCAGAGCAACTCTATGCGTCTGCTCGGTCTCACGTTGACTGCTGACCTGAGATGGAACAAATATATTGAGTCAATTGCATCGTCCACCGCGTGGAAATTTGGCTCTCTGTGCCGCGTCAGGAATTTTTTTTCCCCGGAATCGATACTTCAATTATACAAATCAACCATTCGCCCTTGCATGGAGTATTGCTGCCATACATGGTCTGGGGTACCTTCTGTTTACCTCGGTGTTCTTGAAAAGATCCAGAGACGGATATGTAATATAATTGGCCCTGATCTGGCATCTTGTCTACAGCCACTCTCTCACAGACGCGCTGTCGCCTCTCTCTGTCTTTTCTACAAATATTTTCAGGGTATTTGCTCCGATGAGCTGTACTCACTGTTTCCCACACTCCCTACGAGGCTGGCATCCCGCTGTCACCCTTACACTGTATAAACCTTTAAATGTAGCCGTCGCTTCTACTCCAATAGCTTCGTACATCGCACCACTCGCCTGTGGAACACCCTTCCCTATTACTGTTTCCCTGACAGCTATAATCTCCAACTATTCAAATGTAATGTCAATCGACATCTCCAGTTACCTTGATCTATCCACTATCCCTCTCCTCATCCTTTGTTCTATCACACCTATCTGCTCTCGCTCCAAATCTTCTGCAACTCCCTGCAACCTATTGTCTTCACGCCTTGCTCGGGGCGTAATGCTTAAAAAAATGTACCAGTACGATTTACCAGCATGCTTCATTTTTGTAAGATTTACCAGTATTATTCCTTTTCAAACCCGCAAGGAAAATGAAAACCATATTGTACGAATGCACTAGTATATTAACAGACTAGTAGGAAAATATTATGGAATAATGAAAACCGTTGCTCTTGTCTATTTATATAAGTGTTTCTTTAAAAGCGTAAATTGGAAAGTTGGCAACACAAATCAGATTATGAATACACATAAGAAACAGAGCCCTAATGACCATTCTTAATAGTAATAATAATTTAGGAAACTAGATTTGGCAAATGCTAGAATTGTTTTCACTGATTCTAGTACTGATGAGGGGGGGTCCTTCCTAACATTCTTGTATGAATTAATAAAAACGTCATCATCCTGGTTATCCCATCATGATTACTTAGGTCAATGAAAATTTATGTGCTGTTTAAGTGGCAAGTGTTATTTTTCATCTCAGACAAAAATGTCAAAGATGTCGCAGTCTATATAATAATTTACCGTCTAGGTATTTATGCTGATGACACAACTATTTACTCCTGTCTTAATAGTAAATCCGATAGTTTCGTAAAACTGGCAGCTGCTCTTGAAAATGTCCTTCAATATGTTGTTAGCTGGGACAAAACGGATTGTAAATATTGAGCGCCACCCAAAACAACATTGCCTTCTTTTAATCATAAATTTGAACTGATCTTGCACTTCATCAACACGACTGATACTAATCACAAGGAGAGCAACTCATTTCGGCTTCTTATATCTCGCATTTCTCACTGATCTGTAGTGAAAATATTGAATCATTTGAATTTGCTGCTATGAAAGCCGGTTCACTGTACCGTCCTAGATAAAGTTTCGTAAACATATATAAGTGCATTGGATATTGCTGTCACATCAGAACTGATTATTCTGATAAAAATTTAGAGTTTCTTGCTATATACAAAGAAGAATCTGTACTGTTATCGGCCTTAAACTGGCATCACGACTTTAGAATTTAAATGCAACGTCTCTCGGCATCAACTGTCTTCCTAAACCTGTTCTTTGATCATGCATTCTTTCTTCTCACTAAAGACTTCCCATTCTGTTTTACCCCCAGTAACACCTTATGACTTCGTGGAATTATCGTTTCGTTTGAGGTGAAGTGATTAAAAAATATTATCATTTTGAAAAATGTTCTCCAATCCTAAATGGAAACAAAATAATATCATATAAAGATAATACCTATTTATTTGTACAATTAACCAAAAAAGCCATTGTTGTTTTATTTATTTATTCTGTGTTGTTTGGGTGTTAACCTACTCTATGGCCGTTTTCAGTACCTCATCAGCCAGGAACTGTGACCGGCCACCATAGCTTTCATCACAAAGAGACAGATCATAAGACCTGGAACCAATGCCTGACGATGAGTTCACTCACATCATTATCCGCAAAGGCTTGATGTAGTCAGCGATGTGATGCCCACCTTAGTCATAACGTCGTCAACTACTTTGACACTGTCATGTTTCTTCGCTGCTATTCGTGCTATCTGATGTATATACTCAACACACTCTTCAAGAGCAATGACCCCACCCAACCTCTACTGCTTTCTCGGTACGTAATACATTCATTGGCGTATCAGTGATTACTTATTTCTCCACGACTTAAAAATACGCCAAGGACTTTTTCGTTACCTAAAATAAACTAAATTTAGAGTATTTATCAAAATTGTATATATTTTCATACAGTGTTCACTTTGTATTTGTATGGATTTCAGTATAATTTCAGTATAAGCCAAACTAATAACTACTTTACAAATTGATCGAATTGGCCGGCTTGTGTGAATGTTGTTTAAAATCTATTCTCAATAAATAAGTTTCAGTAACGTGTAAAATGTTTTAATGATTTGCCTTTCACTTATAGGTGTCTACAAGGTAGCCTAAATAAAATGTGTTTCTTAAATTATGCTAAGGTTATGTCGCACACGAAGTCAATATTGTAAAGGGTTCTATCCTAATTGTTTCTCTACTATGAGATCTTGTTGATTTCTTATTTTCCATATATTTATTTATAAAATATCAACAGTAGTGTCAAAAATAAAATTTCAGATATATAACATCTGTGTCTTCAGCGATCTTTTCGCGGTTACAATATCATTACAATGAAGAACAAACCATATGCTGCTACCAGAGAATAGCCTTTCAATGAAAATTTCAGAAATCTAGATAGAATTAGATAATGTTTTTTCAACTTTCTTTGACCGAATTAATATATTTCCTCTACAAGCCAGACTAGCCCTACCCAAGGATTTCAAAAATAGATATAAATCCGGAACTGGCATTAAATTCTCGACGTCAGTTTTTATTTGTTATTCTTTGTATCATTACGAACATATATATGTGTAGCTTTTATATAGATATAGATCATATCAACGTAAGAAAAAAACGTCCACTCAACAACTTGTAATATGTTCGAATTAATCGCCTTGAACACAATGCCAAAACATCGCGGTTAGTTGGATCTAAATTTGAAAGTTAGAGATATTAATCCTCATAACGATCAGAAAACAATATTTGGTATATTTTCTCATTCAGGAAATAAATATTGCTTTGGTCCCAGCAGACCTTTGTTGGTAATTATCACTGAACGTTTTGTAAGCTTGGCAAAACCCGAAAGCATCTTTCTGTAACACAATATGTAACTTTTTTTAACGTAGTTGTATCTAGGTAGGATGACTGGTTACGATATTGACAGTTATTCTATTACGTCAGGTTTCTTGTAATTAATCTGAAAATCGTGTTGAGATAATATCTTATTAGTTAACTTATTCATTTTACGTCCACCTATTTGAGGTTTCATGATATCAACCGAGATTCCTTCACATTTTATCACATCTTTTGTGCTCTTTTACTATGAATGGCAGACAGGTTATCATCTCAAAGCAGTGAATCTCATCTAAAAGACTATTTCTTTTATTCCTTGATCTCATTAAAAAGAAAGAAAATTACCACCGAGATGATGCAAAGCAATTTTTAATCGACTGAACTTCAAAATATTAATCACTAATTTTATTTGTGGCCTCATTATCATCTACAATAAATTATTACTTTTTAGTATTAAGCCGAACACCTAGAAGTATAGCAGTCCATTCTAGTATCGAGTTGGCCAGTCTTTTACTTGTTCAATATGGCAGCGATTCAATGAAGTTCTGGAAACATACATTCAAAATTTTGATTCATGACAATATTTTTGTAATTCTTTTTCTAACGCAATCATAAATTGTGGTACGTGGTTAGCCTGAATTTTATTTAAATAATATTTTATTAGTATCAACGGACGAACTGTATGCCAAGAAAATATTCCCCATAGCATTAGACAACTGCCACCGGAATGGTCGTTTGATACAAGACAATGTATGACTTTCGCAAAATTCTGGACTTACCATCTGAATGTCACAACTGAAATTGAGATTAATGAGAACAGCAAACTCTTTCCACGTTTCATTTCTTGGGATACCTAGCGAAATGTAGCTTCGTTTTCTTGTTCTTATCTGACGTCAGTAAAACAGTTTGTCTTTTTCTTTAGCTCTATATCACCGGATTCATGGTTCAAAATATTGTGGATTCAGAGAAAATCTTTCTGTGTCAGCTAGAACAATTCTGGTCACTCACATTCGATCTTTTCCATAGTTAAGCTTTTTGTCCCTACAAAAATGACGGTCGTTGAATATTTCTTCTTTTTTTTTCTTATTATTCTATGCATGACCTAGGCTTCGGTGACACAGTGGGTTAATGGTTGGCGGTTCGGATTGCAGATTGCGAAAGCAAGGCGAGAAGCAAGATCAGATAAGAGTGATAGAGGAAAGGATGAGGAGACGGATAGTGGATAGATCAAGGCAACTAAATATGCCGATTGACATTACATTTGAATAGTTGGAGCTATCAGGGAAACTGGAATGGGGAAGGGACTTCCACAGGCGAGAGGTGCGAGACATGAGGCTATTGGAGTAGAAGAGACGCCTACATTTAGTACTTTCGACAGTGAAAGGGTGAGAGCGGGATGCCAGCCTCGTACGATGCTTGAATTCATAAAGTCTGGGAACCAGCGAAGGCAGCTCCTCGGAGCAATTACCATGAAAGTATTTGTAAAAAAGACAGAGAGAGGTGACGGCGCGTCTGTGAGAGGACGACTGTAGATGAGATGACAGAACAGGGCCAATTATATTGCATATCCGCCTCTGGAGCTTAACAAGAACCCCGAGGGAAACATAAGGGGCTCCAGACCAGACTTAAATGTTATTTGTAGTGGGTACTGGCATTTGAGTAAACACTCTATTTATAAATCAGTATGTTTATTTATTTTCATATTTTACTTACCGGGAGAATCAGAGAAATATACGCGTTTAAAGAATTGTAGCTCAATAAAAAAATATATATATATATCCATCCCTTTTTTCAGAAAAAAATAGAATTATTTATTTATATTAATGTGACATTATTTTTATTCGACAAATGTTATTTTAGTAGTTAAGCGTATTAATTAAAGCATATTCTTTTTTTTATTCATTCGGTGAAATTGCATTATAGCGTCAAAGAGCATAAAATGTCTTACTAAACAAACTACTTCTTAGCCGGAATCAACCTTGAATTCACTTTTATCCAGTTTTGGTCACAGAATTCACGATCCCTATAATGATCTACATATTCTTTAATAAGTCATTTTAATATTCAATTTAATAATATATAAGCAAATTAGAGTTAACGCATGATACTTCCATAATATATAATTCTCAAATTTTACCGACTCCACCAAACCACCCTTATCATATATAGTGTTTGTTACATTATGAATCCACAAGTTTTCTTCTGTTACATTTTCTTTAATAAAACATTTTAATAATAAATTTTGTTCTCGGAGAACAAAGGACACTGGTCAATATTAACACATTATCTTTTATTTATGAAGCTGATATTAATATAAAAAGTAGGATACAATTCTTTGACATATATACTAATAACTGTCACTAATTTCATTGTTTGGACTGTTGTCCTCGTTTACATTGTCAGATTTACAATTTTTCGGCCGTTGTACTTTCCGCCGGACAGGCGATATTGGAATTTAAAACTGAAAATTTTATTTAGGTATTCCCATCGATAACTCAATTCTCCACATTTTTGTTCGCTCTGCTGTGCCCAGATATTGAACTGAAAACTCTTTAGATCCAGTCACTATCGGTTCACTCAACCAACCCTGGGCCATTTGAGACATTGACGAATGAATTTGTGGTATTAAAATGTCTCAATAATCATTTTTTTCACAGATCTCATAATATTTTTGTTCTTGTTGCTTTTCTTGAGCTCTCTATACTACTGGTTCCCCATATTGTATTCATTGACCGGCTTGGAGATTTCTGTAGCGTAGCATATGCACTGATTCCATTAGTTTTTTTTTTTTTTTTTTTTGTATATTCCAGCGATGTTCTCTATTATTTAATCTTCATCTTCTTTCTCTCCATATATGGTCAGTAATGCTTGATTCTTCTATTTCCATTCGTCATATGCCCTTTCCGGTATTCCTACAGTCTTAACTTAAGGGAACAGATTATTTCTTGTCGCATCTGTACGGAATAGATGTTTGCGTAGTGCTACACCACTCCTGAATATTGCCCTGATATTATATGGACCATAGATCTTTGTATAATTACCGGTAAGCCTTTCACATAGGGTAGGCTGACAGAGGCTGTTTTCTGAGTGTTGTCATCTTATATCCTTTTATCACAGTTTCCAGTTTTTGTCATGTAACCAGCGTAGATGTTACTTTGTCGGGCACTGCTTATACTGTCAATTTCTTCCTCATATGTCTCTGGGTCGCCATTTATGAATTTACTCGATGATATAGAGAAGGAACGATCATTTTCTTTACACTGTACGGGTGTTGAGGGGCGAAGTTAAGGTATTTTTCGATAAATTTTGACTTGTTGTTTACGCATGCTTTGAAAACATGTTCTTTTCGAGTACACCCAAGAATGCAAGTTTGTTTTGTTTTCTATCTCCATTATAAACTGCATCGATTTTTTCATTCGAAAATTGGAAAAATAAAATAAAAAATTAAATAGACTTTCTCGTTTTTTTTTTCAATCAAACTAATTTGGAGAGGTTTGAAGGAAAAATAACGCGGCCGGTTTGTTTCATCTTTTAGTATATATTTTTCCATTTTCGGATAATGTGTTGAGTATTCTCGATAAACTACTAGAAGTTACATATTTTGTTATTTTTATTCAAATACTTCGTCTATCGGAATTTGTGTCAAGAATCAACGTGGTGCCTGCGTATTCCATGGCATTTCTTTTATGTATATCCTGCTATTCTTTGGGAACAGGAAATTTGAAATAGTTGAGCGTTCCTCCAGGTTTAAGAATCTCTATATAGAGAGAATCACGAGAAAGAAAAAGTTGAGGTATTCAATCATACTTCTACGAATTTATATATTTATTCTTGTTCATTTTCTTCTATCAAAGTTTTCACACAACACGAAATATAAATGTATACGAAATGATAGAGACAAAGACCAAACACATACAGGCAGTTATTTCCAATATTTCAGAAAAAAGTAAAACGCGAAAAATTCCCACTTCTATTGAGTCAGTCGTCTTAAAGATTTCAGAATATAATCTTGAAAATTATTCTATGCTATGGCAAATGTACATAAAATCCACAACGATAAATCAAATTTCAGGATTATATATATATATATATATATATATATATATATATATATATATATATATATATATATATATTATAATGCACGCTCCTTTATGTATGAGTGTGTGCTTTTAAATATTAATAAATTGACGATTGACTGTGGATGTTTTCATACTGATGTGGGTGCCAAAGTTGGGCCCACAGAAGTAAAACACGGAACACAGATTCGATGTAAGAAATATATATTACCAACAGGTTACAGAGATAGTGTAAGCATAGCTTACTATAAGTTAGTGTCCAACACGGGTAGTCGTATGAGACACTCACTGTCTCTCTGTGTCACTCTCTATCACTCTCTTTGTCACTCTCTTTAGAGTGCTATGTCGCCTATTTAATATAGGTCTGGGAGAGTCTATTGTGTACGTAGTTTCCGGTCTCACAATACCCCACATCCAAAGAGATTTCTTTTTGAAAGGGAGAGAAAAAATAAAACTGTTAATACTTTTTCCTCTTGGGATTTATTGTTTCGCAGCTGGAAGTAGAGATCTTGATGCGTGAGCCACAGCTTTTCGCGAACCGTCTTGCAGTTGATGTAATATGCAAGCGCCTATGCCGTACGAGCTTGCATCACTTGAGACTATGATGTCGAGACTAGGGTCGAAGTGTGTGAGGGAGAGGTCTGAAGTAAGAGTTTTCTTGATCTTCTCGAATGCGTCTTGGCATTCCGGGGTCCATGACCATGGTTTGTCCTTTTTTAAAAGTTGGTTTAGAGGCCCTCTCAAATTTCGCATGTTCTTAATGAACCCTTTGTTAAAAGCTAGGCCGAGGAAGCTTTGTACCGCTTGAACGTCTGGGGCCGGCATGTTTCTGATCGCGTTGGCTCTTTCTGGACCCGGCCGACGACCATCTTTATTTATAATGTGACCTAAGTATTTAATCTCTGGTAAGAAAAAGTCACACTTTTCCTCCTTAACCTTAAATCTGTATTCTTGTATCTTTTCGAATACATTTATTATATGGTTCCGGTGCTCTGCCGTAGTTTTACTAGTAACTAGTATATCATCCAAATAGGCTGTTGCGTAGTCAAGATCGCCCAGCATGACGTCCATGACCTGCTGGAAAATTGCAGGCGCAACCTTTACTCCAAAAGTTAGCCTGTTGTATTTGTACAACCCTCTATGGGTGTTTATGCAGAGCAATTTGGACCTTTGTTCTTCCACCTTGATCTGAAGGTATGCGTCCGAGATGTCGATATTAGAAAAATTTTTTCCACCATTGAGTTTATTGAACATTTCTTCAGAGCTTGGGAGAGGATAGTGGTGATCTCGCAAGGCATCGTTTAACTATGAAAAAATCTGCGTATACTCGTATTTGATTGGACTTCTTTTTTACGTAGACCGTACGTGCTGCCCACTCGCTGAAATCTGTCTTTGACAGAATACCTGCTTGTTCGAGTCTATTTAACTCTTTATTGATTTGTTCTAGAGCAGCGAAAGGGACATTCCGTTTCTTTTTGAATACCGGTTGTGCACCGTCCTTCACCTTGAACTTAGCTTTCATTTTAGTACATTTCCCAAGGCCGCCAGAAAAAAACCTGAGGAAATTGTTGTTTGAGTTCTTTTTTTAGATTTACCAAATTGGACGTTGTACTTTGTATCTTGCGACAAAATGTACTCATTGGGCAATCCCAAAGATTGAAGTTTTCTATCCAATCAGTTCCAAATAAGTTGTCTGAAGTTTTTAATACGTAGGCTTTGAGCTTTTTGGTAACCCCATTTAGTGTTACTGCATGTATTACCTCGCATAAAATGTTAATATTTTCGCCAGTTACGGATTTTGCTGTTTTATCCGTTTTTAATAAGGTCGGCTTGTTCAATTTTCGACAAGTACGTCAGTTAATGGTTGAAATATCAGAACCCGAGTCAAGCTGGAATTTAATGAACTTATTGAAAACATCCAGTTACATATTTTCTTAAATTCCTATCAACAATATTGTCAGATTGAGCTTGCCTAATTTTATTTTTGGGTTTTCTCGATCTGTTAAAACATGCCCACTTTTATTGCAATTTTTGCAATATTTTTTTTTTCTTAACTGGACAGAAGTTCATCCAATGACATTTACCACAATGGTAACATGGTCCGGGCGGTTTTTTTTTTTTTTGTCTTTTTGCGGGGAATAGGAGGTAGACTTACTTCTGATTTTATTAATCTGAGTCACACCTGATTCCTCGGTAGTGTTTGAGTCAGGCTTTACAGATATTACTCTTTGACAGTCCTCTGCCAGTTTTTGGAGAGTCAATCTTTGTTCGTTCTCAAGCTTAGTCCCTACCCGTCGTCTGACTTCGGCGTTCTCTGCAGATACTAGACCTTGTGTGAAAATTAAGTCAGTCAGTTCGGCTAGTTTAGAATCATTACATAGCTTGTTCCCCGATGCTGCAAACGTTAGAAAATCTTGCTGGTTGTCTTTGACTGTGTTCAGGCATTTCCAACATTTGTGGAACAAGGTTGTGTTAGGCACGAATAGTTCCGAAAGGAGCTTAAACGTCTCTGAAAAATCCAAGTCAGTCGTTTTCTTGGGTAGTATGAAGTCTACGAACGTACTATGTTTTGTAGTTCCCAGTTTTCTCAATAGTAGGTGTACCTTTTTTTTTACTGGGCCATTGTTCACAGTCTACGTTGAAATTATCTTTGTAGCGCCTGTAAAACACATCGAAAGTTTTGTCTTCCTTTGTTACGTATTCAAATGTTTCCATTGAATTGTAGATTATACTCTGGGAGAATATTTTATCTTTTTCAGAGTTTGAGCCTTTTAATGCATTTACGAGTAATTCTTTAAGTTGCTTCTGTTGTAGTTCAGCATTCTGAAGCGTAATCTTTTGGAATTCCATTTGCTGTTTATGTAAATCCCAAAATAGTTGTTGTCTTTCTTCTGATTTTTGTTGCTGATCAAAATTTAGTTTTAACATTTGGGCAACTACTTTTTGCAAATCTATCATATTTAAAAATGACAGCACTTTTTTGTTGCTTTGAAACACGTGTACTAAGAGGAGTTACACAAAAAAATCTTGATAGATTTTAGTTCCTTTTTTTTTTCTTTAAAAAAAAAAAATAGACAGACAATAGTTAAACTATACTAATTATGTGTGTTTAGCTTTTTTCCGTGGTTCCTTTAATTTTAACGTAATTGAATAATTTTTCACTACTCTTACGTTGTTTTTTTTTAGAAAGCTACAAAAACAAGAGAAAACTCACCTCAGTGAATTTGAGGGGAGAATAGTTTTATGCCCGAGTTCAACTCAGTTACATAAAAAAATTCGATAGTTTTTTCCGAAAACTTGAGTACAATGGTAGTACTTAATCTTGTGTTGTTAGTTTTTTTTACGAACAACTGTTTTTTTTTTGTCTGTGTGGGTGTTTAGCAATCATTCTCGTATTGGACAGACTTTAATTTTCCGCATATGTCGAATCGCTAGTTTGTCAATGCTGTTTGGTATTGAAATATATAGGTGTTCAGCTTAAATCGCTAATGTATTAATACCAGCTTAATTTCACGTTCAACACTGCTGTGGAAACGCGTGGAGTTTGTGTATTTTTCGAGTACTGTCGCTATTGATACGGTGAGGACGAAATTCTCGAATCTTCTCTGTCGCCACTGTTGTGGGACTGGCAAGGTATTGCGGCTTTTCGACGTGAATGCGTTTCTAGAATTCTTCGTCGTCCCAAATGTGGGATTGGTAAAGTATTTAGGTTTTGCTGTGAGTGCGTTTCTAGAATCTTTCCTCGCCACTGATGTGGATGCCGAAGTTGGGCCCACAGAAGTAAAACACGGAACACGGATTTGATGTAAGAAAGATATATTAACAACAGGTTACAGAGATAGTGTAAGCGCAGCTTACAATAGGATAGTGTCCAACACTGGTAGTAATATGAGACTCTCACTGTCTCTCTGTATCACTCTCTTTATCACTCTCTTTAAAGTGCTATGTCGCCTACTTAATATAGGCCTGGAAGAGTCTATTGTGTAGGTAGTTTCCTGTCTCACAATACATACACATGCAAATACACACGCACAGATGTAACATTTTTCAGCTGTAACATTTATTGTTTCGTAAAGGGTTACTCATCGTCTGTGCAGTTATAAATTGACAACGACTAGAAACACAAGTAAAAGAAAATTGAAAGCAGAATCCGAAGGAAAACTTTATTGAATTGTTTTCAATTTCGCGTATTTAAACACGGGGGAAATTTCTCTAATAGGAACCCAGATGAAAGTTCGACTTTTGCAATTAAATAAACGTGGCCCACTGATCCATTTGCATTTTGCAATTCAGTTTGACGAATATTTTCCGTTGTGAAAGTCTGCAGCCTTCATGCATTTAGGGAAAATTTACAACACCGAAATATTGACAAAATTGTAATGAATAATTGCTTTCTATTGATAGGGATGAAGATTCACAATAATCTCAGGGGCGAGATAGAGATTTTTAGCAAGATTTAAGAAGGTAAAATCTAGGGACGATGAAACTAAAAAGAAGAACTATCATAAGAAGGGAAAAATATTGAACTGAATACAATTGATATGAGAAAAAGACAAAAGACCTGACAGACCAATCAGACATATGAATTTGCCAAAACAAAGATGAAAATGTTTTCTCTAGCGAGAAAATCAACAGAGCTCAATAAAAGGATAAATTATCATTTAAGAAAGAAAGAAGGCGTTGGCCGTAAATTAATTTAGATTGGCTCTTCTTTTCTAAACGCTTCCAAACGATTTTTAAGGTAACCAAGAAAATGAAATAATATGCACAACGACTAAATAAAAGTGGTTTAGGGATGTTGTTTTTTAATTATATCTTCTTATGCTCCCCTTACTTAGTACGACCATTATACTCTGCTACTATCAAGTCATCCCATAATTCTGTCCGAATTTTGAATAAAGAAAACAAGTGACAAAATGTTACATTTAATTACAACTGCAATCAACAATGTATTTTCCCTGACTATCTATGACTTCCTCCCATCTATTAACACGCTTACTAATTCCATTACTGTAAAAATCTTTTGGCTTTGATTTGAAGAACTCTCAAATGTCAGTTTTAACCTCTTCCTGTGTTACAAAAGCTGTTTCTTCCAAATGATTCTGTAAGCAAGGAAACAAATGGTAGTCAGAAGTCCTCAGCCAGTGATACGGAAACTCCATTTCCTTTCCATGCAAGAAAATTGAGGTCCTTGCCAAATCAAACATATTGATTGCTGGATTTGTGGTACTCCGGTATTTGGGCGGATTACATCCTAAAATTTCTGGCGTTCTTTACAAGTCAACCAGAAATTCCTACGCGGCCCAGTTAGAGGTGCGTTGCATAGAATGCCGTGTGAGCCCACCGTTACTCAAAAAACCGATACAAACATCCGTGTTGACCATGCCCTCAGCAGTCCATTTCCTACTTCTTTAAACTTTGTTCTTCCTCCGAGGCCGCATCCCAGATCCAATTTTTCAATTTACGTCATTGTGTCATCCCGGAGCCCGACGTTTTATTTGGGACTAAAACTTTGTAAAAAAAAACGATTAACTCACAGGTGATACGGATTTTGGGGGTTTAAGTTGAATGTCTCACCGGCCCAGTACATCTAAGCTTTTCACCTCATTTTGGACTCTGCATGTAGCAACATCAGCACGGCAAAGGGCACTCCTTTAAAGGCAAGAAAGGATAAAATATTTTAAGTCATTTGATACCGATTGCTGTATGAGTCATACGATTTTTGATTCAAGCACGGGGAACGCCGGGCCATGCTGCTAGTTTTACATATATGTCTCCCTTATGTACAGGAGTGAACGTCAAAGCCAACAACTGCTGAAAGCTTGGAATCTTATTGTTGTGGATTCCGAGATAAATTCGGTCTCCAAAGAATGACAAACGTAATAGTTAAATATAAGAAATAAAATGTATTTACACAATCATACAAAGAGTAATACGGTTAGTAAGTCCAGCAACGTGGTTAGTAGCAAATACGGATAGATACATACAGTCTCGAAGTAGGACTTCCTTAGAGTCTACGTGCGTGTAACTGACTTCTACAAGAGGTTACCTCACACTATCTCCGTTCGTATATTCTCTCACTATCCGACTACTATCCGACTACCGACTACTGACTGTAACTCTGGGTATTTAACGGCAGCAGTCCAGGTACACTTGGTAGAGTCCACTTATATGAAAAAAGGGTTGACCCCATAATACTTATTTATATTGTTTAGTTTATTATGAATGAAACAGAACGAGGTACGTAAGAAGGCGACAAAACTCTAATAGCTTTGTTTTGATGTACTGAAAATGACATTCAGCTGTTGTTACAGATCGGCTAAAATGTTAGGATCATGTTTTGTCTTTCGATGTGCGTCCATAAACAGATTATAAGATCTGAATAGAAATGCATCATTAATCTGAGTATGCCCTACTTAATAAATTGCAGAGTAGGACAGACTATTGCGCGTTAAGGGATACCTGTGTTGCTCGCATAGGCGTGGGGAACTGGCGAGTCTCAACCCCCAGGAACTTAAGAAAATCGTGTAAACTCTTCCAGAGCTACTATAGATAGATCGTTTATGCTTCAACACTCTGCAACACCTTGAAAAATGCATTTGGGTCGCGCAAGGCAATCTATGTTGTAACAAAACTTTCATCAATCATCTCGCCGATTCTGGGTGATTTAAAACATCTTCAGTTCACCAAGAAGAGCAAGGTCCATATTGCTCGGCCCTCACTAGGTTATCTCTTGTGAGTTGAACAAGATACCACTTTTATTTCGTATCAGAACCGAAAAGAAACAGGGATTCTGTCTGGACGAGAACCCCTCCTAGAATCAAAGTTTTTAATGAGTCTGAAAACTTCTTAAACCGAAATTTGAGTTGTTACCTTGGATCGTTCGCCGACAACACAATCAAAAATCGAGACAGGGTTCAACAGAGATGATATTATTATTATTATTATTATTATTATTGAAATTTAGATTATGAAAACTTACACCTTAAATAAGATCATGAAAACTAACACCCTAAAAATGAGACCGAACCACTATTACATTTTGAGTAAAATAAATAATGCAATAGATTTAAAGAAACACATTTTATTCGGAGAGAAAACAAATTAAAAACTGCACGTAAATTCATATTTATTTACTTAGTATTTATTTATTTTCAGTCTTAACTATTTTTGTAAATAATAAACATAACTCTTGGTTATTTTTAAGGATTGAGCAGAGAGACAGAGAGAGAGAGAGAGAGACAGAGAGAGAGAGAGAGTCCAGAACGTTTGTTTATAACTTGTTTTGAATTGAGAATGAAACAAGAAATCGGATCTCGTTTAATCTTTTTACGAAGATTTCTTCAGTAATGTTCTTAAATGGTCTCATCAGAAATATCTAAACTGTATCCAACGGCTTTCTCAAATCAATGGTTTATATGACTTTACACTAGGGAAGCATGTTGGTGTTGGCGGAGAGTATTGTGGAATGGTGCTATAGAATCGCCAACAAAGAACTATACTAGATAACAGAAAGCACATATTTTGATAACATTGACAAGCAGCAACAGTTGAAATGGCTTGCACATGTAACTCGAAGACAAAGTAATGGCCTAATGAAGATGTTGACATTCCTCACTTCTTTAAATATAAGATTAGGTTGGAAACCTCCATCAATACTGGAAAGTGCAACAAAAGTTACTTCAGCTGAAAAACATATTTTCATGAAAAAATGTTTTAAGAGAAAGATTTTATTAATTTCAACCGAGATTAGTATAAGCTGTTCAGGGAATGAATGCCGGATGTGTCTTTATAAGAAAACAGTTAATATTACCATTATCATTAGCATTCACCACGAATGCTTGAATATCATTATCTCAGAATAAATCTTCATAAATTAAACGATAAGTAATATCGTCGCGTTTCCGTTTCGCATTTCGGAACCTTATAATATGTCGCTTTCAATTAAAGAAAAAAAGAAAGAAAGAAAGAAAGAAAGAAAGAAAAAGAAAGAAAGACAAAAGAAAGAAACCATAGCAACTAGAAGATAGAGAGAAGAAAAGATGATAAAAAATTAAAGAAACATAAAAGAACGTTATTTTTTTTTTAATTTACTCTCTCTTTTGTTTCATTTCCTCATTATTTTACGGTACTAATTAATCTTGTCTTTCCGTTCCTACAAAACATTCTTTCTATCGCTTGTTTATTTTTCTTTTAGCCTTTACCACCTCCACTTACTATTATTATTATTGTATCCCTTACTGGCCTGATCTATGAAACTAGTTTGAAAAACATTACATCACGGTCAGTTACTCTCTTCTGATAGTAGCAGTCATTTCTGAATGCAGTCGAAGAATTCTTTTTCTTCGTTTCCTTTATTTCATCATATTTTCACTTCATAAATTTCTTCTTTTTTTCTTCTTCAGCGTTTCCATTTATTTTTATTTTTCTCTGCTCTCTCTCTCTCTCTTTCTCTCTATCTCTATCTCTCTCTTCTTCGTCTCATTTTTCCTCGCCTTCTTCTTAATATATTTTTTTTCGTTTTCCTGAGGTGTGTATTAGTTTTCCTTCATGAGCTATTTCTTTCTTCTCCGCCTATTTTTGATTTTACTTCACGTTATTTTCATTGATTGCTTCTAATATTATTTATTTTCAATTTTTATCGCGGACATTAATTTTACGTCTCTGTCTATGCCAACTCTGTTAATCACCCTAACCGACACATTACATCTGCCTGTCAGCAGCAATTAACACAACATTGACCAGCAAAGAAACAAATCAGCTTCATGCAGCTTGCGATTTCGGCAATAAATGTCTTGCGAAATTGACACTATCTGACATGCTAACTTATAAAAAAAAATGAAAAATATTTGCCCCATAAGTTAACGAACATCGCCCCACGCTTCCCATGGTTTTCATTTCGTTTAATTAAACAGCCTATCCACTCACTTAAACATTGGAATTTACTGATTCACTCGCTCGTTCAATCATTCATTTGTGCGTGAGTTTCATGACAGATGTACTCAAGAATTTGTATAATTTTCCTTTGGATTTTGTTATGCCTTGCAATCAATTAATGGGAATATATTATTTGAAAACATGACTAGACCATATCAAGATTGACTATGAATGGAATAGTTTGTTGCTGTATATTTCTTCATTGTTTACTTCGTTTCAATAATCAATCTGTCCAAAAATTTAGTATTCCAAATACGAGATATTTTGTCACGATAAATGTCGATAGGACAAAGTGTAAGGTGTAGTTGATTAATGATTTTACTAATATCACTAGACAAAAGTGAATATAAACATAGAAATATCGAATTACAAATTGGATTGTTAATGACCGTTACTTCAATTCCAATTCTAAAAGGAAAGATCGGAAGGAGCGGTGGTATATTGAATAGTGGCTCAGGATATGAAGTCGGTGAAGTCGAGTCCTAACTCGAATCCTGAGTACGTTACATTTATTATGCTCAAATGCCCTTGCGACAGAAATACCCTTAATCCTCCAGATATAATTGGATAATTAAATAATAGAAATATTAGTATCTTAAAAACTCAGTTTTTATAGATTGAAGACGAAATATATCATCAGGACAAATTATTTTCCTTTTTTTAATTTAAAAAAGACAGCCATTTGTTAAATAGACTTGGTTGTCAACAAATCTACGGTAGAAAGTAATGTCAGCCTAAAGCTGGGATTCTTCTGCCCTGTCAATCATGAGTTGTAAAGAGATATTATAACTCAAGTGTATATCACGCGCAGAAAAAAAAATGGTGATTTACCGAGAATATTGTTGAACATTGGAAAAATTATATTGCCGATGATTATAAAAATATGCGCTCTCCGGCGCATATATTTCTAATATTTCTAATACAATGTCGAACAGAACGAATTCCTTCTGTATTACAATTGTAGAGAGCAAGTTTCCCAACAACAGCATTTTTAAGAAACAGGCTTCTGTGTGGACGCTTCCCCTAAACATTACAATATTATATATATATATATACACACACACACACATATATATATATATATATATATATATATATATATATATATATATATATATATATATATATATATATATATATATAATACATATATATATATATATATATATATATATGTGTGTGTGTGTATATATATATATATATATATATATATATATATATATATATATATATATATATATATATATATCTCCGAATATAATGACAACGAAATTATATAAATTCTAACGTTCACCACATTAATACAAAAGAGGGCTAAATACCAAGTGCAGAGCAATAATAATTCATTATAATTTGTACATGCGGACAAAAACAACATGCATAAACATTTTTCGTTCTCAACAGTCGAGATGCAGCCGCATCAAAACAAGTATTCGTGTTTCTAGTGAGCTAGTTATTTTTCTTCATATGTGAAAATTATAATATATATATATATATATATATATATATATATAGTATCCCGTTATAAATGTTACCCAAATAAACGAATGTAATTTTGTGGATATTTAATATTTTCTTCTTATATATCAGATTTAGAGAGCAAAACCAGAACACCAACAACAATGCCCTTTACAGAAGGACATAAAATGTTCTGTGTGCTTAGAAAATAGGAGAGATGTTCCTATAAACATGCTATCGCGTAATTACGTGACAAGACTGAAACCGCTATCAAAACTGACATTTACTGATGGATCAAGCAGTTTGACGCTACAGGGACATTCAACAACATGAGAAAAAGTTTGCTGGAGTCAATATTGACTGAAAACGTACATTTAGGTCTCCAGAAATCATACCGGCACTCTGAGATTCACTAAATCCATCCCTAGGTGTCAGGACCTTGACCTCAATACATCCTCCCATGAGCCGTGGCAGAGGTATAACCAGGTTTCAGTGTGGGCCACAGTGTCACCAGCAAGCTAGAGTGGCTGGATAAGGAGTTACCTACCGACTAATCAACCGTAAAAGCAAACCTGAGAGACTCCGTATTACCACGACCTCAACACCCCACATTTTTATCTGTGGCGTTATCAGAAGGATAGAGGCTACAGGAACAATCTCTACACCATATATAAAGGCAGCAATCACTCAAAAAATCAGAGCTATACCAAAAGAAATGTGTATCAAAGTCACCGACAAGTTCGTCCGTAGAATTCAAAAGTGTCATCAGTAGAACGGAGTACATTTGGACCATATTCTATAAATGACTGTAATATCTTTGCCAGCAGAGCTTGTGACATGTTGTTAGTAACAGTAGATTTGCTAACTTCTTTAGTTTTAAGAAGCATATAATTTGTAAACAGAAAATAAGTGACGCTTACATTCTTGGGCTATATTTATTATGGGACATCCTATCTATCTATCTATCTATCTATCTGTCTCTGTCTCTGTCTCTGTCTCTGTCTCTCTCTCTCTCTCTCTCTCTATATATATATATATATATATATATATATATATATATATATCTGTTTGTGTGTTTATCACGTAGGGTCGCTAGGTAGCTAGCTAGATAGATAGGTGGCTTGAGACTCGTATAGGAAACACCAGGAAAACTCAAGTAGACTACGTGTTTCGTTGCCAGTAAGTAGATGTCAACATGCATCTTATGTGTCCTCCATTTAAAGAAGAAAATAGCTATTTACGCTATCGTTTAATATTAATGTATGATCTTCATTAACTGACGTTCACTTCCGTTTTTTTATCCAGACAAACCAAATATATAATACTATACCGATTGCGAGGTTAACCCTTACATCAATCACGATACATGGGGACGTGTGTGTGTGTCTGTGTGTGTGACTGTATCTACGTTGCCGGTAGAGGCTTCAATGTGTTACCAATATTGTGGCATACTATAATTTTTGTTATTGGTTATTTGTTTAAAATTACTTCTGATTTAATGTAATATATTTGCGGAAGATTTCATAAAAACAAAATCTTTGCTGAACATCCTTTAAATACAATGACCCCTTAATCTTTCCTTGTGTAATCTATCTTGAAATTGTTCATACATCTGCAGTCCTTAACACAGTGATCGTGGGCAAATACGCACGCTTAACAAATGTAGCCCAAGTCTAATAACATGTTTATTATTTAAGTAAGTTTATATCTCTACCATTCATTTATGCATTGAAAAAAGCTGTAGCATCTAGTCTGTTACTTCTGTAATATACGTAGATATTCTTGATAAAATAAAAAAAAATGTCTAAGATTATTTGTCCTAATCTGGCTTCAGTCACATTTCCACTGCCGAAACATAGCTTCCCTTTACCTTTTCTATAAATATTTTTATTGTAATTATTCTGTTGTGTTTTTCTCTGCGGTTCCTAGATTTTATAAATCTAAGCACAGTTCTAGATTGGGGCCAAGGTGTAATCATCTTATATTTGAAATTATTTAGATGTATCCGTAAGTTCTATGCTAAATGTTTCTTCGGACGCACTTCTCTGATTTTGGCTTCCCAGTCAATTTGATATTCAAAAATTTAAATGCAATCTTAATCGCTATCTTCTCTCTTCTTAATTCCTGTTTTTCTTTTTTTTATTCTTCTCTCTCCTTCATTCTATCCGTTTCTCATATTCTCTTATACTCAGTAATCCGTTTGCGTTTTATTGGCTTTATCTACACCTTTGCTTTCGGTCAAAGGATTTAAAGGAAGCTGTTTTGTCTCCTATACAAACTTCCATTTTTTTTTTACTTCAATACACCGTCGCTTTGTCTGTCTGCCTGTCTCTCTCTCTCTCTCTCTTTCTTTCTCTATCTCATTTTTTTCTGTGATAACATTTAATGTTCTTATTATTTAAATAAATATTTTGGAGTAACCGTGTGTTATCATATGTTTTAAAACTGATAATCTGTTTCTGCATCAGAATCGTTTTATTACAGTATAGAAACGTACATCTGGACCCAAGACGGACATGAGATTAGGCATTAAGGGAAGATACTGCTGCTCTAGAAAAAACATAGGGCGTGAGTTTCGGAGGTAAGATGCGAATGAACTGAATTCTTAGATATCTGGGATCGATGATAAAATTCAAAGAGAAACAGAATATTGGCTCTAGATTTGCTATCAGCCACAAAAGAAAACACTGATATTTATACACGAACATATATACACGCTTGCGTTCATTATTATCGTTATTTCTGTAGTTACTGATCGTTTATAATTCTTTACAAAATACATAGCGATATTTTAAAATACAATCTTACCTTCTGTTAAAACCGAAAAAAATTCCTAACCAAAATAATTGATCTTTTGTGTATATATATATATATATATATATATATATATATATATATATATATATATATAATATGTGTGTGTGTGTATATATATATATATATATATCAGGTCACCAGGAAATCAAGTCAAATTGCGATTTTCTGCTCATATTTCTATTCCGAATGATGGCCAACAGATGACATAAACGTTACCCCTATAGACAACGTTTAATAACTTTCTCATTAAAATACAGAGTAATTTATAAAAGATTAACGCTTCTTTGGAAATGTGAGATCTGATATATATGTATCGGGATGGTGCTATAAAAGGTAAATTACACACATATCAATTCTGCATTTAATCTCCTTTAAACTACTCCTCTAATATAGCCACACATATTATCCACCGTCCATTCTATTGGTGAAAACATTCCTGAAACTCTTTTTTTCGGGATAGTGAGAAGCTGCCTCGTTACATTATCTTAGATTTCCTCGACATTTTGAAATCTTGTTCATTTTAATTAAAATATGACTTTTCGAAAAAAGAAAAATTCGCATTCGGTGAGATCTGGTGAATATAGTTGGGGGCGGTGCTTGGTCAAAAATCATGGTCACTTTTGGAAACTTTGTGGTTTGGTGACGGGATGACTTCATTCTACATTCTTTCCTTGCAAGCACTGCTATAATCTACGGGAGTGAGCGAGAACGTAATAACGTAGTATGAACGCTTGACAATGCCAATCTATGCCAAGCGGATTCACTTAGCGTACTTTAGTTGAGTTACAATTGCAATAATTCCGTTACTTGTTCATCTGATCTCGGACACTTCTAACAAACATAATCCCACCGACATATCAAAATATTTTGAAACACCTATAAGAGATTCTATCAAACGTATCTGTTTAGAACGCGACTTCCATTGTATATTACTGTACATGAAATTAAAAATTAAAATGTTAAAAATAATTTTATGCTTGAAGATAATTGTGATATTTTAGCCGGACATTCAAAGTAAATATCCTAAAAATAAAGTGTGAATCACTAAATAGATTCTTCGAAACAGAATTTCCGCAGGGATTTGATTAAATTAACGAAAATCTTAAAATATACTCACTGTTTGGTGAACTCTATAATTGAGCATTTACTATGAATCAAATGTTTCTTATTGCATCTATACTTAAACCAGAATATCGAGTGTTCATTTATTTATTTATTTATTTATTTTATTTTACTTTATTTTTTTTTTTGAGACTCAAGTTTCTTCATCTCTTGGCTGAATTGTAGAAAACAATATTCATATGCCATAAAGTCTAGGCTATGAAGCACTTTTGCGTATGGTAGCTTTGAGAGGAATCGCAAAGTGCTACCAGTTTCATCGTCACTAATTAGCCCAAAGAAAAATTCTACATTCCATGACCCAAATGAAGCGTCTGATTTTTGTCTTACTTGATACCTCGACCGCATTTATTTAATCATATTACTAGATTGACAAATAGGTTTCATCGTTTCAATATTGAAACAGCTAAATATAAATATCTATTCTAATGGTTCTTCCCTTCGTTCTTTCCGCTTTGCAACTCTCTTCCCTTCCCTTGTTTCTCCTGTCACATAGGATCTTCAAAATTATAGATGAAACATCAATGGCCATCTGTCTTCTTGAAACCTATTCTTTTATTGCCTTTTTCCTTACTAGAATTTTTCTTCGCTTTCAGCAGCCCCTTTTTTCTTAGTGGCATTATTGCTTTCTTAGGAGTAAAATGATTTTTAAAAACTATTTTTCGAAATACAACACCGCCGGCCTGGCTCGATCCGGGATTCTTCTCACGTTGGTTACTATTGCCACCAGTCAATTGTTGTTTATCAGCTGACTAAATCGTTCCTTCATCTATGTTATTGTGTTCTTTCATCGTACAGCAGTAAAAACCGAATGTTCGTCTGTTATTAAGTGTCGAATCGAGCTGTGTTTGAACCGTTCTACGAAAGGACAAATAAAGATTATTCCGATGAAAATACAAATAACGTAAGAAATAACGAAAGTAACTGCATTAATTTTCAGTCGGTTTATATACTCGATGATGCAACAAAATTCACCATTCCCCGTAAAACTGTGTCTCTTAAAACGGTTAAAAACTTTCACAAGAAAATAGGTCGGTCGAGTATTCTGTCAGCAGCAGGTTATGTGGGTTGAAGCAGTTACTCCACTGTCGCTGTATCCTGTGCTCGCCGTCTCTCTCCAAATTCTCTCTTCAACTAAGCGTTCGGTTTATATGACTTTCCCTACCGACTTCAGGATTCATCAATTATTTTCTCCAAACTTGGAGATACAACAACGACCCTCAACCTAAGCGGTCAGTAATTCACTAACAATAAATTCCTTGAGAAACAAACATTGTTTGACATTACTTTCGACAATCGTCCGCTTATTCAAAACAATAATATAATTTTGCTAACAACATATGGATTTTAAAATTATCTCGGTTTTCTCTGGTGTCAAAAATGTTCCTTTTGTTGGCCACTTTCAAAATGACCGATTTAAATATCATTTACATTCATTATTTGCTTTGTGAATAATAATTCAATTTAACACTTACTTTCAGATTTTTCATTCCTCAGGACATACTATCCGTTTAAAATCTTATTGCTTCGCTTCAGGCTTTGTGATTCATAAACAATTATTTGCCCATCAGTTTTACAGAATTGTATTTATTTTTTTTTATTCCTTGCTCCATATTTCAGTTTATGTTTTGGTTTTAACGATTTTAACGATGTTGACCCTTCTAAGTCTCCAATTTCTTACGAAGTTTTTCCATGAAATCTTTTAATTCTAACTTCATAATACCAGTGTCCCATTCAGTGTCGCCAAAAATTTTCTAGGGTAAATTCATCTACATTTTATTTAATCAAATATCTTTGAAGTATTAACAAATGTATATTTCGAAACAACTTCTACATTGAATATATTCAAATATAGCGGTTTTTTTTAATAATTCCTAGAATATTTGCACAAGTCTAAATAGTTTTCTTTATAATAATGTTATCTAAAGAACTTGACTAGTTCGGGTTGCGGAGTGTGTGATAGAATAAGGAAAAATAAATATATTAAGGGGTGAGAACAATAAAAGAAGAAGAATCAAGAATATAGTAGATAACGATTGACGTTGCCTTTAATTTTTAAGAAAATCAACGTTGGCTGGATAGCAAGAAGGTGGAATCAGTTATACAGGCGAGAAATGCGATAAAAGAATCTGTTAGCAAAGAAAATACTGTTACATGTAAGAACATCTAACTGTAATATGATCAGACGATGTTGTCAATATGCGCTGAAATTAATAAAATCCAGATTCTCTACAGTAAACTTAATCGGAAACAATTTCCATTAAATTATTCATGGAAAACCCACAGGGACTCTACAGTACGGTGATGGGAAAGTGATTGAAGGTCAGGACATATAAAACTGCTGGTTATTCTTTAAACTTTATCAAGGATCTGTTAATATACGTCAGGATCACCAGACCATATGTAGCAGCAATATAAGAAGCATGGTTGTATCATTGGCATATAAATACGTAAGGTAGCTTCTAGAGAGAAAAATTATTTAGCACGGCACATTGAACCAACATACCTAGCAGCAGATCTAGCACTTGATTCAATATAATTATTTCACTTCATGTCAGCAGAGAAAGTTAGCCGGAGAAGGCACATGAGTTCCTCTCTTGCAAGTTATGAACAGACATGTTAAGAAAGGGGAATCTCTCAGGTGTGTTTATTAGACAACAGTTTTGTTTTGTTAGCGATGAAATTAACAAGCACTACATTGATCCACTAAACGGATTTTGTGTCAATTTTGAGAGGCAGATTATATTTTATTCATTTGTATTTTATATTTCAATTATATTTTCACAATTATAGATCCAAAATTATTTGCATTGACATTCTGTTAATTATCAGAATGTTCTTCGAAATATTTTGGGAAAGGTTTTTCAGTTTTTTTATGTGCAAAATGTTTTTGAACTTTTGAATATGGTTTTCATTACAGAAGATTTACCCTCTCAAGGCGATTTGCAGCGATTGAAGCAGTAATAATTAGCCGTTGCGTGTTAAGGTTAATATGGCGGACGGAACAGAACAGAACAACTGAGTTTCAATTGTTTTTTGCGTTTTTTTTCCTATTCTTAATTTCTGTGGACTTGATTTGTCATGGAATAGAACAAAATTTTTTCTTTAATACATTTTATGCTGGCACAGGCATGCAAAATAAAGTACGTTTACTCCAAATGTACTTTTAACTTCTATGTATTAGTAGTTATTATGATAGATGCGTCCCTTAAAGGAAATTACACATTGCCTAATATAATTGCATTAAGAGAATACGCAAATGAGAATGAAGAATACTATTTTAATAGTCAAATGAGAGTTAGTTAATAGTTATGTAGTCGTATACGCAAATAATACCTGAAATTTGATATGATAGTTTTGTTGAGTTTTGTTGATTCGATGTTAATTCAATATTGAACAAATATGCTTAATTAATCAGTGATGAGAAATGTGTAAAAACTACATTTAGTACGGCAATATTACGTAATATCGATACACCTACATGGCAGTGAATGATGGACAATCACCTCATTAGATGAAGACGAGACTTGAAGCAATAGGAATGTAGTCCTACAGAAGGATGCTGAAAAGACAATGGAACGAACATGAGAGCAAAGATGAAATTTTAGAAAATATGGTAACAAAAATGATATTTGTACATAAAATCATAAAGTGACAATTGAAGTGTTTAGGGCATTAATGAGGAAAGAGACATTAGAAAATCTAATACTCACAGGATATATTGGATGCAAGTGGAACAGATGTAACAACGAATAACCCACCCAGCGATCTTGACTAAATGGATGTCGAAATAAGTTTTAGTAGAGAAAACACGAAGACAAAATTTATTCAGCTATAAAGAAAATTCAATTGTGGATAGACTTGCTCACTTACATCCTGAGTCACATGGCACATAGGAGAATATGTCAATGAATTACCTTACGTAACGAGATATATTCGCATTGGTAAGTATTACAGTACAACAAGCTTTTCTTCTCAAGTGTTCCTAAGCAAAATATAGAAGTTAGCTACATTTGCGGTATTTAAATATAGTCTCAATATTCTTATAACTTGGAATATTCGATGACTTTCCTGCAAACAGCTTCTGGAGAGTTTTTCACTCGACTTATTTATATGAGCTTCTGTAGTTCATATCTGTGAAAGGGCAATTCCATTCAGCTATCTCTGATAAATTTTCTTCCCGTTGAAATGTTTTGAAAAATGTAACTGGGACGGTATAAGATATTTTAATTCCTCAGTCGTGGCTCAGCCTTTCTCGAGTCCCCAAAAATTTTACTGACTGATACTGATCTATGAATTGATAACCAATTATTCTGAACTCTGTTAAGGTGAGAACGTGTCATGAAACGAAAATTAACAAAAATAATTTAAAAAATAATAAATAACAACATTGCTTTCAACGCAGAATACTACAATTATTAATGTTATTAGGCTTCTTTTTTTCTTTTAAATAAATACCTTTTTTTCGTTGGATACATTTACACAGACCATATATATATATATATATATATATATATATATATATATAAACTATTGCAAGCGAACATGGAAGTTACCGTGACAAAAATGCATATATGTATCGGCGTCAAAAGACGTCTCGTCAGGGGGTTAAAATAAAGTTAATAAAACATTGTTAACCACCTAAGGAGTGGTCTTCTGACGTCGAAAAAATTATGCATAACTAGCATGTTCCAATGTAACAGATTATAATAAATATTTATTTAGCCCGAAAGTCAGGTAAACTATGGTGGACGCCAAGTGATACATCTCAATATCTAATAAACGAAGATGAGTAAATTATGTTCTTGATTGTTTTTAATTCAAATTAATATTTAAATTATTTTAAGTTGGGGTTAATTTTTTATTTATATATTTTAAATAACATGAGATTATGAATTTAATCGTTTTATTTTATTTTGTAAAATTGTTATTCTCAGGTATATTGACTTAGTAAAGTAATAGTTCTTTCAGTAATGGAGATCATGAGACGATGTATCTGTTTTTATCTAGTTTATAGTTTGCAAATAATATTATATTTTTGCGCTCGCATATGTTGTATATATTTTTCTTAGTATTGTAATGAAATAATAAAGATACTAAAAGTTTCTGGAAGTGTTTTCTATGAATATTTGTTTTGGGGGTAAGAATTTGGGGGGATTCAGATTATTAGTGATCTTAAATAGAATCCTATCATTTGATTTGCTTACACTGGTGAGAATAATATTTGGCAAATGATTGTTCTTGGTAGTTTTTTTTGTAAACTTCAAATTCATTTCCTTTATTTATCATATGTAGCATGATATATTAGGAGAATAAAGTATTGTCAAACTGAGATTCAAAGGTAAAATCTGTTGTTGATAAGATCAGGTAAAATTATATTTCGTGAATATATTATTAGAGAATGATCTATATCTCTCAAATAAGAAGAATATTTCTTATTTTTTAATAAGAAAGTATTTTTGTATACTTATGTGCGTTCTTAAATTAAAAAAATGTTGAAAACATATTACATATCAAATCCATGCATTTGCGTTGATAAAATTCATCAAACAACAAAAGATAAATTTACATTTTGCCTTCATTCATATTTTAATTATATATAAATCTATCTATATATATATATATTATTGGTGTAAACGTAATTAATTCCAATAACCAACAAATACTATTCTTAAAAGAGTGATCAGTACAGAGTAGAGCAAATATAAATGATCTATAGAGAATTTAATCATATAGGTCTTAGAACTATAATTACATCTAACATTAAACATGTAGATTTTCTGGACGTCACCCTAGATTTTACTGGCAACTCTTTCCAAACTTATTTGAAGGTCAATTCTAATCTTCCTATTCCCATGTTTTTGCTTCAAATGTATATAATTTGTAACGGAGATTAGAGCAGCATTATATCTTAACGTTTATTCCAACTTAATTTCAATAAAAACAAAATAATTAGAAAAACATGCATTTTTCCTCAGTTTCTTCGTTAAATAATTTTATACTTTTAAACTTAATTTTAGTATATTTTAATGTTTATTAGTTAGAATGAATTCTATTTAAGTCCGACCCTATTATTAAAGCATGAAATAATTATTATAAACTATCGTGCCAAGTGTTTTATATTCTCATATACTTGTATTTTGATTGGTCATTCCGTTTTCTATAACAGCGTTTCCCCTAGCGAGGGACGTTTGATTTATTTGAACTTTTAAAAACCTTTTTCATCACTTGTTAAGACACCAGGAGTGTTGTAACAAAATGGCTATTTTTGCAGTGCTCTTGTAACATATTTATGTAATAATTTTCGAATAAATAATTATATATATATATATATATATATATATATATATATATATATTGTAAAAATTGTGATCAATGCAAATCTGATGAGATGGATTTAACCGATTCAATCCATTTAATCCATTTAAACATTTTTCTGAATACTTCTGTATTTCTGCTAACTCTAGTCTTTTTTCTCATTCTTAGGGAATCATTCACTGCCATATCTAGATGTATACTATCTACATCGCAATCCAGCACTCTTTTCGTTGTTTCTTAATATATACATATACATATTTAATCTGGAGATAATTGTGTGTTTGTAAAAGTAGGATTGACTTTTTCATTCATATAACCAATTAATACGTAGTATTCCACATTTGAAACAGTATATAATAGGGAAAAAAATTAGATATTTAATTAGAGTTACATATTCAAACTCAGTAGGTTCAATTAGCTTTTTTATCAGAAAAAATTTCCTCACAAATTAAAGAAGAAGAAGAAGAAAAAAAAACAACAACATAACCACCACCAACACCAACACCACTTGCAAACACATTTCGTAACAAAACCACTCGGGGTGAAAAAGAATATATTAGGTTGATGCAAAAATAATGTAATTTTCTCACATAGTAACATATGTGAGAAAACGACATTACTTTTGCACCAACCTAATACATTAGATGAAAGAAATCAAATTGACCTATAAATTCGTATCAGTTATTTCTTAGATTTGAAATACAGGGACACACACACATACACACACATGTATGTCCGACCAGACTGACTTAAAAAATTATCAAATGTGTGTATGTGATTTTTAGCGCAGTGTAGTTAGATAGATAGAAAGATAGATAGATAGATAGATAGATAGATAGATAGATAGATAGATAGAACTGCAAAATCCCGGCGCATCAAAGCAGCTTTTCGACAAACATTTCAAGCTGATAACATATCACAACTATCCGTCTCTCACTCTTTGTCTAATCTTTTTTTCTGCTGACACGAAGTAGGAAGATTATATCGGATATATTGCTAAGAAAGTTGCTTCATTATGTTGTGCTAGACTATTTTTCTAGCCAGAATTTGTCTTACATATTAATATGTTTATCATTCGTACATTTTTTAAGCAATTCACTCAATGCGGAGCTAGAGTGTCAATTGCACGCGGGAGGGTGACGATGAGTGTAACTGGGGGAAAAGAGTGGGTGTAGTGGGAATTGAGTAAATGAAAAAAGGACAGAGATTAAGACAACAGAAGATGGCGATTGACGTTGTATTTAATTTTTTGAAAATTGAAGTTATCGGAGAAGCAAGTGAAAGGAAGGGCATTCCAGTGTCGGGAAGTTTGAGGAAAGAAACTGTTGGAATCAATGTGGCTGTTATATTTTACTGTTTCAACAGTAAAATAGTGTGACCTATATGGCAATCTACTTGCACGCTTAAATTCATGTAGTTGGGGCACCAGAAAGAAAATCACGTCAGAACAGTAACCATGAAATAATTTGTAGAAAAGACAGAGGGAATGCACAAGTCTGCTAGAAAGTGTTTGAAGTCGAGAAGCGAATTCAGGGCCGATTACATTTCATATACTTCTTTGGATTTTATCGTGAAACTTCATACTTTGAATATTGTTATGGTCTGGTGTTTCTGCTATATATATAGATATTCTAAATAAAAGAAGAATCGTAATGTAGCTTGCCTACGTATTTTCTATAAATACTGTCATCATATTTCTTTTCAGGAACTATATGATAATGTTTTATTTTTGTTACCCCCAATGATAAATTGTACACATAGGAACTAGTTAAGATTACATAGAAAATTCAGTGTATTATGTTGGCTGTAATAAAAATGGTAAGTAAGAATGTGTTGTGTAAAGAATATTATGGTACATTTGTGTCTGCAATCGTGACAGATTGAAGACCAGCCGTATCGTATCCTTTCTTTTGGAATTATGCTACATTCATGTATTATTCAAAATAAATATTATTTTCCTCTATGTTATGAGACTATGAATTTAAGTGCAGTACAAGGTCACATCAATTGACAGTTAAAGTGGCTAGATTTAACCGTAAGTTCTATACTGACAGTTTCTTCTCTTGCACTACTTTTTGAGCTTCCTTCCGACCTCATCTTTGCCAGTCAAATTTGATGTTTAAAAAATTTAATGAAATGTCAATCGTTATTATAATACTTGATCTTTTTTATTATTATTATTCTCTCTCCTTAATATTATTTGTCTCATATTCTTTAACTTTAGTAACCCCGTACTAGTCGCTTTATAGCGTGAAATGATTTAAAAAACCTATCTATTTCTCTCTGTCTCTCTCATATATATATATATATATATATATATATATATATATATATATATAGAGAGAGAGAGAGAGAGAGAGAGAGAGAGATAGAATTGCTTTCAAACATGGATTTGATTGCGCAAGAATTAAAAGGTAAGGAACAAATAGGAAACGTCTCTAAAACTAATGTTTCGCTTTTATTTAATTTTCATCATTTAAAAAACAATTTGTGAAAAAGAAAGGCTATTTTACTTCTGTTTTTGTTTGTTTTGCTTTTTCTTTGGTTAAGTCAATCTCACGTGTCTTTGTCTTATGATGTTAACATGTGCGTGTTTGTGTGCGCGTGCACTTTGGTGTGTATGTTTGGATTCTAATGGACATTTTTTGCTGATCTGTTGGTGTTGGTGTCTATAATTGCTGACCGTGGTAGTGATATTTCGGCGTGTCTGTGTATTATACTTCGAGTTCCTCCTGCAAAATATCGGTGATAATGTATGTGAGTGTGCGTCTAGTGGTCATTTTTGTTTCTGCCTGCTAGTGTCCATGTGTATAATTCCAGAAGATGGTAGTGAGACTCTGGCCTGTCTGTGCGTTTGTGTCTAAGAGTTCTAGTTGTTTTGCGCGATTTGAGTGATAATCTCTGTGCCTGTGCTTCTAGTGGCCTTTTTCGCTTCTGTCTGGTAGTATCCGTATGTTGATTGGTGAGGGCTGTTTGGTGCAGACTTTAAAGATTTAGGTTACGTCGACCGCAGCTATCCGGATCTTAGTTTATGAGTTTTATGAATGATGGTTATATCAAAAAGTAGCATACGTTGAGATACCTTAGACAGATAGATATTTCTGAAGTAATACATCTCTAATGCATGTTTGTTTACAAATGATTAACATTTTGTTGTTTTAATTCTCTTATAGTATTTTCTTTGTCATTTTCACAATATAAGAATTTATTCATTGATTTGCTTTTTACGACTTGTCAACCTTTTACAAGTCATTTAAGCTACAGAAGATTTTAGAATATATTAAAGATAATGATCATTCACAGATAGAGGTTCTGTTAATTTACCTCTATCTGGGGGATTAGTAGGGAAATCATACATTTCCCTAACTGGTGTGTAAGTTAATATAAACAAGCAGACTTGACCTGAAACAGGACCGTCCGAATTCCAATTTCGCGTCATTATTCTTTACACCAAACGCACATCCAAACTGGTGTTACCAGGCGGTCACCCAGCTTGGTAAAGACCAGCTTCAACGTTGCTTAACTTCACTGATCGTACAAGAATTGATGTTTCAGTAGGATATGACTGTAAGCTTCTTTTTAAGAAATCCGCAAAATAATCTTAATTATAACAGTGAATGCACAATTAGATACAAATTGTGATAAGAAAAACATCACAACAATAGCGAACGTGGACATATCATTGCGCAGATTAATCTTTAACTTATTTAGTGACGTAAAACAAACCCCAGTCAACAAATTCTGCCCCCCCACCCAATGATTGCCAATGATTGACACAGTTTTTCTTTTAACATCTTATTGTATTTTTATTTGTATGATTTCAATTTTATGATAAGGGTTGCATTGTTTTCAGTTGTTTTTGTTTTTCTACTTGAGCTGTATATCACAAGTATGATACCTATCGAAGTTGCTACATATCAGTACTGGTTTAAATATTTTCACGTGGGAATATTGTCTGAGAGATGCAGGGTTAGCCGTTTTGAAAAGCCAGTGTTGGTATATCCAAAAATAATTATTTACCGGGAATGCAGTTCTCTACAGGGTATTAAAACGTTTAAACATGTAGAAAATATATAGTTTTTATTTCAGCGAAGAGAAATTATTGTTGATTATACGTTTAGCGGTTTATAATATCTTATAATAGATAGTGAACCTTTTTTTTTTGTTTTGTACAACTGACACACAAGATTACAATTAATTTTCGAAAAATCTTCCATAAGGCCTCCCTATTTACTGCATTAAATTCTGTTGTCAATTTGACAAACACTTGATGTAAATCCGTACATTGCTCAATACACTTATCCTAGAGTTGTCTTGCTGAGAAAATCATATCTACCATACAAAAGTGAGTATAGGTCAGGATGTCTGATATTATTATGTCCGCTATTCTTGTGATAAAAAATACACCTCTACGAAGAGCAATATGAAATTGCTTTAAAGGGTAAAGAATTATTTGATTTGCTATCCAGTTTCAATAACGTAATTTATCGAAAATATTTGAGTTTTTAGATTAAAGAGAAAGAAAAGGATTAATAAATGGAAGGGGAAAGTGTGAATTTCTTTATTGAACTACAGAAATTTCAAATCAATGATTGCTGGTGAGATTTTAAAAGTTGATACATTCAATTTGTAAGACTAATACAACGATCTTTTCATTAAATATCGTTCTTGGCATCTGTTATTGATGTGTTTACCAATTATATACATATTCACACAAAATTACTGCTGTAAGCATTTTTATATATGCATACAACAGTCTAAATCAATCCACCGCTCTCTCTCTCTCATTTTGTATTAATCTCTTCCTTACGAACACATACACTAAAGCATTCACACACTAACGGATGAACATATACCATAGACACGAACCCACGCAAGTATGAACGTATACGCTCTTGTAAGTGCGCCTGCACATGCACACAGATACCGTATCACCTAAATACATAAGGACACAACGCAGACCAACGCGCACACAGACGCTCATTATATATATATGTGTGCGTGTGTGTGAATGAAAATTCTATTATATATATTTGTGTGTAAAACTTCAGTTATATTCTTCTCTCTCTCTCTCTCTCTCTCTCTCTCTCTCTCTATATATATATATATATATATATATATATATATATATGTATATATATATATATATATATATATATATATATCTTTTGAAGCGAATTCTTCCATTTTCGTTTCTTCTTCTTCTCCGTGACTTTTAAAGCTCTTCAATTGCTACTTAAATATTTTGGGTTTTCATATAATTATTTATTGCTCTTATTTCAGAAGATATTTCTGTTAGCAATATTCGTTATCTAAGTACCTTTTTTGTCGTTCTTTTATCACTGTGGTCTGTACGTTTATATTGTCTTTATATGATATCCGACCTTCTTGTAACGAAATCTTACTTGTTTCGCCTTACAACTTATTCCCTTAAATGTTCTCCTTATTTATTAATTCATATAATTATCACTGTTCGAGTAGTGTAAGGATTATCGAGGTAGAACCTGATCAACATGTCGAGTTCAAATTCCGCTCAATTCTGCTTCCGCCACACTTAACCATAAATAACAATCTATCTTAGAAAATGAAGACAGATTTGAAAAACTTTTGGTTTAAGTACATGTATTGTCTTATGGCTTTTATATTACTTTACTTCACCCAATTAAACGCCCAAGTGTCATTTAAGATCGAGATTTTTCTGGGGACACTAGACTCTCTTAAGATTTTAATGGGTGGGGAAGCATCCTCTCAGAACTAACAGTTCTGGAGAAGAAACTCTTTAATTGCTACTTAATCCTTACCAAAATAGCCTGAAGGGAATTGTGATAATTTGCTACTGAGAAAATGTCATGGTGGATTCCAGCTGTGAAGGTCTAAGCTAGTGGGACTAATAAAGTAACTCGTTAGAACATTTACTATATTAACAATGGTATAATAGTGAGACGCTAGAGAAGTTTCGTGCATAGGACAGATGTTGCAGCGTGGAAAATAAATCATCATCCTGAAGGCCATATATATATATATATATATATATATATATATATATATCTTATCAAATAAGACGTTATATTATGTGAATTCATGTGGCCGCATAGACGTTTAATTTTTCTCGACATTGTAAATATATCAACCGTCCTGTGTATTCGAGAATAAAGAGATATATCTATAAGACGGTTATTTGTCTATGCTTTGAATAGTGATTTTCCAAGCGTAGCTCAGATGTGGCACAAGGCCGAAAGTATGGGGCACCCAGTGAGGATCGAACCCACTACTCAGTCTTAATTGATCTAGCACGTCAAGCTTGCTAACCATTACACCACCTCGAGGCGCCCATAACTATATTGATTTTCGAAGCGTAGCTCAGATGTGGCACAAGGCCGAAAGTATGTGGCACCCAGTGAGGATCGAACTCACTACTCAGTCGTAATTTTTCGAGCAAGACAATCTTGCTAACAATTACACCATCTCGAGGTGCCCCGTCTATGATTTGAATATAGCCGAAACATATTGTTTGTCGTTCCTGCTATATATTTAAAGATTCTTGATAAACTCCAAAGAAGAATCTTGAATATTACTGGTCATGATACATCATCACTGTTTAAATCATTTTTCCACAGCCATAATCTTGTTTCTCTGTGTTTTTTCTACATATATTTTCATGGCAATTATTCTGATGAAGTTTGCTCTATGGCACATAGTCTTTACACATTTGAGAGCAGTACTAGATTCGCAACAATATCCCCTCATTTTATGTTGAAAATTGGCTAGATGTAGCCGTAAGTTATTTGATGACCCTTTATTTTCTCGACCTGCTCGCCTTTGAAATTCTATTCCAACGTCTTGTTTTCCAGCAAACATAGTTAATCGTTAAATACTGTCTTCTTTATTATTATTATTGTTCTTTGACCTGGCTCATTAATAATGTTATACGTTTTCTTATTCTTTCATGCTCAGTATCTTAGTTGCTTTATTGCCTTGCTTGGAGTGAAATTATAAAGAATATCGTTCCTTCTGGCAAAGTTCGGACACGCTTCCTCTTTCTAAGGGGACCATTATGCAAATGTTACATTAAATTTAAACCTCAAATAAAACAACAAATGAAAAACAGTTCGATGAAAAAAAAATTATTTAGTATAACAACCGATTTTAAGTTAGAGATAAAGTGTAAAATAGGGAAAATATTTATTTTATAAATTACTTAAAAAGCACATCCTTACAATTTCGAATTACATAAAATATTTAATAAAAACACAGTTAAATTAATCTACAGATGTACTAGTAATGTAGAACAAAAAACAAAACAACAGATATTTACAAACTACTGTGCAGCAAAACATTGTTAACAGTAATATATGCAATTGTAGAAATAAAAGCAGATGGAGTTTTTAAAACTGAATCACTAATTTACAAAGGAGAAGTAATAGATACAAATTACCATAAGAAATAGTGTGTACTTAGCGTAGGTTTTAAAAAAGTTGATAAAATCTTAAGTCATCTCTTAAGCTAGACAGCTTTAGATATTCCACTAAACTAGCCAACCATGTGTAGAAATGAAAGGAGAAAAAATATATTCGATTGTAAAGTAGAAAATGTTTGAAAAGAGAAAAACATTACAACAAACACAGCAACATCTGCAGCCTTTTTCAAGAAGAGTAATTACCTATAATAATATTTTCACACCAAGAAACATTTTAACAAGAAATCTGAAATTATGTCCCATTCTGATTTGATTAACTTATTTTTTTTTAATCTCGGTAAATTTATTTGAATTATAAAAATTTTGGACTATTGCTTATTTTATATACTTTATACAATATATCTAATTGTTCCTTTACAAAAATACATTTTATTTACGTATATTTTCTTCTGCATATCATAGCATTTTATTAATTAGTTATGGAATTTCCGATGGATAATTATATTTTAAAGCAGGCGCTCGCACACAGACATATATTTTACACTTAAAATTTTATTTCAAATGTATTCTCAATTGCAAATTTCATGTAACGGTTTTGCTCTACAATCCGGATGTCAACTGAGGTCTTTACGTGTGTTGATGCAACTGTTACACACATCTTTTTCTTTTCCCCCTTTCTAATATAATTCATTACACCAGTCACTATATGAAATCGCTATTCGTAATTTTTAAAACTAGTGTATATTTTCCATTTTCATTTGGTTTACAGGTCTGAAGATTTGAAGTCGTCTTTTATCGAATTAAATGAAATAAAATATCATCTACGTATTTTAAGTGTTTCTTTGTCATTATATATATATATATATATATATATATATATATATATATATAACGAAGCGCAATCATAGTTGGTACACTCCAATAGATGTTAATTAAATGGCTCAATACAAAATAAAGTCTAGAAAACACAAGTTAACTGAAATATAAAAAATAAAAGCGAGGTAAAAGAAGTTCGACTCTCAAAAATAACAGATCGCCAGTATATGGTTAGTATTTTAATAATTGTTTAGTTAGCTGATTTTATCCTTATATATATATATATATATATATATATATATATATATATATATATATATATATATATATATATGTTGACGTGTGTGTTATGTTTAGCTTCTTCAATTTTAAATGAAAGGCAAAACGAAGTGTGAGGAAAATGAGTTGGAATTTTTGTGGATAAAAGGAACAATTAATTAAATTTCCTTATCAACAAATCCAATATCCAGAATGTTTATATATATATATATATATATATATATATATATATATATATATATATATATATATATATATGTATGAAACGTTTAAAAATAAAAATAATAATATATATAAGAGACATTCCTGCCTGTTGGATTTTAAATCAGTCCACTCTGAGTAGATATCTTTGAACTTTTATATTGCACTGTGCTACTATAGCAGTTCCCATGACTGGTGATATTATGTAAGGTTCTGCTATGAAGTTTATTGTTGAGAACCGTGTTATTAGTGGCATCTGAATGAATTTTCTTCTTTTCAGACAGGCATTTATATTTATAATGTCAAAATTGTAGTCAGATAAAATGTGGTCTAGAGAAATTCCTGTGCATTTAAAATAGTATGAACCATATCTGTGTGATACTCATATCGTCTTTTTTAATCTGCGTCGTTTTAATTTTTTTCCCATTTCACATCAAGCAAGGTGATAATGCCACTAAGAAGTAGCGGGTTACACGAAATGTGAACACTTTAGTGAGGAGAAGTGAGGAAAAGACACAGGAATATGGTTCACGAAGACAGAAGATAATTTTTGATGTTGAATTACAGTTTTTGAAGATTGTAAGTAGTAAGAAATGAAAAGGGAGTTCCACAAGTGAAAAAGATGAGAAAGTGACTAAATTTGAGATGCCAGATCAGGACTGATAAAATTGCAGGTTCATCTCTGCATTTTGTCAAGAATCTTTAGATATACCGCAGAACTAGAAACAGATGTGGCAGCAGTAGTCAATGCCCAACCAAACGGTAGATTTATAAATGTATGTATTTTAACCCATTAGTGTTCATCCTGCTCAAACCCGCCCCATATATATTCGCGATCAAAATCTTATTGTCCGTGTTCAATATCTGACTATTTACGTGACTTCCTGCGTTATTTACGATGATGTTGTTATATATTTTGCCAGAGTATACATAGAGCGGGTTACAGTTGGAGGGCAAATATTTACAGGGCAGGTTTGAATGAGATAAATGCTCACGCGTTAAATAGTTAAAAAAAAAAAAAAAAAAAAAAAAACAATAGGTGTATATAACACTGATTTTGATAGTTGTTCTCGTGAGTAGAAAATATTGAGTTGGTGATTACTGTTTCATTATATTATGCCTAACGAAGCAGCTGGATCGGGAAAAATCCTATAATTAGAATGGAGCAAAAACATCATCATATTTAGATATTACGTAGCCTATATTGTTCATTTACTTTAAAGTACTTTCATTAAAAATCAATTTGAATTGATGCAATCACTGATATAACAGAAGTTGTCTGTACTTATTCAGTCGAAGTTAGCTGAGGACACGAAGTTGTAAAACAGGCAACATGAAGGCCTACTTCAGACCATTTTAGGGGTTTTAGAAATTCAGTTTGTCAATGTAATACCAGGGATGTAAAAGAGTATACATTTATGAAGCATTTATTAAGTTTGATGAAAATTGGTTGAAATATCAACGAAAGATAAAGAAACCAGAAAGAATCGCTATTTGTAGCTATTTACGCGAGTTTTAACTTTATGGGTGGATTCAATTATCAAGTGAAATTACTATAAAACAATCAAGTTATTGTTGGTTGCAATTGAGTGAAGTTTGTTTTAGATTGATTGAAAATCGAGGGAAATTTTAAATTTTGTGTTGAAATCCATTTGTGTTGAAACAGATTTTTCGTTTTTCGCTAAATGCTATGGCACAGAAATAATAATGATTCATCGTTGAGATCGTCATAATGTAAGTAAACTGTATTCTGATTTTGAACAAAATTGGAGCAAAATAGTTATATTTCTCGATTTTTGATTTTTTTAAATGTTATGATTTTTTCCGCTAAGAACCTATCTCTTATATTGTATAATGTATGTACCAAGTTTGGTCAACATCGGTTGGGTGTATCACGAGTGAAACGGTGTCACACAGAGAGACAGAGTCACAGACATCCTTTGTTTTACATATATATAGAGAGAGGACACTATTTAATACTTTGTATGTTATGAATGTCACATTAGTGTCTATTTGATTTCGGTATTCCGACGCTAAATAGATAAGTCAAAAAAATATTAATGTTGAAGAAAATTATATTTTATTAATAACATTTTATGAATTTTTTCGAGACATGGTACATTCACAAAGCATTTCTAGCTAACACTTATTGTTTTGTTTTTTTTACGCCCTAATTTTTTCATTATCTTTTAATAATTTTATCATAAAAATGTTTTAAGAATGCATATAGATTAAAATATAGTTTTCTTTTAAAATATCGCACAATAGAAATAAATTTTGAAAACTGTTTATACCTTTAACCGTTCAAAGTTTATGAGGTGTAACGAGAATAATAACAAATTAGAAAAATATTTTCTTAAACTTAGAACAAAAAATAATGCCGCTAGTGAGAAACGATCACGAAAGAAGAAAATCAAGATAACGATTAGATTTAGTCGATCCGAACGACAAAGGATTTAATTACTAACATTCCAAACGGAAAAGAAAAGAGATTTTCTGAAGTAAAAGTGAGGTTTCCTTAGGAAAACCTGATATAGTTATCAATCAATACGTCGTTGGTGAATGGTGATTAAGATTGCCCGAAAGGCTGTGAAGAACAAAATCATGTGCGTTTCCTTGAATCATCTAACCTTTTCTCTCCCCTTCTCATTCTTCTCCCTCTCCCCCTCTCTCTCTCTAATTCGTCAGTAGCCGACTGTATTGAAAGGTGACTGTGTTAACAACAGAGCGTATCTCCATAAAATCTGCATGTGTTTCTCTTCCTACAAGCATATCTGTCATGGTTCGTAATAAGGTTTGTATCTACTGTCAAACACATCCTGGCAACAACAACAGTTACGACACGAGTAAATTGAATTAAGTGTTGACGACTATTAAACTACATTTAACACGTAAAATGTTTCCGCATATGGTTCCAGTTGAATACTATTAGGTTGGTGCAAAAATAATTTCCTTTACTCACATAGTAACATATGTTAGAAAACGAAATTATTTTTGCACCAACCGAATATAAGTGAAAAAGAGTTGAAGATAAATGCTTAAATTGTGAAGCTGACAGTCACAATACACTGTTGGTTTCTATGTCTACACTGCTTTATTTACAAATTAATAGATATAAGCCAAAGTGCTTCAAATTATTAGACCGCACATTGTTTATTTTCGTGTTTTATAATTCTGAATTTGATTTGATAAAATTTATCTCCTCAGAATGCGAAAAAATCATTTATACCTGAATAAGCACATGGTTTCAAGATAGATAGATAGATAGATATGTCTTTACGTAGAAATATATATCCCATGTGATGATTGCTTAAGAGTGACAGTGACAGTTTATGCCTAAACTACTACGCTCTATTTTCATATAGAATTCACGTATAGACTAAATAGTAGGGCAAATGGGAAACTTCCTTGTATGTATGACTGCCAGTATAGAAGATGAAAAGCTCTGAATTCAAGCTGCATCCTCCCAAAGTGAACTATGTAGGAAGACCATATGCATGCTTCTCAGCAAACGTATTTTTTTAAGCATTACGCCCCGAGCAAGGCGTGAAGCCACTAGGATGCAGGGAGTTGCAGAAGATTTGAAGCGAGAGCAGATAGGAGTGATAGAACAAAGGATGAGGAGAGAGATAGTTGGTAGATCAAGAGAGCTGAAGGTGACGACTGACATTACATTTGAATAGTTGGAGATTATAGCTCTCAGGGAAACAGTAATTGGGAAGGGTGTTCCACAGGCGAGAGGTGCGAGGTATGAAGCTATTGGAGTAGAAGAGACGGCTACATTTAAAAGTTTCTACAGTGTAAGGGTGGGAGCGAGATGCCAGCCTCGAAGGGCGCTTGAATTCAATGGAAATTGGGAACCAGTTAAAGCAGCTCATCGGAGCAATTACCATGAAAGTATTTGTAGAAAAGACAGAGAGAGGCAACGGCGCGTCTGTGAGAGAGGGACTATATACGAGACGCCAGATCAGAGCCAATTATATTACATATTCCTCTCTGGATCTTGTCAAGAACTCCGAGGTAAACAGAAGGTGCCCCAGACCATATATGGCAGCAATACTCCATGCAAGGGCGAATGGTTGATTTGTATATTTGAAGTATCGATTCCGGGAAGAAAGATTTTCTGGCGCGGCACAGAGAGTCAACTTTCCTCCCGGTGGAAGAAGAATTGACTCAATGTATTTGTTCCATCTCGGGTCAGCAGTCAACATGAGACCGAGCAGACGCAGGGAGTTGCTCTGAAGAAGTTGACTATCAGACATGCTAATGGGGGGGGACAGGGAAGGATCTCTATGGTGGTTAATAGGGTGTAGTTTAGTTTTTGAGGCGTTAAAGTTGACCAGCCAATTCTTGCCACAATTAACAACCGATTGGTGGTCCGTTTCAAGACGCACGGCCAGGTTAGTTTTGTCACCGACACTAGATTTGTTTTGGGGGCAGGAGTAAATTGTAGTGTCGTCAGCATAGATGCCAACTTGGGAATCTATGGCGTCAGTAAGGTTGTTGATGAAAATAAGGATTACAGTGGGGCCAAAGATGGAGCCTTTGGAACACCAGCGTTTGTGGGAAAGGAACTGGAGGAGAATCCGTTGAGAACGACCTTCAATTCACGGTTTGACAGGAATGATTGTATTAGATCAAACAATCGACCTGTAATACCATAACCCTGGAGCTTACGAAGAAGGCCGACATGCCAAACCCTATCAAACGCTTTGGAAATATCTAGGGCCACGGCACTAGCCTCACCGTTATTTTGAAGGGCTTGGTAGACGTTTTCAGCGATGGCCGTAAGCACATCAGCTGTAGATCTGGCTTAGCGGAAACCATATTGCTTGTCTGAGAGCAGATCATGGGATGTAAGTTGGTTAACCACATTGGCATTGATTAGGGCTTCGAAGACCTTGCCGAAGAGGGGTAGGAGACTAATAAGATGATAATTAGAGGGGTCAGAGGGGTCTCCAGAGTTCTTACAGACAGAAACAATAGATGAGGATTTCCAGCAGTCAGGAAAACAGGATTTCTTGAGGCAGTAATTATATAGTTTAGAGAGGGCGGGCGCTAGCTCAGGTTGGCATTTCTTCAAGACAATGGCTGGTATGCCATCTCCACCACTAGCCTTGTGGGAGACTAAATTAGAGATAATGCCCAATACCAATTACGGGGTTATGTGTAAGCCGCTCAATAGCACCTCAGTTCTTAGAGGGAAGTCTGGTATAGGTACACCGGAGGAGTCGAGCGTTGAATTAAATGAGAATTTCTGAGCAAAGCGTTCAACCTTGTCGTTAGAGGAGGTCAAGACCTCGAACTGGTTGAATAAAGGAGGTATGGAGGGATTTCTATTGTTCAGGACACTCTTGCAGAGCCGCCAATAATCTTTGGAGACAAATTTGCGAGATGCAATACGCTCCCTCATCCGAGCAGCAAATATTGACTTAGTTTCGTTGAGGACACGCTTACACTCGTTACGGACAAAGGGACGTCTATTGCAGTCCGACATGTCGCTACGAAATAGGTGAAAGAAGTGGTTCCTATGAGCAATGGTGGCTGAGCAAGCAGCGGAGAACCAAGGGGAGGGGTGAGACGTGACCATAAATTTCCTTGAGGGGATGAAAGCGTCGATTCCAGCTTTAACCCAGGATGAGACATCAGAAGCATATTCTTGGACAGGGAGTGTAAAGACAACATCCCAGGCGACATCGCGGAGGAAGTCACGGAACGAATCCCAATCCGCTCGTAGATAGTAGAACGAGGTTCTAGTGATGGGAGGTTCTTTGCGGGGTGTGGAGTTGAAGGAAATGTTAACAGATACCACGGCATGATCGGAGTTACCAATAAGGCAGAGCTGCACGACACTACAAGATTCGGGGATGGAGGTAAAACACAGATCGAGAAGGGAGGCCTTACCTGCCATATTGAGGGCAAAACGCGTGGGGAAATTAACAATCTGCGTGAGGGATTGAGAAATTGAGAAATTAAGTGTTTGAATGCCAGCCCGGTGAGTAGTAGCATTCTCGAGCCACTTGGTTTGATGGGCGTTAAAGTCTCTAAACACGAATATGTGAGCAAACGCCTGGAGAGAGAGGGCCTTGTCTATGCTGTCAGATATACTATCGAGTATCCCACAGTCTGGAGAGGATGGAGAGCGATAGAGGATAAAGAGATAGCTTACGGCATTGAGGAGAGATACTCGGAGACAAATGTATGAATAGTCTGGCGATTTGAGAGACAACTCTCTGTCCAGAGGGAGATGGTCCTTGACATAGACACCAAGGCCTTGCATGTGGATTAGAGAGTCTTTCCTGAGGAGAGGAAGGTAGCCGGGTATCGAGCAGGAAATAGACGCAGCCACAGTGCCAGTATTTCCTGGCAGTTTGCAGTGAGGAACGATTTCATATTGCAGAAACTTGTTTTAATGCCACGGATGTTGGAGAACGAAATGTTGATGGGTTTAGGTGATTTTCGAGGGGCTGATTTAGGTTTACATTTTTGGTTATTTTGAGTCTTCATGTGGAGTAATTAATGGAATATGAGAGGGCCTGAAGTAAGAGAAGCAGATGGATTTCGATCGGAACATGAGCAGAGAGGAGTTGGCACAGCCTGCATCATAATGTGGCCTCAGGGTTGTCCACCGAAGGTGACTGCAGGGACACCTTTCCATGCGCGTCATGGCACTACAAACACCCCGGTATTATACAATTGTTGATCTGAGCGGCCACTCAAGACGCTACGCAAGAGTTAGGGATCCTAACTACCAGTCGGAAACAGCAATCAGTGAACTGTCAACCGTGTACCCTCAAAATGAAATGGCAATGCCACAGACTGCACACGTCACGGGAGAAAAACATCAGCTCTAGTTCAAAGGCCAGAGAGTACCGGGAACCCATTATTAGACAAGAAACAAGGTGTGAGCCTCTGCTCATATCCAGGAGAATGTGGAGGAGTGTTGACCGGGTGGTAGGATGGTCTACCTACTCCTATTACATATAACACATACAACAACGACAAAAGACAAAACAGAGGGATAAGCGAGGGAAAGTATTTGACAGTGCCCAGGCTGACACTAGTTGTATGTTCAGGGGGATAGGGTGGAATTTATTAGTATTTTATCATTACACAACACTAATTTTTAACTTAGTATAAGTCCCATTGTGCTATTCTAAAGAAAGAAATGAAAAAATATGATTATCCACCTTTTTGCGGATATGGCATAAATGCTAGTTCACTTGTGGCAGTGGGTGATATTGGAAGTCCGCATGCATTCTGATGGTCACCAGTGAGTGTTCCAAGTTGGTACATTTTATCAAGCAAAAGACAAGGCCACTGGACCATAAGAATACTGAAGAAGTACTAACGCCTGGTGAAGAAACATTTTTTCCCTTCTTTCGAGTTGGGGGGTTTCCAACTACACAAACCTATAGTGTTATAAGTTAGGTTAGAAGGGTTAGAACAAGTATCAATGTTAAATTAGTCGCACATAGTCGGGGGAAGAGAAAAAGGAGCTTCGAAGTGAAATAATCGGGATTAATCAGGAACAGAAATTTACCTGTGTAACATATTATCGGATATTGTAAAGTTTGACAAAGAAAGCCTAAGATGTATTAGAATAGTAAAAGATAGTTTCCGGAATGTAAAGAAAATGTTAATACATTAGAAACGAAGAAAAGCCTGCTGAACAACAATGTTACATACATTTTACAATACAGGAGTGAATGCTGGGAAATTGTTTCACAAATGAAAAAGCGGCAATGAAAGTTTCTTCTGACGAATACTAACAATATCAAGCATTGAAAACAGGAGCAACATGGAACTTTAAGGTAAATTTCAACTAAAATGAATTTTATTCTTAAAATCAAAAAGAGGCAATTGAAATTTATGTGACATATAATATATTGTCAAACATTATTATAATTGATATACAACTTTTTTTTGTTTTTTTTCTAACAGTATAGCTAAAGAATTGGCTTTTTTAAATCAATTCACCCCACGCAAGTCAATAATGCATCTAAGACGCTATAGACTACTGGGATTGAAAGAAAATGAACAGATTTAGAAGTAATCAGAAACCAAATTCGGAACAGAAATTATGAATGAATGATTACTTTAGAACATTTTTGTTCACCGAATTCGTTCTTATATTTTAGAATAAATTTATAAATAAAATCGAAAGAATAGTCAGCACAATTATAAGTCCTGACCTGTCATCTCAGCTTCAATAACTTTCTCATCCTCCGTCACATAGCTTATCTGCATCTTTTCTAAAAATATTTTCTTGGTTATCGTTTTCTTTCGTACCTCAACTTAACGAATTTCAGCGTAGTACTAGGTTGCCAGCTAGTTGTATCATTTCACACTTGAAATTGCTAGATGCAAGCGTAAGTTCTCAGCTTACAGTGTCTTCCCTCGAACATCCCGTACGTCGAATTTTCAATCAATTCTGTCATACAAAAAATTAATTGCAATGTCAATTTTCTTCTACCTTCTTAATTAATACTATTTGTTGGTTCTTTCTCTTCCTAATATATTTTTCCATTTTTTATATAATTTCACGCTTAGTAACTAGTTGTGTCTTAGTTGCTTCATTGCCTTTCTTGGGGTAATATGTTTTTTTTAAAAATGAATAGAAATTAAAAAAAAAAACTTGAAATATCCCGATGTGAAAATGCTCAATATAACGACCGAGGAAATTGTTGCAATCGCTGTCTCAATTTTGCATCTCTTTGGTTCTATGCGTGCGTGTGTTTCTATGAGTATGAGTGAAGCCTGGAATTTTCAAGGAGTATTTACATCCACATCCAATTTCAGATCGATAGAAAGTTACACGACACTAAAATAACTTAATTATCTAGAAAAAACATCAAAGCATGCACAAACGCAAACAATATTCCAAAAATTGAAGAGCGGGAAGCATTAACTCTATAATCGATATCCGATAGGGATACAAAGCATCGCAGATAACGACTAGGAAAAAAAAACAAATACACAAAGGTAACTGAAAGACGCAAGTACAGGAAAGTCAACAATGTCACGGCGATCCGTTTGATCTGCCACTAAATACGAAAACAAGTCTATGAATAAAGAAGAAACAGATTTAGGCAACAAAATTGCGAATGACAGTTGGAAAGAAAATATATTTCTAAAATATTTCAAAAATATAAACAAAGTACGTACATAAGGCGACAAGCAATCGCATGTTTAATGCATTTTGTAGCGATTTTGCGCGTTCAAAAAATTGGCTTTTAGATTTATGGAAAGACACTTCTTTTAAAATCTCTCGTTGGAAATTCATAGACTAAAACAGGGTTATTAAGTTTCATATTCCAAAGACATTTTGACATTGCCAGAAAGAAAATATATAATGAGATTAAATCTTGCAAAATATTTGTATCAGCTAATCAAAATATATTGAATATTGCCATCACATCTGATCTAGTGTTTCTGCTATATTTCCACGGGTTTTGAAAAAGATCGAAAGAAGAATCAGTAACTTTATAGGTATTGATCTGTCATCTTGGTTTCAATCAATTACCAACCGCCGTAAAGTAGATTCCATGTGCCTTTTCTATAAATATTTCCATGGAAAATATTCTGATGAGTTTTTATCTGTGGTACCTCGTCTTCACGAATTTAAACGCTGTAATACACTGGAAGCTGCGTCTCGTCATTTTCACTGCTGAATTTTCTAGTTGTAACCGTAATTTCTATGGTAATATATTCTTCTCTCGAATTTGTCAGTTGTAGAACTCAATTTTACATTCTTGCTTTCCTGTCAAATAAGATTTTCAAAATTTTAAATGCTCTGTTAATCATCATATTTTTTTCTCTTTGGATCCTGTCATTTTATCGTCATCTCTGTCTTCCTCGGTAACCCCTTGCACCCTCGTAAATTTATTATCTTGCCATATACATATATATATATATATATATATATATATATATATATATATATATATATATATATATATATATCTGTGTGTGTGCGTGTGTATGTGTGGGTGGGTGTGTCTTTGTGGGGTGGGGGCAAGGCAGTAAAGCCACTAACACACAATAGATTAGTGGCTGTAAATATATTAGAAAACAGAAGCATTATTAAGGAGAGAGAAGAGTAATCAGGATGAGAGTAGATAGCGACTGACATTGCACTTGAATTTTTGCAGATCAAAGTCAGCTGTTAAGCAAGAAACTGGAAGATCTTCTACAAGCGAGAAGTGGGAGAAAAGAAACTGTTAGCATAGAATTTATGGTCAGATCTAACCAAGAAAACTTTTAAATTGCTGTGACCTTGTAACCAATGTAGTACTGCCCTTCAATTCACAAAGTCAAGGTAACATAGGGAAGAGCGCGTGCAAATAAGAACCCTAAAATATTTATAGTAAAGTCAAAGGGAAGCAATTTTACGACGGTGAGAAAGTAACTGAAACTGAGTCAACTTCTTAGGCCATATAATATTGCTGATTGATCTTGAATTTTATCAAGAATCTTTAAATATATAGCAAGAGCACCGAGTCACATGTGGCAGTAATATTCGCAGCATGAACGAACGGAAGACTTATAATTATGTAAATAAATTCTGGAGATATAAATTGTCTAGCAAGACACAGTTAGCCAATTTTCTAAGTAGACAGAGAATGGATTCAATTTTACATCATATATATATATATATATATATATATATATATATATATATATATATATATATATATATATATATACAGGAATTAAATTAATGGTGATTAGTCATGAGAAAATAAAAATAAAGTTATATTAAGAAAATTAAACTCATACATAACTTAAGATAATATCGCATACATCTAAGTAAAAATATCATTTGTGGTTCTATATTAGATGTTAAATAAATTATAAAATATTATTCCTTTTGGCCTCTGTCCACATCGCGTTGAAACAGCGGTTCCAGTACGATCACGAAGTTAAGCAACGTCAAGCCTGCTCAATACCAGGTGCATAAGCTTGGATGTGTAGGTAATGGATAACTACTCGGTAATGGAAAACTGAGATCCAGATTTCACTTTCGCGCAAATAATTGTGAGAAATTTATGAATGCGCCTCTTATCCCCCAGCTATGGGTTAATTAGTAAGACATGTATCAGTGAAAATTATTTTTATCTCAAAAATATTCTTCTATTTGAAAAAATATTACCTGCCTTTAAATAATTTGCTAAGAGATGATTATCCGTACAAAATAATCAATAAATCAATATAAATCTACTACTTCTAGGTGACGTGTCAATTTAGGACGTTGGCAATCAAGGCGCTGAATAATTTTCTTTCGTTGTAGCTATCAATAATTTTTGTCTTTTTGTTATATTTCCTAAATCCTGTTCTTCGTTCGCAAGGTGGGGTTATTGGGTTATTTTGCATTCAAATCCTCAAAGACCTCTTTACTCACTAGAAATTTCAACTGACTGTTTCTGATGTTAAATGTAAGCATAATTTTTGGCTTCCATTTTCTCTAAAACCTCAACATCCTTCTGTAGAACAACTTTTCTATTACTTCATGTCCCTTTTTCTTCTGTGAGGAAATTGTACAACATTCATTATCATATAAGAGGACTTATATTACAGTTTAGTACTGTTTTCTTTTTTTCTAACTATTTTAATAATTTGCTTAGCTTTTGAAATGCACGTTAGGATGTAAATATCTTTAAAACACATCACAGATATTAACTGCACTATTTTTGTTTTGGTTTTTACGATTTTTTGGCATGTTGGGTTGTTACTTTTGCTTCCAGCCATGCATTTTGTCATTTATAATTATTTTTTTGTCTATTCTTCCTGCTTTCCTTTCCTAACCTCTGTACGGATTCTTGTAGTTTCCTTTCTACGTCTGCTATCAACATTGTTTTATCTGTTGACCATAAGTTGTTTAGTTTTGGCCGCCAATAATGAATTCCAGTAAAACTTCTAATTCTATCAGAATCGCCTCTCTGTATACTCTGAAAAAGACTAGTGATAAAATATATACTTGACTTTGATACTTTTTGTATATTTACTGAATTTATTTTGTATCCGCATACAGGCGATTTGCTGCCAGTTTATGTTCTGGATTATTTTAATAAACTTCCCAAATATGTCAAGGTTACCAACGGTTCTTATTGACATTCTTTGTAAAATATTACTTGTCCTTATTTGTGAAATATTTCAGAACATTCTACATTCAAACAGGGTGCTTCTAAATGTGCAGCCAAATACGCAGTGCCTTATATTTGATTTGTTTCATATCAATGTTTGAGACGTTATTTTTTATAAGATGCAACTTGGATTTTAGGTGATTTTATATATTTTAGCTTTCTAAAACTTTCAGACAATATTTGCGCGGACAGTGCCAGAAACAACTTCTTTTACAAGACATACAATATCTGGCATTTCGTTATATTAACCAGAAAACAGTTTGAACTTTGAAAGCAAAATGCATTTCCTACACGGATAGATACGGTAATCTCGGTTCCTAAGTGAAGAAAAACATAAAAATTGAAAATTAGATGCCACAGAATACCTGATTGTTTCAATAATATTTCGTTTCTTTTAATGGTTACATTTAGCCAATATATATTCTGATGAACAACAAACCAAAGGGACATGTTGCTGAAATTTAACTTAGAAGATTAATATCTTTGTTTTTTTTTTTAATTTTACTCTATAAAAAAAACTGTTTTCGCAACGTTGCACGTCATTTTAAAAATGTCAAAAGAGATTACCAACAACTAAAACAATTATAAAAGAAAGAAAGAGAAAAATCTATGTCGCTTTTACGAAAAAATGTGAACTCGATTAATTAAAAGTTATTTGGAGGCTGTAATAAATTATATCATTTAATTTTCTGTCTTTCTTTTATTTCATTTTTTGTTCATTAAAATAATTGTCCACGCCTTTCCAATTACTCCGGACTCTTCCTGTAATGTCATTGTGCCTAATGACCCTTACTGTGAACAACACTTTGCAACTTTTGCCTTTCAGAAACTTTTCTATGAAGTCAAAACAATCAGTTAACCATTCAAAATGAAGAATACTCGCTCAATGATGATTTTCTGTCCCAAAATAGTAGATTTTTAAAATTTCTCAAGAATATTTTTCCGCAATATTTCGAAGACTTGTCATGTGCCTGTTGTAGAATGCAGTGTGGGGAAAAATTGTTTTTACCGTCTTCTAATAAATAATTAAAAAAAATTCAGTAAAGAAGAAAACTACAAGTAAACTTTTTTCCACATATGTTTGACTCAACAACAATTTCTGTAAAGAAGCTGTATCAGTTGAGCTTTTCATATATATTTATTTTTAATATTCAGTAACATTTCAATATTTTTTATTGATTAATATATTTCATAACGTTGGTTTCAAAGATGCGATCAGTTATTTCTTGATATTTTTAATACATTTTTAAAATACTATATATAATGAAAATAATATCAAAATTAATATGCCTGAAACAACAATAACGACGAAAATAACAACAACAACAACAACAACAATAATAATAATAATAATAATAATAATAATAATAATAATAATAATAAACTCAACCTCTTTGCCAAAGACGACAATGAGTTGAAAGGCCTCCTCAATATTGTAAAATACTTCAGTGACGACATAGGTATGGTCTTCGGATTAGATAAATGTGCAAAAGTAGCATTCAAGAAAGGTAGAATTACAGAAACACCCTCAATAGATTTAGATTTTGTCACAAAGATTAGGGAATTGGAGCATGAAGAAGCTTATAAGTACCTAGGAATTAGCGAAGGAGATGGCATACAACACCCCCAAATGAAAGAAAAAATAAGAAAAGAGTACTACAGGCGTGTACGTCTGATACTAAATACTGAACTAAACTCAAAAATTAGAATATCAGCTATAAACACATTGGCTGTCCCAGTGGTGCATTACAACTTTAATATCCTTAACTGGACCATAGCTGAAATTAAGCGAACGGACGCCAAAACGAGAAAGCTTCTCACTTGCTATCGCATGCATCATCCCAAAGCTGATGTTGATCGTCTGTATGTGCCCAGATCCGAAGGAGGCAGAGGATTAGTTCAACTAGAACTGTCCTACAAAACTACAACAACTGGCCTCCAAAGATACTTGGAAACTACAGAAGACTGGATGATGGTATGCGTCAAGGAACATGAAAGTAGTAAGCGTCTTTACTCCGTAATGAAAGAAGCCAACAAATTCAAACTGAAGCTTCAAATGGGCGTAAAGATGCAACTACAGTATTAAATTATACGTATACCAAATTAGAATATTTGAGTTAGACCGAGTGTAGCTAGGCCAGAACTCACAAGAGATATTCTTATAGGCTTATCGTCTAATCTAAAAATCATCTGTAATCGCTGAGCAGTGCATTCGATTCGCTGCAAATTCGATCATTTTACACGCATGCATAATGGCTGATGCCATTACACAAAGGGAGGAAAGGTGTAGTGTATTTGTAATTTTTATGAAGCAAGGCAGTCAGTAAGAAACAAGTCAAGGATCAGTAGTATTTTGTGTGCGGATATCAGCTCCAATCTGTCTGATGCTTACACTAGGGGGACATTGATTAATGTGCATTTAGGGTGAACAGGGGATACGGATATAGTAAAAGAAATAAATGGATCTTTAATTCAAAGACAATGGTCTGTAGTCAAACGCGACTTTTAAGTAAAGTAAGGTGAAATGCTCATCTGTGTGTTTGTAGTTATAGAAACAGAGGTATCTATAAGTTTGCAACGGATGCTCTTTTTAAGGTTGCTGAACGTATAAGAGATACTATTGTATAAGAATGATATCATTAACAGAATTATCCACCATAAGAAATATTAATAGTATTAAAAGTGTAATGAAATAGTAATGATTGCGTGTAATTTAAGAACAGAGAAATATTTCTAGACTGTAAGACTTCTTTTTAGATAATAATGATTTAGTGATACAACTCTTATAATTAGCCCATAGCTGGGAATATGTGAGGTGGATTCATGCATTTCCCCAGAGTATTTTCGCGTAAATGAATATAACGGAACCAACTGGAATTGGAACTTGTCTTTGCTATTTACAATTCCAATTCCAGTTGGTTCCGTTATATTCATTTACGCGAAAATACTCTTTTGGAACTTGTCTTTGCTATTTACAATTCCAAGCCATTATCAGTTACATCAACCGCACACCCAAGCTTACAGCACATGGTATTCTCAAGCGGTCACCCATCTAGGTACTGACCAGGTTCGATGTTGCTTAACATCGGTGATCGTACGGAAACCGGAGTGTTTCAACGAGATATGGCCATCAGCCGAAATAGTAATGAACACAATGTTGGTATTATGTGACAAATAAAATATGGTCTTCTCTGTCATTGTACTGAAAAAAAGGTACTGGAAATCTGAAAAAAAATAATTACTCATCTCGTTTCCACCTATTGGTAAACAACTTCCGATAGTTTATTATCCAGATCAATGTTTTCGCAAAACAATTATTGAGAAATCGACTGACTTGTAAAATATGCTAATATTCTCGTCCATAAACAAGTATGTTGAAGAGTTGTATGCAGTAACTATATCTTCCAGTTATACTGCAAGTGACTTGTTGCAATTTCTACTTTTACAATGCCTCATTTTAAAAAATTGTGAATATTTTGCTAAAATACGTCACAAAGAAATGTTGGAACTACTAGTTAACCTTGACATATAAAGAGGGATATCAAAATAACCAAGAACATGGCAACATACCACATTGGGTAGTCATTTATATGAGTCTTTGTCAACGTTACAGGGCGTCATATACTTTAATATGATAGAAGCATAACGTTGATACAATAAAAGAAGCTCAATATTCAATTGAACTTTACCATTCATACTGATTAACAGTCCCGGGATTTTGATCAAAAACCATGAAGAAAAAATATATGACAGTAGCTCCTGGCGAAAATATATTTAATGAATATGACGAAATAATTAGATATGAGTGGCTTGAAGCAAATGAGACTTCTATCATAACTGAAAACTTGGGGCCACTGGATAAAATGCTGAAATATAGAGATAAGACATTTACATAACGTGTAGCCTCTGTTAATAAAATATCCAAAAGATTGTATTGTGTTGAACTGCTAATATTTTTATAAATGTTATCCTTGGAAAGAAATATAAACAGGGCACAGGTCCCGCTCATAAAATTTGGGATCCGAAATCTATTTGCATCCACAGTGGAAACGCCTAGAGTAATAACTAAGCAGTACTAAATAAAATAAGATATTTTTGTCGGTACAAAGTTTAATGATCAAAATAAACGCATAAAACTTAATATTACGAGACATATTAAAAACAGGCGAAGCAACCGGTTTCGCTCCCGCTCTTCAAGGTTCAACGAGAAATTTAATTTAAAATTAACACAAAAAATTGTGCAATAAAAGGAAGTTGTGGGGAAAAAAAAATTAGCAAAATGAACTAGAGAGAAATCACAGCGGGACCCAACAAACACTCACGTTGTTTACACAAAGAAGGCTTAATGGGCCCGAAATAAAGTGCCTCCAGAACCTTTAGATGAAATAAAGAGTGCGACCGGGACAACGCGGTGAAGCAGTCAACACTAAATCTGGCTGCGCAATTTCTGTTCTTTAATAGGTGTTCGTATATGGCCGAACCATATGTATTCGGCACGAGTCCATTCAACGGCAAGGTGTGATTTCTAATTTTTGCAGGAACAATACACAGTCCTGTTATTAGGTTAGTGCAAAAATAATGACGTAATAATGTCGTTTTTGACGTTAAAAATCCGTCAAAAAACGATTTTATTACGTCATTATTTTTGCACCAACCTAATATTATATGCTTTGCCATAATTATACGGTTATGAATTCTCGGTTATCCCTCTCGTAGACTGGTTGCCAACCCAAGTTGAAGAGTCCATCCTGTCTTACAAGTTCAGCTAGAGAAATCTGTGTATTCCTAAATGTACAATTATATTTGCCAGAAAATGTATGTAACTATACTTGACTCGAATGCAAATTCGACTTTCAGAATCTCGTTCCAAACCGCGCTCTGGATTTCCCGAAAAATGTCCAGTTATATTTGCCAGAAAATGTATGTAAATATATTTGACTCGAATACAAATTCGACTTTCAGAATCTCGTTTCAAACCGCACTCTGGTTTTCCCGAAACATCCGCTATCATTTACACTACCCGAGAAGGCGCGGATAGTGTGAAAGGAAACAAGGACACTTATACTTAGATTCATGATTTTTGGGAAATGAGGATAGTGTCTTGGAGAATTTGACACTCACATGGCATAATGAATGAAAGAACCGAGGGAAACATATAGTAAACCACATAACGAGTTTTATTACATGGATGTCAGAGAAGGGATTAGGAAAGTTAATTACTAAGAGGTAAAAAAGACAGCATACTGTGTAAAACCTTAAGTGACATGATACATAAATAAGAATTAATACACTCAGTAATGTGTATTTTACCCTCCATGAAACAAATTTAACTTAAAGAAAAGTCTATCACATCACTTCCTTGCTACTTCATAATTTGATGTGACACCGCTTTAACTCTTTGAAACTGTTTATGTATCCAGGATTTTTTTCGATATTTCATGTAATTTAATGTTTACAATTTATCTAATTTAATGTTTTATGAAATGTAATATTTATAATGCTGTGAAATTTTGCAACTCACGGAATTGCGTTATCATACAAGTAAGAGCTAAAGCTATATCTACAGCAGTCAGGTTGCAGCTTAGTTTTCGTTACAAGACAATTTATCTTTGTCGAAGAAAACAGCAACTACGGCATCCGGATTTATAAATATTGGTATTCTCTGACGAGAGCGCCAGCAATGATACTAAGAAGCCTAGGTAGACTGAAAGAAAATTCCCAACGTGAGAAAAAGATTACGCATGCGTACATACAGCAGGGCTTAGGTTAGGAACAAAAGTATAATACGCTCCTGTTTGTTCCGCCCTGTCAGAACGCATTACGTCAAAATTATAGATAATCCTTTGAAGCCGCATGAACTCTTCTGGAGTGGGGGAAAGTTTCGGAACCAGCTTCGGTGTCGTGGAAAATATCCAGTTATCCGTGACCATAGTCTTTGTACAAAATAACTACTGAAAGTGTTCTGAAGCATGACGATTCATTGCTGGGAAAATGGTGTAAATCTTGTTCTTTTGATTGCTGAACGTAAAGTAAAAAAAAGACTGTAAGTAATGTTTCTTAGTAATAGTCTATGGCTATCAATCTAGGCAGAATGGCAAAGTTTGAACGAATATATATATATATATATATATATATATATATATATATATATATATATATATATATATATATATATATATATATATTAATCTTCATTCCAAGCAAAGTAATAATAAAACCACCAAGACGCAAGTTTTACAGAGTATATGATAGAAATACACAGAGAGAATAATTAAAGAATTAAGAAGAGAAGATAACGGTTGACAGTACACTTAAATTTTTGAGTAACAAATTTAAATGCCAACATGATACCGTAAGTGTGTTCCACAAGCGAGAATTGCGATAGAAGAAATCGTTAGCATAGAACTTACGCTTACACATAGCAATTTCAAGTATAAGGTACTGAGACATTTTCGCCAATCCAGTACTGCGCTTAAATTCATAAAATCTAGGTACCATAGAAGAAAGTTCCTTCGAACAATTACCAGGAATGTATTTACAGAAATATCCAAGGGAGGCGACATTACTGCCGCGAGAAAGTGACTGAAAGCAAGGTGCCAGATCAGAACAATAAAATAGCTGTTACTTTGGATTTTATAAAGAATCACTAAATGTAAATCAGGAGCACCAGACCATATATGACAGCAATTTTCAAAGCATCGACGACTTATAAATTTGTAAGATAGATCTATACGATACAGTGACCCGCCTTTTCTGACAGCAGACATAACAGTTGATTCAATATAATCTTTACATTTCAGGTTAGCGGAAAATGTTAACTCGAGAAATTATATTTTTCTCAAGTGACCTCGAAATGTCATTATGTTCAGTCAATAGTATTCTGTTGAACCAGACTTCTATTTTCCAAACTTTCTTCTTCTGTGAGGAGACTGTCCAGCATTCAGTACAGTATATTCCAGTAATCAATTCTTTGTTTATGGCGACATTTTTCTGCTTCTTGTTACTTTTTCATCTTTTGGACGAAAAAATTTCGCTTTTCCAAAACGCCTTCGAATTTCGTTTACGCATTTGACGTCCTTTGTTCAAACACCTCCTAGATATTTAAAATTTCGTCCTTGCTTTATTTTGTCATCTCCAATTTGGAATGTGCATGTTTGTTCAATTTGCTGACAACCATATATTCTGTCCTCTTCCAATTGATGTTCAATCCTTTCTTGTCGTTTTCCCTTAGGACTTTTTCTAGGAGTTGTAATTGTCTTTCTTTGTCTGCTATCAACACTCTGTCTTCTGCTTAACGTTGCTAAGATTCAACAATAAGGAATCACGGTATGACTTCTAATTCTCTCGGGATTACTTTACTGAAAAGTTTGAATAAATCTGGTGAGAAGACATCCCTGAAACTGTTTCCTATTTTTATGTTATTACTGAATTTTCTTTCAGTATGAAGGAGGATGGATCCCAGTGTAAATTGTGGATTACTCTCATATCCTTTCGAATTAAATCAAGTTTACTTCGCAGTTCAAACAGTTCTGGGTAAGTGTTATAGTTACAGAAATACTAATCCAATTATATATTAATGATAACTACATTACAACTAACATTTTATTAAAATTTCTACGTCGATATTTCATGTTTCCTCGTTTCAAAAAATAATATAACTTTTATTCCAATGGTAAACATGTCACAAAATTTGCTAATAATTAACAAATATGTCTGTCGTACCTGATCTCTGCCCGAAAATACCAAATGATGCCAGAGCAGACTATCAATAGCGATATTATATAAATCAGTTGCATCAGAGGGTTGACATGAAAGATAACGTCCTAAACAACAGGTGCAGACTGATAACCTCACAGGATGTCATTGATTGCTCCCGAAATGCAAACTTGAGGTCGACCCAGATGCGCTTAGAATGAGTAAAGTGACACCGATGACAAGCAGATATATAAGCAGCCAACCGAGAGGGAAATATAGAGAGTGTCTTATCCTCAATACAATAAGTATCTATGTTCGAAGAAATTCATAGCTTTACATACCGTCTCGCCGATATTAACTGAAAAAGTTGAATAAACAATATTAGGTATGAGAGATTTAGACTCTTATTAGTTCTTAGTAGTCTCTATTAATTAGTCACTATGAGTCTACAATAATGAAATTACACGAGATTGGTGTGCGGGTATATGTGTGTGTGTGAGTGTTAATGAGTTACTATCTGTAGATTAATATTATAATTGATGTATTTACATTATTATATATGTGTTTACCTTTCGCCGTCACGACAATCTTCATTAATACATTTACTCATGTAAAGCGAGGAGTTTGTATTAGTCATTTGAATTTTGACGCAAAATATTACATACTATTTTTGTGTTTTTATAATATATTCTTCTAAGTAAAATGTTAAAGCATGCTTATACGTCTTTTTTCGAAGTAGGAAGTTCAAGCAACGGAATTAAGCAACTTTTTTCTTAAAATGTTGAAGACAGGATCAATATCTTACATGTGCCATTGTTTACTGAAGACTAGCGTATAGAAATAAAACACGGTCGAGATTGTCAAATATTTTGTTCAGGAATCTCTGAAAATTCTCTGGTGTTTTTTTTTTTTTTAATAAAAGGCATGTAGTTGTGTTCATGGTTATTGATTGTGAAAGAATAATAATAATAAGAAGAAAACATTACTAAGAAGCGAGAACAATAAAAGAAGAGGAATCATGGGAGTGGATAACGATCGTAATTGCATTTAAATATTTGAGGATCGAATTTGGATGGAAAAATAGAAGCCGAAAGAGAATTCCGTAAGCGAGAAGAGCGAAAGGAGAAACTATTTGTATTGGGCTTACATAGATTCTGTATCTCATCTATGATCATGTGTCATATGGCTTCAGTTTTTAAGACTTATCTTTGAACCAGACTTTAGTAAAATAGGAAATATATCCGATGGAGAAGCTGCCTTTTTTTTCGCAGAGAAAAGGGAATATGTATTGACTTATGTCATTATCTGTGCCCTATATTATATTTAACATTGTATATGCTTCAAGAGCATCTGATGTATAACAGGCAACTCGATGTGCGTTAATGTTTAGCAAACATCACAAAGTTTATTATTACATTATTATAGATTAGAGATCTCGATTCTCACTGGGTGCCCTATATAAAATTAATAACCTTATTTTTTTTTCTTAGACACTTCAATCTCGTAAAATCAACCAATCCAATCGTATTTTAAGTATAATATTGATGAACGAACTCACACCTTTGAATTCGTTCCTTATTGGTTACACGTAAAAACAAAACATCCCGCAGACGTTGGCTTAGTTTAACAATTTACTTATTTTTCATACCCTCCATATATATATATATATATATATATATATATATATATATATATATATATATATGCAAGTCTGTGTGAGTGAATGTATCATTTCATCCTATATTTCTGGAATGCATAATGATGACAGTACATTCTAACATACTGTTTAAAACAAATATAGTTATCTACTTACAGTAATATTCAATTAAATTATTTGACCTGAAAGATTGATGCATCTACGGAGATATAAAACAGACAATGATAAGAATATTTTTACTGTAGACACTTCAATCTTTCAGTGGTACAAATTAGTAAATAATTTAATAATCATTCATTGATGACGGAACCTCTTCGTTTTAAATAACAAAAATATATATCGGAATGTAGTATAATTATGGACTGAACGAGTAACGAAGAAGAAAATGATAAGAAATCGATTACTTCTACTCTAAGAATCAGAATGAAATTAAATGTCTTGGATACATAATGAGAGGAGGTGAAGGCTTGGGGAATATAACCCTCAATGGACAGAGCGAGGGAAAGAGATATAGAGGAAGGCAGCGAACCGGTTACTTGACGAACATTTGTGAATGGATGGCGGATCGAGGGACGGTGGGTTTGGCAATTTGAGAAAATTACTCAGGACCACAAGTGATAGGACGATGTGTAGAGCCATGTTCACAGAGGAGAACATGTTAAAGACTCTGTGTACGCTATCACGTGCAGCTGCGCAAAGAAATATGGAGGGGAGACAGGCCGCCTCCTTAAGCTAATGCTTCAAGAACACTAGAAGGGAAGTGGAAAAATCAGGCGTGACTGAACACAGATGGAGAGAGATCACCGGCGTCTGTGAGATCAGGTTGAGATCATAGACAAACAACATCATTGGAAAATTCGTAAACTTAAAGAATCAGCACATATGCTAGTCTACAAAAATCTTCTGACCAAGCATAGAAATGAATACAATATGGCAACCAGTAATAAGGAGTGCAGAGAAAAGCGATATCAAAAACAAAAGATGCAATATGAGCTCTGGCAAAACCATGGAATGATAATATCAAAAATTGCAATATGAGCACTGGTAAAAAAATGTTTGCTGAAATTCATACACAGATGTCTTTAAGGACACATGTCACAGTGGATAAAGGCTTTAGTCAGATCCAGTGACAGGACCCAAAGAGTGTGAGTTCAATACCCGGTTAAGGAAGTAGAGATTTTTCAGAGGGTAATTAACAGAGATAACTCATAACTGACATCCATTAAAACATTGCACATGGAACTAAAACAGTCTACCCCAGTGAGTGAAATAAAGGGTTCAGTTCTACATTCCAACCATCTGAAGAAGGCCGGAGCGTACAACGGTCAAAGCTCTCGATTGAACTCACTACGTCTGTTGATTGTTTCCAAACATGAAATCAATGTTTACATGATGATTTAAGGCTGTGGACGAGATTAAGGAGAAAGTGACGAAATAGCTGATAGGGCATCCGAATTCTGTCATTCATGGATTTTTAATTTTGTTTTATATTTTCTTTTAATGAAACGATCGCTGATATAATTATTTGAGATTTTGTGGCATTATTATGACGTTATTAAAGTCGTCATTAACAAGAAACGCTACTTCTTCCATCGAAAAAAGATGGCTAATTTCCGGATAAACTATTTATTTATACTGTACCATTTCTTGTTGTGTAATTTCGCCCTTAATTTTTTAATCATTTCATTTCACACCAATTAAGGTAACAAATCCAATAAGATTCAGTCTGTAACAAGTGTGAAAGAATATAAGAAAATACATTATTAAAGAGAGTTTACATGAAAAGAACAGAAATTAAAAAGGCAAAATATAACGATTGATATTGCAGTTACATTTAGATGATCAAACTTGACTTGAAAGAAAGAAGGCGGAAGCGATTTCCACAAGTGAGAAGTGCGAGAAAAAGCTGTTAACATCGAACCTACGCTTGCATCTCGACATTTCAGCTGTAAGATCATTGTGACACCAAAAGTTATCAGCGATACACATCTACACATGTGTTTTAGACTAAAAAGAATACAGTTAATTTGACGGTGTTCACAACTCAAGTACTATCAGGAGATATTATTTTCATCAAGATTTTCTTCCTAATTCTTTTAATAATTTGTTCGAAAATACGCTTTATGTAGGCGCCCAAGGGGGTCGTCACTGATTTTTTGACTTGGCTCATTAGGGATTTTCGGGTCTTTAACAATCATACTTCCCATCACCAAATCGACCCAATCAGGGGAGATCAACCTCTGATTCCCCCTCCCAATTAAACGCTACCAGCTACTCTGGCCTTTTTAAAAAATAAGATGAAGAAAGGCCACATATTCCGCACATCCGATTGGATGTTTTTAACAACTAATCCGCTGCGCAAACTATCTTTTAAATGGCCCGCGGTGGTGACTGGCTTCTTTTCTTATTTCGGTGGATTGCAGTTTTGATGGATAACCGAGGAGGTAATCTTAATCTTCCTAAATCTTACTCTTTTCCTTAAGTATTGTATGGTTTATTTATTTGCCGTTTTTATTTTATTTGTACTTTTTTCCCCTTATTTTCTTTTGGCAGGAAAAGAAGGAATAACGAATTAATTTTTCGTTGAATCTTAATAATTTTCTCATTGTCGGTATCAGTGAATCACCGTAAATTTCTTACACATTGGCAATTACTATAAGTGTATATTTTCAGAATTATATTTTGCTTTACTTACTTTTTGTTTTTACTTACCTTTGTAGTTAATCCCCGACATAATATCACTTTATTTGTGTATATAGTGTCTCTTCTGGTGATAGTGAATTAATATTTATCGTTATTAAACTTTAAATGTGTATTTCTCTCTAATGTATCGGTTCGGGAAATAACACAAAGATATTAAATTGCTGTACTTGTTTGATAGTTTTATCTTCCTTTTGAAATGTTCATGTTATTCTGTTTCTTTTCCTGACATACATCCATTAACAGTAATATATTTTCAATTTCTGAGATGAAGACGTTTCAGCTATTATTTTTTCTATCTGACCTTGCTTTTATCGGAACATTCTTATGGTCATTTTACAGCCAGTATTTGTTATCAGAATTGCATAATAGAATGGAAAATGTTAATGGTAATGTAACCAGCTTCCTTATAAAGTAACATTCAGCATTCATTGCCGAACAATCAGAGTTTTTCCTCTGCCTGGAATCGTAGTGTAGTCGGGAAATATCCAGCATTTATTGACCGAGCAGCCATTGCTACATTCGTTTAGAATTAACGTAATCTTTCTTTTTAATCAGTTCTTTTAGGAAAATAATTTTCTCGTGTTTGCTCGTTTCAACAAGGATGATGGTTTTCATTAAAATCGTATTTAATCTAGCATCACGATGAAGTGTAGTTGAAAAATAAATGACTAATAATGTTCATATTAAACACTGAAAAATATAATTCAATACTATTAGTATAAACTTTTACAAAGACAAGACGAATTTTTAATTTGCCATGTCATAGCATCACAGAAACCCATGTCACGAAATAATAATCGTTTGGTTTTATTTCATTCTTTTTTTTATAAAGTTAAATATCGTTTTCCTTCCACTCATTTCATGGTGGTGTCGTTTTTATATTGTTCGTTCTGGATTTAAATATATTTTATTTTAAACCAAATGTATATTTTTTGGTTTCCATTTTCTTTCTTGGTGTCTGCTACGCGATGTGACATGTATCGTATGAACACATAACGGGGATTGTTCATAATCACTAGACTATACCATACAGACCATAGGGATTAAATCATCCTAACATTCGTTGAACAATTGATAGTGCATAAAGAATGAGACAATATATTCATATATGTTAGAAACAAAAATTAAAAAAAAATAATAAAAATGATGATCAAATTTTAAAAATATCTCTTTCTCTTCCACTATCAATAAATATATTGATAGTGGAATATATATATATATATATATATATATATATATATATATATATATATATATCATAAAGAAACGGTTTATACAAAGAATTAATTAGCAATGTTAATGTTATAAAAAGCGAAATCACTTCGCTATCCGGAATTAATGAGATATTAACTTACTGTCAATTCATTGGTAAATACGATCCTTATATTTGAGAAGTTGTCAAAGAGAATTGATGCACCCGAATGTAATGAAATTGCTATAAGAATAAGAAGTGACGAAATTGGAAACCATCTTGACATTATCCTACATAGGGAAGACAATAAGATAAAACGAATAAGTGGACTTCATTGCTCATATGATGCCTTGCAATATTCATTGTTATTCATGAATCGAGGGAGATAATATCATTTAGTTATGGGGAAGAAATTGGTGAGAAAAAGGCTGTCTCTGCAATGGATTTCTATTATTTCTACCATTTCATAATCCGTTCGAATACATTAAATCATATATATACAGAAGTCAGCAATAATAGTATGCAGTTAGCATATATGCCAAATTTAATCAAAGAGATTAGGATACCTTAGGAATAACCAAAAGTAACCTAAATCGGAAGAGTAGGATTATTTGAAAGATGTAATCAGTAATGATGCTTCTAAAATAGAATTGGGCCAAATTTGTATCTTAGATCCAGTTTTACATCAATATCACAATGCATGCATGAAACAACACAAAATTCAATGACTCATGCCAGATTTATGGTCACCAAGATTTATTCATAACCTTTTGAAAAAAATCCTGAGGGACTGCTTGAAGACACATCGCATGATCATAGAGTAAGGGGTTTAAGGTGAAAGTAGTAAAACCAGAAGCAGTATGAAGTTGATGATAGGGGAATTGTTCCTTACTGTCTTTTCCTTCTGAAAATATTTGGTGCTCACATCAACGTTGAATTTTGCATTTCTATGAAATCTATCAAATATGGAAGTAAATATGAAATCGAAGGATCAGATGCCGCTATGTTTGATCTCCAACACCAAAATAATCCAGATGAAATCAGTATTTAACAATAAGATCAATCAGTTTGAACTTAGGGTCAGATACAAGGCCAAATAAAGGAAGCCGATTTTGATTGGCTGAACTAGCGTAGGAATGGCAGGTAGAGAAATGTTTGGGTCACAGGCTATAGACATGGTACTTCGTGTTGGGGAACGTTCTTCCTAGTGGGGTGAGAAAGCGTTCCTACTGGCTAGTTAGTAACGTACACGTCGACGTCTTAAATGAAATAGGTTTAAAATTCCCTTTGTTGAAGAGTGTGTGTGTGTGTGTTTTTGTTTTTTTTTTTATCTCTAAACCAAAACGACTAGTAATCACCGGCTCTGAAAACGGTGTTATTATCGAATGGAGCGCGTCGTCCAAAATCTCGAAGCATGAGGGACACCGTCGCCCAGGAACCCCCCCCCCCTACAGAACGAGGTTTACATCATATTACCCCTCATATTACCCATCATATTACACGTGGAAAAATCAGGTAAGATTTGGACCAGATGAAAAAGAGTATCTCAAGTTGAAGTAAATTGAGAAATCGGATTTGATAGCACACGTGACCGTGTATATACAGTGCATTTAAATCAAAAGGATTTTTTTTTCTAAAAAATGATTGATTTTATTTTATTAAATCTTTGTAATGCTTATGTCTTTTTGCGAAGCGAAATGTACATACAGATGGGTATTTCTGAATTTAATTTATATGTTATTTATTTATATATACTATGTAATAAATATATTCAGTCCTCTTTTGTGCATCGGTTTTAATAATTTATATAAGTAGGATTAAATATTAAAATATACTTTACTCAATAGGATATATATATATATATATATATATATATATATATATATATATATATATATATATATATATATATATATAACTGTGTTATAACAGTAGATAAATATTAATTGCACCATAATCTAATCTCGAATTTACATTTAGGCTCAAGTTTCATTTGAGATTCAAAATAATAATTTCTCTAGTTCTAAATTTCTAATTCTAATTTTCGTTGAAAACGGACGCTGAAATTAAATTAATTGTAAAGATAATGTGTTAACTTTTTTTTTGCTTAAAAATAGTAAGTGATGTATAAACATTAAAATTATTTGTAGAGATAAACTGATAAAAATAAAATAAAAAATAATCCTAAATATAATAAGAAGAACAAGAATAACACTGATAAATATGCAAACGATACAGAAGGTTATATTGTGATATATATATATATATATATATATATATATATATATATATATATATATATATATATATATATATATATATATATATATATATATAATTCCATTAATAAGAACATCAATTCAGTCCTATGGAGTTCTTTTAGTGTTACATAGTGTTTCTACTTTCATTTACCTAATACACCCCAAGCACACATATAGAGAGAGAATTATATAGATTTTCCACATTGAAATTCAATTACGTAACACAAAATGAGAGAGAAATATAGGGGAGAAGGGAGAGAGCGAAAGGAACAATTGATTTTTTTTTTATCTGTTGAGTGATTCGAATGATTTATTTATTTTTACTTAGAGGTCTTTTTTTCTTTTCCAAAAATGATACATCAAGACGACACAGACGTAGTTTAATAATGTAGGTCTTGATAATATAAGTAAAAAAAAATGTAACATTTGTATCGATTGATTAATACGAAAATGAAATGAAAATACGATGTGTCTACAAAAATATTACTTCTGAGTCTAAAGAAATATGAGCAGTTTTGGTAAACAGAATAGTATTGTATAATCGGACATTATATTATCTAGTCTGTTCGAGCATCTTGAACAAAATTTTTCAATAAACACTAACATATTACTACGTCTAGAGCATCACTGAGTCCTTCATATGTATAACTTGGAGTCGTATTAAAATAAAAAGAGGAAAATTTTAAATGACCTTTCGCTAAGAAGAAGTGTAGCATGCTAATGTCGAAGGCTGTTACTATTATATTAGTTACAATACTCATTTGTTGTTTATATTAGAAATAAAGAAAAAAATGGAAAAGGAAGAAAACTAGAATAAAATTGAAAATCTGAAAAGAAAGTGTAGTGGATGGTTTAATTAAGTGGTAATATTTGTTGAGAATAAGATGCGTGTCAATTAACTATTTCCACTAACATCAAAATAAAATACAAAATTCAACTGAATTGTTTTAAAACGTAACAATTAGATTTATTTAGGTTGGTGTACAACATGCAAAGGAAAGGTAGGACAGTCGTGTCCCTTTAATTTGGAAATATTTGTACCAGAGTTCATATTACGAACAAGACATATTTAATTAGAAACTAATAAAACATTCCAAACAATGTTCAAGCAGAATATTTGGTATATGTTATGTTGGCAAATATATATGATGTTTTAGGTTTCAGAATGTCTTTCTTGTAATCGTTCGTTAATGTTGATATTAAAGTTGTTAATATTAAGTGTCTTTTAAACAGAAAGTTCTTAAGAAGTAATTTACCTTTTACTGTAATATTGAACTTGTAATTCAGGAGAATAAAGTTTGGAATTTTGAGTACTAAAGTTGATAAAAATTCAGGAGTGATTTCAGAGTTCATGAATGTTGGTAATTGTCTTAAAAACGTCTTGTCAGCAATGACTAAGACGGAAGTTGGCGAAAGTTACATCTTGAGACGTGCGAGAGAGATGAATGAAAATTACTAATCCTTTCTCTCAAAATTTCACACGTGTTTTTGCTTTTATACCGGTCAAGTGGCTCCCAGCCTATGAGCGGGAAAACAGATTGGTCGCGTGCAGGCGGTTTGATTGGTCGGAACGGACCAATCAGCAAGCCAGATTGGAGGTGAATGACCAATGAATACTTGTTATATTGTATGAAAGTAGAATTTTGCTTATCAGATAGGAAGAGTACAGTGCCGTCCCGCGGTCTTTGACTGCGGACGCCTTCTGTCCAACTCTCTGCGTTAGCAGAGAGGAACCCGTACGAGGCTTTGCCGAAGGGCAAGGTTTCGTCCGGGGAGGTAGACAGAGCCTGAACCCGTCAAGGCGGGTTCAAAGGCCATATTTTTGGCCGAGCCTACGGGCTCGGAGATGCCCACATTAAACCGGCCTTGTGCCACATTTGATCCTCGTGGGTGGATTAATAAATACTCAGATAGGAAGAGTGCATTTCTTAAAAAGAGGTAAGGCTGGTTGTGTTGTGGAAGATTCCACAATACCCCAGCGACATTAAAAGTTGCGGGAAATTAAAACGTTTAATATGTAAAAAGGTACTGTCCTTGTGGCTGAAAGGAACATGTGTCTAAATTTGATTGAGCTTATAATACCCTCCGGCAGATTGTAAAATATTCCAAGATTTTTTTCTATTATGTATAATATTTTTTTTAACTTGGTAGGCCAATGAACGTGCCTCCCAGCTCTTGTAGTAACTTCCTTGGGCTGTGTTTGTGTCTGTTGAGGGGTAAGATTTCGAGTTGAACTGGAGAAAGGTTGTGTCGGTACATACAGAAATGCTGGCTTCAATCTGTCAATACTGACTTTCGGTTCTCTCTTATTGATAAGAACTGTGAAATATTTGTGCAACGGGAGACTACTCTGTATGTGACAGAATATGCTGGCGTAAGTGTTTTTTTTACTGCATCTCTGCGGACAAATATGTATTCACAATTTTCCAAAGTTTTTGGAATAAAAATCTCCTTGTCTTGTGTGCGAGTAGGAGTAAACGAAAGATCGGAAATGCGTTGCTTTTAAAAAATTGAAAAAAAAAGAAAGTTGGAAATGGACGAACGCTAGAATATAAATGAAAATTTTAAAAGAAAGACGGAATCAAAGCGCAAGTGTAAATTTTGATAAAACGAGTTAAAAGAAAGAAAGAAAGAAAGAAAGAAAGAAAGAAATGGATATGATAATACAAGAAAACTAGAACGTAAGTGAAAATAAAGTAAGTAAAACAAAGCTGAAATACACGAACACTAGAATGTAAAAGAAAAGATGGAAAAAGAAAGAAAGAAAAATAGAAAGAGAAAGGAAAGATGGAAATACGAGAACACTAGAATATAAATGAAAATTTGAAAAGAAAGAAAGAAAGAATGCAATGGAAAAAGCAAGTCAAAAGAAGGAAAATTTAGAAAGAAAAAATGAAAGATGGAAATATAAGGATACTAGAATATGAATAAAAATTTGAAAGAAAGAAATATAAAAATACTTATAACCTAATTTCACAGTTAAGAGTAAGAATAAAGAGTAATAAAGAAGTGAATTCAAATGAAAAAATTATAAAAAACGATAAAAAAAAACAATGGGAAAATGAATGAAATGATAAAAATTGTAAGGAATTTACATTAAAAATGAAATAAAAATGACATTAGATAAAACTGATAATCAGATTTATTGGGTTGCAGCTTAGGTATTTGTTTGACAACTATTAGTGTGTTCTCGTGCTTGTGTGGCATGGTGCAGTGTCCTGTTGCCAGACATAGGGTCTGCCAGCCATTACACTTTTGACCTAGGTAAGCACTTTATATATATATATATATATATATATATATATATATATATATATATATATATATATATAAAGAAGTAGTGAATAGTTTAATTATTAATAGGACAAAGATTATCACTTTAAACGTTATTTTTAGTGGATACTCGCATTGGATAAACGATCCGTCATTTATTAAACAATATATTGTTTTTAATCTAGCGTCTGTATATTCGTAAAGTCCTATGAAAGTAAAAATATGCGTTCCAAGGCAGGATTCGAAATTGCATCCCCCTCCTCAGATGCTACCATCGATAGATCAGCTACAATGAACTTATGCCGATTAAGTATATATATAATTATGTATATATATATATATTTGTGTACATATATATATATATATATATATATATATATATATATATATATGATATATATATGCGTGTGTGTGTGTCTGTGCGTGTGTGTATAAAAGAGACAGAGAGCAAATAGAGAGAAAGAATTCTTAACAGAGAGATAGATAAATATTAACTAACTGAGATAGATAGGTGAAAAAATCTAATTATGTCGGTTGAGAAATCAAAAAGAACATACAGAAGGAATTATGGATAAATGAGATGAAAAAGAGAGAATAAAAACAGAATTGTATGCATTGATTATTCAACTAAAGATGGAGATAAAAGCAAAAACAAGATAACATGAGGTGAGTGGAACATGTACCATATTCTAATGTTATTTAGAAGAGTTCGAAAGCGTGTAAGATACTAGCTGTATTGATTGATGTGGTGAAACTGTGTATTTGAATAAGTGACAAAAATGTATATGCCAGCGCATACCCAATCCCTGATATATCAACTTCAAATGCAACAACATAGATCCACATACACACACACACAAACAAATAAATTTATATATACATATACATATATATATATATATATATATATATATATATATATATATATATATATATATGAAAAGGAGTTTTATCTCTGTCCTTTACTCATACAGCCACAAACAAACTTAAAAAATATCGCTTTGCCTTTCATATTACATAAAGCGTGCTCTTTGCCCAACTTAATTAATACCAAATCAGTTAATCTGAAATGGCAGCCACAGCAGGGGCGTCTGTTCAGTACACAATCTTTTTTCTCCTTCTTATAGCAAAGATGTGGCTACCACTTTCTCATGTTCCATTTATTTTGAAAAGGCGCCGGACACCAATTTCATAACAGACAACCTCCTGGAACCGACCGGTTAGCTTTGAGGAAATGAATGTTGACCCAAGTGAACCGTGAATATTATGAGGTTACAACAACAAACAAGATGGTGGCTGCAATATTGGGCGTTTCTAAAGATAAAAATTACTTAGAAAGTAATATCCTTCATGGAAAGTAAAAAAAAACAAAAAAAACATGACAGAGCGCTGCGGCATTTATTTAGGAAGAATGAGGCGGGTCCAGGGTGGTTGAGAAACGATCGGAAGATTTTGATAAGTGCTATGGACCAAATTGCTTTGAAAGAAGACATACAAGTACCATCATAGCCTATAAAGAATTTATATTTATTTATATCCTCTATTTAGTATAGTCAAGTAGCCTCCCGCTTAGAAGAATTTCACCATTCAGCCACCCAATCTCAGCTAAACATCACACAAACCCACACACACAAACACACATATACAGATATCAATACGTACCTACATATATATGTATGTATGAATGTATGTATTTAAGCCGATTAGCTTATTTTAATATCGCCACTACTCACAGATTAACATCATTCCGTGTGTTTGTCGTGAAGACGTTTTACATGCAAGTAACTTTGAACTACGTGAGTTATTAAAATTATAACTTTTCTTGTGAACTTTTTGACAAAAACATCTTAATAAATGTGGTATTTCTTCTCCTTCTTCTTCCTCTTCTTCTTCTTCTTCTTCTTAAAACCAGAAAAATATTTCTAAGATTGTCAGAATTTGGGGAAAGGGGGATAATACTAATTTACTGACACAATAACTACGATTTTTTAATCCGTTCACCCGCAAGCAAAACGAGAATGCTACTAGTACTCAGAAAGTTAGAGTGAGTAAAAGTGGGAGAAAAGTCTAGTTAAGTGGGGGGGATTGAAGAAAGGGTAAAAGATGACCGGGCTTCAAGACAGCAGAATATTTCGACTGACGTTGCATTTAAATTTTTGAAGATTGTAGATTTCAGTGAAGCAAGTTAACTGTCAGGATGTGAGAGAAATCTATTCGAGTAAGACTAGCGATTATATCTAACTATGTCAACAGTAAAATATTGGAACTTAAGTGTCAATCTAGTAGAAAGCTTAAATTCATGTATACAGGACATCAGGGAAATAGTTCGTCAGAGCAGTAGCATAAATAGTAGAAAATATTTTTAGGAAAGGCAGAGGGAAGCCGCATCTAGTTTGAGAGAAAGTGACTGAAGACTAGATGTCAAGTCAGGATCGATTACAGTGTAGATAATCCTTTGGATTTTGTCAAGAGATGAATAACAGTGGCACCAGACCAGATATGAAAACAATATTCGATGCATGGCTGAATGATATATTGTTAATGTCAAAATGTACTTTGTCAGACACAATGAAATAAATTTCCTTGCAGAAGCAGCTACTGATTCAATGTAGTTCTTACATTCCAAGTCAATTGAAAAAGTGAGGCCAAGAAGGTTCAGTGTGACGCTAAAAATTAGTCGAGCATCAGCTATGCATGTTGGTGGATAGGGACGTTTTTCTATGGTGTTTAAATGAGATCAATTTAGATTTGCAGTCATTAAAATTTAGAAGCCATTCCCTGTCCTAGTTATTTACTGATTGGACGTCCTTTTAAAGAGCAGCGGCCAGGTTAATTTTGCCTTCTGATGGATTCATTATTGAGACTGAAATAAATGATTGTGTCATCAGCATAAATGCCTACTTGGGAACTGATGAAGCCAGGAAGATCATTGATGAAGATTACAAACAGCGTAGGACTCATGATAGAGACTTAGGGGACACACGCTTTCGAGTGAAAAGATCTGGAAGCAAACCCGTTCAGAACGGCATTTGGTTCACGATTTAATTGGAATGATTAGATTAATTCGAAACAATCGTCCTCTAATAACGTAGCCCTGAGACTTACGTAGAATACCAGTTATGCCAAACCCTGTCAAACGCCTCTGAGATATCTAGAGCCGCATCTATCCTTATTTCTTGGCTGAGAGTAGGTCGTGAGGGGTCAGCATTTATTAAAGCCTCGAATACTTTGCCGAAAACCACTATGTGACTAATAGGGTGATTGATGGGTGAGAATGTTCTCCAGTGTTCTTAAAAAACAGGAACTATAGAGGAGGTCTTCGAACAATATGGACTGAAGGAAGTAGGGAGGCAATAGTTGTAGAGTTTGGAGAGAACTGGATCCAGCTCGGTCAAACATTTCTTTAGGACGGCGGCTAGGATACCTTCACTTCCACTTGACTTATGGAAGTCTATTTTAGAAACTATGTCCGAGATCAGTGATGGTGTTATGCGCATATCACTCAATAGAGCCTCAGTTCAAGGTGGAGGGAATCAGGTGTGGGTACTCAAAACTGCGTAGCTGGGAGAGAAGAAGTTCGACTGAAATTTGAGCATTGCTCTCTAATTTCCAATTCCATGTATTTAAGTAGTGACTAGGCTCAATCTTTCTTAACTTCGGGTATTGTATAAGAATTGGTGGTTCAACGTAATGTCTTCATAATCCCAATAATAAAAAAGAAGAAGAGGAAGGATTTTATAGTTATTTAAATTGTTATTCAATTATTTTAACTGAAAAATTTCAAAGGATGATATCTAGTTTTATTTATTATCGGAAGCAATATTGTCGGTAACGATTTTGCTCGCATCCTACGTATTTTATAATTGTATCATATAATTCACGATCTAATATAGAGTAAATATAACTAACAACAGCAGAAAATATGATATTGTATATTCTTATTGTTTACTGGAATGCACAACTCTGTATGAAACTAAATAGTTTCGTCAAGCTTTTCCTGTGCGATAATCAATTTGGTTTCTATTTCTATTAAAGGCCCTAGATGTTTTTGAAGTGTATCCTATTATCGAAAGTGCTTCAAGTATTATATTCAGCGATGATCAAACTCAGAAATAAGCTCCCTAATGAATGTTTCGTAATATCTCTTTTATTAAAAGTTAGTTTTATCTTCAATTCCTCGCTGAAAACTTTCTTTCAACATCGCTGAATTTGCTAATTTCAATTTTTCCTAATTTTTAGAAAGGATTCACAAAAATGTGTGCACTCATAATATACTACATAATATTTATAAATTATAGTAGACTAAATACAAAATGAATTTTATTGCAGTCACCATCGAGCTTACAAAGACGATTTTAAACAACAAGCTGAAAACAATTTCATTTTAATAACGAAGAAAATAAGTAAGACAATATTAGTATGAAATATGAAATATATGAGCCATATTCTCAGTCATTTTTGAAAAGTCTTACATCCATTGATTTTGTGAGCGGTCATATTTCTTTAAAGTGTAAGAAAGTATGTCTACTTCATTTTTACAAATAAATTACCGTCCAACAATTTAAATTTTTCTTTTTCCGAATTCTCTGCCAAGTTGCAATATGGTATAGGGTGATTATTTATTACTCAGGAAACAAGATTTTTGTAACCTATTTTAACACGATGACCATTGCTTTAATTCCACGTCAGTGCATACAGTTATCTTCAATATCCAATAGTTTGAATTATTCTTTAAACTTGCTTACAAGTGTACCTTAAAAAACTCACTTCATGTCATCTTAAGTGTCATCTCAATACTATCCGGAACCTGCAAGTGTTCTGCATCCATAACCTCAAAGTAATTCATAATATCCGTACATCTGAAGTATCATCAATATCGTTAGTTTAGGTGCGAATCCACTTTCATTTATACTGTTCTACATTTAATTCTATTTCCTTCATAGATACCTTTTAAAACCATAATAGTAACCAATCTTACATCTTTTCTGAATTGATTTTCAATTAATCTTATTATGCCTTCCGACACGTCATTGTTTTTCTTTTACAACTTGAAATTACAATAGCTTGCGAAAGAATGTCATTCATAGATTTTTATAAAATCCAGGACATAGATCGGCAAAATGAAATTCTCATCTTACCCTTAAAATATATACAGGGAAATTAACGAATATCTTAAACGAAATTATTAACCGCCTTGTTTTGTCGTTTATAAATTTGATCTGTAAAATCATCCTTAATACACATATCAATATGATATTTTGAAATATAGAGCACTTCACAGAAACGCTGCTTCCTGTGTTTCTTAATTGCGCAGAAAGAAAGAAATTTACTGTAATGTAAATTTTGTAAATGAGTGCATCTATAAAAATAGATCAAAGAGGCGTTGCTGCAACAAAAAGGCTTAATTTTTTTCTTGAATTTTTTAGAGATTGAGCTTGATTCGATATTCAAAATACAGAAATATTGTCCTTTCTGTCATTCTCCCTCTCTCAGACAAACACACACACTCTCTCTTTTTCTCTTTCACCCTCACTCTCAGTCTGTTTTTTTACTAGCTCCTGTTTTCCACTGGAATAAAGAGAAGGTTACTGTTAACCCGATGAAAGAGAAATCTGGTTGGCCTTATATTATGACGACTGCTACGACCGTTTCCTCTTTAACGTTTCAAGAATTCAACGATAATTCCAATTGCTAGTCCAGTAAACCAATTATATTATATTTTATGTCACGTGAAAGTCTGACTATATTTAAGGTGGTGTTTCCAACTATCAATTTTCGTAACAATATTCATCCTAACTCTACCTGATAGAATGAAATTTAATCTTTTCTTCGGGGCACCGTTGTCGAACGGCATATCAATTGGACAAAACCGTACCTATGAGAAAAGAAACCATTAACTAGCAATTTTTAATATAAATAGCACGCTAACTGTTGTTTAGTGGCATATACATTTTTGAATGTCAACTAAAACACTTGTAGGTATTTCATGGGAAAATCGGAAATTCATAACTTCTCAATTTTGATACAAGACCGTAATTTATAACTAAGATGTAACAACTCGTTTCTAAAGGAAACCTGCAGGTTCAGAACTTGAAAAATGTGACCGAACTTTCGGTTTTATAAATACTTTTTTTTTTCCCCCAGAAATGAACGCACAAGAAATATAAGACTCGAATGAGACAAAAATGGAGTTTTAAAAAGAAAAATCTGAACCTATATGCGTGTCCAAATATGTTTACGCCAGTCTACATTGGTTGTTAAATATCAAATATTGACACTTGCGTCTCTGTACAGATTACTGTCCAGCCAATATAGCAGATCAGAGGAAAACATCTTCTTTGGTATCAAATAACATGAAGCGGTCGGAATGTTATCAATATTGCAAATAAAGATAATCGTCTTACACGCCATATCTACGCTGTCTTTTCAACTCAGGGAAACTTCATAGAAATATGCTGTCCCGCGTTTCGCTGATTTGAAGACATCTGGATTTAAATAACTAATGTTCAGGGATACATATTACTATCGAATGTAATTATATAGGTGTATACATTAACTAGTCTAAGTCTGGTACAAATATCAATTATATGAATTAAACTCACTAAATTAGAAAACACTGGATAACGACTTCGAATGAAAAATCCGAGTGACAAGTTCGAACTCTAGTCGGGGAAATTAAACGTCAAGACGACCACTATGCCGAACCGTTTCAACTTCCTTTCTGTATAACAACATTTATGTTGATTCAAGTCTCTTCTTCATGTTGGAGGAGATTGTCCACCATCCACTGTTATGTAGTAGACTAATATTACGTTACAGGTTAGTAAGCATATTTGTTTATTTCTAACGACATTTTCCATCTTAATATTGTGACTGCTAATAATGAATCTTAGTAAGACTACTAATTCTCTCAGAATCACCTTGCTGTATAAGTTGATTAAGTCCGATAAGAAGACACATACTTGTTTTACATCCCTTTCTATTTTTGCATATCTGCAGAACACATAATCTATCTGTACGCAGGCGCTATGCTGCTAGTACCAGTCAATTTAAATATTGCTGAATCGGTGTAATGCATAAAAATAACGGAGGATTTGATGTGTATGTACACAAAAGAAGCATTCGTTACAATTTAAATTGAACCGTTAAAGATTCTAGATTCTCAATATTTTTTTTTGAATTTTGACTAGCCACAATTAACATTTAGATATATCGGGCGTCAAAATTTATATGTGGATCATCTCTTCATGATAACCATTCCACGAAAACTGAAGCGGACACTTTGTTTTATTTTCTATTTAGCGTTTTGTTTTTACATTGTGTCTGTTTTACTTATGCTAGCTTAAAACAAACGAAAATCTCAAAACCGGTCCTGCATGCAAATAATCTAATCGATTTCAGTAGCGATTTTGTCTGGAAAGAAGATATCGTTAACCATCAGGTCAATGCTACGTACAAAGTCAGTATTTGATATCAAAGCTTCTGCCAATGCATATTCGGGACTATCTCAGTTTATCGAAATTTGATAAATAATTGTATATTTGGTTCCTCTGAAGAATGTAGTCAGGTTCAAATTTCGCAAATATACTATCAGACCAAAAAATAAAAATCATGATTCAAACGCAGTAACAGATTTAATCACGGAGATCAGATGATTATTTGATTAGAAGCTAGTTATCACTATTGGAAAATGGTCGTCCAAAAGGTTGTTTGTTGTTTGTTTGTTTTTTTTTTTGTTTTTTTTTTTTTGTTTTTTATTATTTCACACCAAGCAAGGCAGGAACACCACTAGTACAAAGTGGGTTACAGGGAGTGAAAGTGAGAGAAACGATTGAGGAAAGGACAAAAGATGAACAGGTTTCAAGACTATACAAGATGGCGATTGAATCTGCATTTAAATTTTTTGACGATTATATTTTTATCTAATCTTAATCACCTTATAAACACACATCATAACAATTTAGACATTGACAAGTGGGAGAAAGACATAGATAAAGAGACAGATAGATAGAGAGATATATATATATATATAAATATTTAATATTTAAGACGATCCAAACACAAATTCACACACACGCAAACACGTACACACACATTATACAGATGGTGAAGAAATCCAACGATGTGCATGTGACCAACACAACACTTACCTGACAACATAAAAACTTAAAGGTAAAAGAAACACCAAAAGGCAAACTAAGCAGTAAAATAATTTGGTCAACTATCCAGACGCTTCACATCATCAATACTTAACAAAGGACAACTTTAGTCGTTACTCAGATTACAGGCCCACACGATCATCATACAATGAGAACTCTTAATAAATCTATCTCTCGCTCACTCTGCGTATATATATATATATATATATATATATATATATATATATATATATATATACCAACATAATATCTTCGTTAATATTTTTCTCTATTTGGGACCATGTTCTTATTTTTGTTTACACATTTAAATATAAAATCTGCAATATTTAAATACTTTCGACTTTCATAACCCTTTATCAAAAATTGTCTTTTTTTTTTAATATTTTCAAAATATCACATCTCCAGGTGACACTTCGTATTATCGTATAGCTTTTACTCTGATAGTTATTTCTGAAATACATTTTGTGTATTTTCCTAAATTTTATAAAATTCTATTGATATTTTTTTTGTTTTATACTTATATATTATTTGCAGTCATTTTCATATAACCTGTGTAGTACAGTAAGTTTGGATTATTGTAAGGATTTGTTAAATTAACTGTTGTTTTGGGGTTTTGCTGAGAAATATCATGTTTGTAGAGTATATTAAATATTTTCTATGTATGAAATTGTTTATAATGGCCGTTTTGTATTTGTGCTTACATTAAGTATTTTAGTTAAATAATCATAGTTTTTTTATATTTCAGAAACACTCCAATCAATTCACACAAAATTTTCACACGATGTTGGCAATACAGAGCTGCGAATCCCTGAAATTTTCGTTCTGATTTGCGCAATGGAAGCAAACCGGCGCCGTATTTGTTTTCAGCACGGTGCTTTGAGAGTGCCAGGTTATTAGAAAAATGTAAGTATTTAGTGAAAAGATGGGACGTAAAATTCTCAAAAGGTAAATCTACCCTAGAAATTTCTAAAATGATAGGGAGGTGCCATCAAAAAAAAAAGTTCACCGCCGACCCTACACAAGTACGGAAAAGGGCAGATAAAGGCAAGCCGAAGGTTATTTCACGTCCTCTCATGTCACGACTTAAACGAGAGGCCACGAAGGACCGTGGACTTACCAGTCAAGAGCTTTTCAGTCATATTGGGGATCCTACTGTGTCTAAAAGTACTCGATGTCGGTATCTGAGGGAAAGAGCAACAACAGTCAAACCTGTATCGAAGACTCCGTTGACAAGAAATCACATTCTAAATCGATTGAAATGGGCCGAGGACAACATGAAGATTGACTTCTCTAAAGTTTTGTTCACACTCGATGGGCCAGATAGATGGTGCAAAGGCTGGGTAATGAACGGACAGAATCACCATCAGTTTTTGAGACGCCAACAAGGCGGTGGAGGCATAATGATCTCCGGTGGTATTAATGGAAAAACATTAGTGGGTCCATGGAGAGTACCAGATGGCGTCAAAATGACTGCTGATGCATACATAGCATTTATGAAGAAGAATCTTGAACCATGGATGAAATGGCAAAGACTTGCCTTTAGAAGGGCAATTGTTTTTATGCAAGATAATGCTCCCTCACATCTGCTCACAAGACTACTGAATATTTGAAACAGTTAGGTTTCGATGGACCTCGAAAAATAAAGTGGCCAGCAAATTCTCCGGATTTGAACCCAATCGAAAACCTTTGGAGCATCATGAAGCGAAGACTATACGCCAACGAACGACAATTCAGGAGCAACACTGAGTTGTGGGAAGCAATTCTTGATATATCTCGCGGCATTGCAGCAGATGACATCCTACAATTAACAAATTCTATGTATCATCGACTTCTTCAAGTAATTTCAAATCAGGGAAAGCACATTCCATATTAATTTGTTTATAACTGTGCCTTTGTTTGTATTTGTTATTATTTGTTTGATTATCTTATTTATTAGCTTCTTTTGATCATAAACATTCACGTGCAACATTAATAAACGTGTTGTTTGCTCAATTCTGGGAATTTTACTAAACCTTTATAATAATTTGTCACGCTGAAATCGCCGTACTGAAAACTAACATGTCGCTAGTTTGTTTACATTGCGCAGATCATTACAAACATTTCAGTGATTGCGCAGGTCAGTATTGCCAACGTTGTGTGAAGATTTTGTGTGAATTGATTGGACGGTTTTTGAAATATTAGAAAAAAGTTCACTCGATATTAATTTGGCACGCAGTGTATGTATATATATATATATATATATATATATATATATATATATATATATATATATATATATTTTATATATATATATATATATATATATATATATATATATATATATATATATATATTCCGTTCAAGTCGTGTGAAGGATTGCGTTGCGTGAAACTCAAGCCACGACTAGATCCGTGCTTTTATAGGATTTAACGTTGGTTAACGTTTTGCTCGTTCTAGGCAATCTCACTGTCGAGCACTTTGCTTTGCTGAGGAGATATAGCTTGCTTCCTGGCGTTTTTCTATTTCTTTTTTCAGTATTGTCGTCTTTACTCGAAGCTGTATCTGAATAAAATTCAGGTTTTGGCAAGGACTCCTGTCCGTTAGTTCAACTAATGTTTTTTTAGTTTTTCTTCAATAGTACACACACACAGACACACAAACAAGTGTGTGTTTTTGTGTGTGTATCTGCTGAGAGAGAGAGAGAGAGAGAAAGAAAAAGAGAGAGGGAGGACGAGAAGGTAGAGAGAGAGGATGCTTCGAATACTTATTAATATTTCAGGCGCATTGTATTTATACTTTTCTTGGATTATCTGATAAAATCTATTATATCACATCACACGAAAAGTACATTTGTCGATGTCATATTTTGGGAACGCTACAAACAAACGATAAAGACCAAACTAGGATACATCTGTCTTAAACGTGTTAGACAACAATGTAAGCTTAAATTCTATCACGTAGAAACAAAACTACTGAACAACTAGAAAAAGAACTTGAGCTCAGTCATCTTTTGTTCAAATATGTTAGGGTCGGCGAAATAGGTAAGAAGTGCAAATTTGTTGTATGCTTCCGTTTTCTCTCTGTTGCTAGCAAATTGGAAAGCGCCTTTTCTTCGCACTAGATACAGGCGCCATCAACTAAAATAAAAAAGTCGTCAAACTCGTTCAAACAGAATTACTATATTTACAGCACTATTTTGCTCAGCCGACATATTTCGAATATTTCGCTACGCAGTCAAACCTCTCAAATTTTACGTTTCATTGAAATAATTACTTCAAACAAATTCACACCAAGTGGAAAAAAAAGTATCCGTAATTCTGCTTTAAATTCCTTCTCCCTGTGCTAATAGTTGACACTGTCCGTTTCTACATTATTTTTTTTTATTCATAAAAAAAGCCGAATAATCTAAGTTCAGGTATAACATTCTTAAGGGTATTATTTAATGATGTATGTACAGTACAAAAAATTGTTTATTGTTTATTTGTTTAATATACCTGTTTTGATAAAGGTATATTGAATTTCCTACCAGAATTATACAAAATTAGACTGCGAAACATTGTTCAATAGGAAGAAGCTAAGGAGCTTTTTTTCATAGAATTAACCAGTTATGAATAGAATTATTCTTCATCTGCCATACATTGCTATACTCTCTTATAGTAAGTAATGTTAAAATAAATAAGAAATGATTATTTTAAAATGAGGAAGGAAACAATATTTTGGCCATCATTCTATAGATAATGAGCAACCATCAAGCAAATTAGTTACTTATTGCCAAAATTTTCTAAAGTTCAAAACTTTCATTCATGTAAAAATGATAATGATTTGGAATTTATCGTGTATTCCTAATACATATTTATTTAAAAAATATTCATTTAAAACAAAAACTACCAATTTAAAGCCTAAAATTTGATGAAATATAGTTATTTTCAGCTGTTCTGTTTTATAATGATGCAAATCTAATTTGTTCTCTAATGAAACGTTTTATCGAAAATCTTTATATGGTTTAAGTCGAGTTGATAAAGCTAAATTATTTAAGAATATGCTTGTTTGAAATGAATTATGAAAACTTTTATGAGAGCAACATTATTGAACACTCATATAAATGTATTGTGCAACTGTCCACAAAAATAATGTTCATTCAATACAAGGCCTAAGATCCAATCTAGTTAGAGGGTTACTGCATAATCTTGTATGATAGTACGAGAAGTCAAGAAGTAGGGTTTATGAGGTTCTGTAGAAAAGTGGATCCTAAACTTGAAGAAGTTATGATTGTAGTGATCGGGAAAAAGTCGTCTCAGTTGCCTTTTCACAAAGTTGTCACACATTTAATCCAGGAACATGTCGATTGCCTCTTAACATCGGTGAAGTGGTAGGAACCAGGTCACATCTGCATTTGTTTCATTGAAAGAAATGTTACATTGAGAGAACGTAATTCTCTGGTGTGCTGAATACAGAATTACTTATATCATTATATCATTACACTGTGAATATGAACAGAACTGGGGGGTAAAATCTGAACTAAGAGGTACTAGAAAACCATAAGAAAAAAGTACAAAAAGAAATCAAAACGCTAAAACAAACATCCAGTAAGAATAATCTTTTTTGTCGGGATTAACGTTTAAACTCAAAAGTCGAAATGATTATGAGAAAAGTTAAATTAAGGAGACACTGATCAAAAATAATAATGCTCTACAGTCGGCCATGATAAGTTTTTAGTCACCCTTGATTACAGCAATTTTAACTTGTTTAACGTTTCTTCTTTTTTCTTCAGACAATACCGTGTTAGTATCAAACTAATCTCATATATCTTGCAATAAAAATTCGTGGAAGAAGGAAGTTAGTGAATTTCAACAAGGGCAAATGTGAGGATAGCATCAGTGTGGCAAATCAATCAGAGAAATTGCTAGGTTTTTCCAGGTCATTCATCAAACGGTTAATAATATTGTCAAGAAATTTAATGAAGACGGCAATTATCGTGTGAAACAACGTTCAGGAAGACCAAGTATCGTGTTTGAGTGAACGAAAAGAACACTGAATAGGAAAGACATCAGAAACCGTCATCAGAGCGTCAAAGATGTTGCCAACAGTATGTAAATGTCGCCATATGCGGTGAGAACGTCGCTAAATGAGCTAGGTTATCAAAGAAGATTTGCAAAAAAGAAGAACTTTGTTTTTGAGGTTAACAGGAACCTTCGTATTGACTGGGAGAGAGCATTGGAGAGCAAAGATTGTGAATTTTGGCAGTATTTAATTTGGTCAGAGGAAAGTAAATTCTTCCAATATTCTAATTCGAGAGAAGTTTATGTTTGGAGAAATCAGAATGAGACTTGGAACACGAAATATTTGCAGGCGACTTTGAAACATGTAGGGATTGGAGTAATGGTGTGGGGTTGTGTCTGGTTTCGAGGTTAATATGAGTTTATTCTTATTGTCGTGCGGTTGAATGGTCCAAAATACTGTCAAATATTAGAGAAAGAACTACTTGCACTATTTGAAATCAATCAGATTTTCAGGAATGTTTACATTTTTCAAGAAGATGGGGCGCCATGTCATACGAACAAAGTAGCAAAAGACTGGAAGGAATCAGAAGGATTCAAGTCACTACTATGGGTTGCCCCAAATCCTGACATGAATCCAGTGGAGTACGTTTAGGAGCACATTGACCGAACACTTCGAGAGCATGCAGCGAAAATCACGTCAGTGGCAACCCTTAAAGGAACATTGCTAAAGGGATAGCAAAATATGGCTCAGACGATTGTTGATAACTTGATCAAATCCATGAAATATCGAATACAAGCACTTACAATAGCAAATGGAGGACCTACTACATTCTAATTACAAATACTGTTTGTTTATGTTGAATAGGGATTACGTAATTAAATTTTGAACCTGGATGTAGTTTAATTCTCCTGCTAAAAGCTTTTCTTAAGCCACTGGAATTGAACATGTGTCTCAGTATATTCCAGTGAAGCCTTTTTGTGAGGCTAATGACAAAAGTGATTGTGTCAACATTTATAAACAATTTTTGAAATCGAAATGCTACTGGCTTATTATGACAGTAAGTTATTATTAATAATCTGCTTTTTTACACTTTTCAGGACTATTAATGCCTAGGTCATTTTGACCTGAAACGTATTATTTTAAAATCTTTTAATCATTTTCTTCTAAAGCTTTCACTATAAAAGGAGTTCGAGGAGTAGATTTTATCGAGAACAATGTTAAAAATCATGTGGTTTGCTTGTTCGTTTTGTTTTTTTAAATAATTTACATTCATTTGAAAAAAAAGAGATTGCATTCTTACGGACAGAATTAAATTTCAATTACTTCATTAATTATAATTAAATTACCTTCATTTATTTCTCTAATTATTATAACTAATTAACGTTTTTAAAGATTGCGCTGACGATACATTTTTTGTAATTATGTTGATTAAACACTTAATTTCTCCAAGTTTCATTTTCATAGCTATTTGCTTTAAGAGAAAACAATTCGATTGCTTGCAGAATTAACTTGAATTACATCCTTGAATATAGTACAACCCCGTAGTACAGCAATCCTTATTTCTGTTTTGCAATATTAAGCCATATTATCCATTAATATCGTACATATATTTTCATTAAAGTTTGTAATATTTACAATATTAAAGAATAGAAATCCGCTAGATATTTCCTTTTATTTATTTTCGACAATGGGTGATTTTCAGGTGTTAATTAATCTATAACAGTTCTCCGTTTGATATGATTTGGTTATATTTCTATATATATTAATAAAGTATGAAAATAAAAAGAGTATTTCATTAAGAATCATGTTAGGAGAAAATGAAATATTGACGATATATCAAATACGTTTTGTAGAGAGTTATTACTGTTATATGACTATTACCAACAGCAAGGTTAATTTTACTGCTTTTAAACTACAATCTTCCATGATTCTCTCACGTATATTCATATCAGCTCAATGCGTATCCAAATGTAAACAAATGACGTCAGACATTATGAAATGGACGAAGTCCAACAATTATTTTAAGACATATTTATGTTTATACATTCTTTTTATAGATACAAATATTTATTTAAATGCTCCGTATAAAAGCAGTAAAATCGACCCTGCTAACGGAATGGTCCTCTATGGCCCACTCAGTTAAGGTACGACAGGCTATATGACGGCTCCGCATAGGATTCAGGTTTGATTCCAATCGGAGGACGAGTATTTTCTATAGACATTTCTCGGATATTCAGGCCAGTAAAGAATACTTACAAGGTACTGCAATTATTACTTTTTTTTAATTTAATTTTTCATCTGTTCGTATAACTTTTCTGTTCTGGACATGAATTTGTAATGAGTTTTCAAATGCTGAGTATATCCGAGAGCTTTCGCTATTCTTTTAGCCATTATCAAGTATGATTTTTACTTGTAAATTTTAAATGGAAACCAAGTTATATATATATATATATATATATATATATATATATATATATATATATATATATATATATATATATATATATATGCACACGCAGACGTGCACACACACACAAACACAAACTCACAAACAAGGCCGGTAAATGTTATTTAACACTGTTTATTATAGACAGAGCATTTACTTAAATACTTGTATCTATAAAAAGAACGTAAAACATAAAAAAAATGTTTTTAATAAATAAATAAATAAAACGTTAATAATTAAAAAGAACGTTAAACATAAAAAAATGTTTTTAATAAATAAATTGTCGGACTTTGTCCGTTTCTTAATATATATATATATATATATATATATATATTGAAAGAGAGAGAAAGAAAAGAGATCTATGCGATCTTTTCAAAACACGGTCAAAATAGGTTGGTAGTGTTCATAATTGTTGTTATTGACTGTTGGCTTCTTCTGCTCAATAACATTAACTAAAACACGCCTAAAATCTGCTGATTTTGATAAATAAAATAATCATTCTCATAACCCTATATACATACATAAAAATTTACACATTCAATTAAAAGCTAAAACTAAATAGCATCCTTGATAATGGCTAAAATGATAACAGAAAACGCTGGAAGGTGGTCTCCTATACATAGGCTTAGTTATACAGATTAAACAAGATGTCTAACGAATTGTACTTGAGTCCGTCGCATATATTTGTTCCGGTTTTATAGTGCTATTCAGCAAATGGTTCAAGCAGGGGAGCTTCAACGATCTCCAGGTTTTGCGATCAATTTGTTGAAGAAAGACAAGTATGTTGGGCGGAATTTTGACGATTCCATTTTACCATAACTCTGCTAAACTCTGCGTTAAAATTTTTTTGCCTAGATTCTGGCAAGGTGTTTGCTGTCAGTATTCAAGTTTCTATTAGGGCCGGAGCTGACTTGTTCTTTGAAGGCTCGAGCAATCCAGAGCAACCTGAATTTGATCTGCCTGAACTTCGTGGGTGTAGAATATGAGGAGGAAGTAACAATGATAAATTTGGATCCGCCCATAGAGTTCGACAGAAACGACCATTAGTACCTGGTGTCTGTCCTGCAGGCAGACGGATTTAAACCCGACTTCTGCAAGTGGATCAGTTTGCATGTATCGCTTCCCAAGTGCGGTGATACAGGTGAACATAAGCGGTCGAGCAGTGATACAGTTGAACAGAGGCATTGTCACGGTCGGTTATTCATGGTTATCTGCTGTCGACCTTAATTTACGCTTTCACAATTAAGCCTCTCCTGTGCCAGCTATGGGACAAGGCATGCAGTCCATCCCTATGCGGAATCTGTGTCCTTGATGGAGGATTCCGCGTATGTCGATGTCGTATTCAGTTTCGTGTCGTGCTGTAGTAACATTGAGGTGAAGCAGTTTACTAAAAAGTCACAGGGGCAAGATTAACTATAGCAAGTGTTGTGCTTAGGTACTTGGAAGTGCGTCGCTTTTATGGGGCTCTTCAGTTGGACTGATGTTCCCGTTCCCATTCTTGGAATGTGGTTCGTGCTACTCCTTGATTTGGTGATCTTTCACTGCCTATCGGGAAGTAGTGTATGAGATCGCGTAGGATCCTCTCAGTAGACGTCTCGACTCGTAGCCAACTGAATTTCGCTCTTTCTGGTCCTGGGTGCCAGCAGTGGATTACCTCAGATTTAATCGGTAATTCCCTCGATTTCTCAATGACGCGTCTTTCATAGCCGATCTTGCAGTTATGTTTAATTCTCTTCGGTGTGATCTTGGTTTAGGGAAAATGGCTGCACACGTTTTCTTCCAGTGTCCACAAGTGCGCTGGTTCTAGAATTATGGCCTCGAGTTGTCGTCTCGTAACAATCCCGAAATGTTGTGCCTTTCATGCGTGTACTATAATAGGTCGAACCCGTGATCTGTGTTAAATAAATAATGCTTCTTATGCTGCTCGCTCTGGCAAGAATGATAGTTTGGATGATGCTTATGGAGGGACTCTTACGATAGGAACGTTATTCTTATCACGATGTGATGGGAGTCTTTGAGCATTAACTCAGCTTGAAGATCAGAACTGATAGAGCGTTTGTTATCAATGAAAGACGGATAAAAACCCGATCTTGGTTCACGTGAATGGCGCTAACCTTTATTTCCTTTTCTAGTCTCCTATAGACACAACATCATCCCCCGGTTAAGTTAGACTTTTCTGTTAACCTAGATAATGTGAGTGATTACTGCCTCCAATGTTCTCTTTTTTATAGTTTTTCTCAAGATTTCTAAATTTTTTAAACCCCTATTTTATCCTGACTTATCCAGCTTTTATTTTTCGAACTTGACAATATATATTGTCTAGTACTCGCTTTTCGTGAGCGAGCTTCAGGATTCTGATTAACCGCAGAGTCCAGCAACCCTTATTTTTTGTGGGGTTGACGGAAGTTGCTAACATATTTTGGTTTTAAATTAAATGTTTAGTTTTATTATACTTCATTTCATGAATTAGTTTTATATATTTTGGTAAAATAAAAATGGAAAAATATTTTTTTTTAAATTGTATATATCCAACTTTTTATAATAGGATTTTAGGAAGTTTCATGCGAATATGTGTTACTTTGGAAAATGAGTCGTCAATCACATTAGCTAGCTGTTGGATAATCAGTAACGACCAGCCTTTCCTATATCCTGATCGACCTTGTGCCATATGAAATGTACTCCATTTCAAAATCAATATTCATAACCTGTACTGTTATCATCTCAATTGTGTCTCTGTCTGGTGGCCAGATTAAGCTGGGGTTGCCGCATTAAGCCTGACCTTGTGTCACATCACGTTTATAGCAGTGTAAATGCCTCGTTTTGAACTGTATAATAAATATTGACTATACACAACTTCAATCCATACTTAGAATATTATAATATTAAAAATATTCTTTCAAACTTATTTTCCCGAGAAAATTCCTTCAAGTTGGTTTGAAACTTTGACTTCCTTTTGGGATGCAGTCACTGAAAATAAATGTGATTACACTTTTTTTAAATGCTATCTAAAATACTATCTAAATACTATCTTATATATTTGTTTTATATCCTTTCTGGTAAAGTATAATTACTTTTCACTCTCAACATTATTTTATTAGGAAAATGACAATTTCAGATTTTTAGCTTTTCCTGAATATTTATATAAGTAATCGGAGTAAGTACAAAATGCATTATTTGGTTGATTCACCCTTGCCATTTAGTATGGTATATGGCGATTCCTAACAAAAAAAATATAGACAGATTGTCATTTATTTCGAACACAAGATCATTTTCACGAGTAGCGGAATATTCAAAAACAAAGAAGAAATTGAAAAGATTAGTTCAATTATTCCGAGGGATATATTCACATGGAATCAAAAATTCCTCTTCTTCTTGTGATGCCGTCATTGATATTTGATAAATAATATTTAAAAAAAAAAATCATTATGTTTTCGTATAGTAGGGTTGTCAGCAAAAAGAACAGCTCAAAATACGAAGATCGAATTGAAGACATCAAAATAAAGCAAGTACGGATGAGGACGTGGAAAATGTCGTAGAAATCCAAAGGCGCATTGGAGTACTGAAAGTTGCTTTCCAAAAGCCAAGCATAGTATTTATGGTGGCTGGAAGTCCAACGTAATCTGAATCAGCGAGTCAATGTACATTCCCGGATCATTTTCTTAGCTCTATAGTATGTGTTTCTCCATACAGGTTAATCAATAGCTGCGGGGAGAAAAGATGTTCATACTTTTCCAAGGGAGACTGTACATGAGAGAATGTAACGAATTCGACTGCAATTACAATTCAGCTCTTCGATCCCTCAGTCTTTGACGCTACCCCGTGCCTCCATTATGAAGTAGTATGTAACAGGTTGAATTCTTTAGAACCAACAAAAAGAGTGCTGAACCGTTATGTAATATGATTATTATATATGGCAGTGAATGCCTGGCAATCTGCCTAGAGAGTAAAAGAGTAGGCTACAGAAATATTGCTCTACAGAAGGATGTTGAGTAAACCGGAGACTGTATATGGGAGCAACGATAAAGTTTTAGGAAAAACACAAACAAAAATAACACATATTGTTAGAATAAGAAAAACAAAACTGAAATTGCTCGGAAAAATAATTAGGAAAGATGTCTTAGAGAATTTGACAGGACATATTGTAGGCAAGAGGGACAGAAGGAATAAGCAAATAACCTGCCTAACGGAATTATATAAATAGTTTGCAGTACATGGACTATTAGTGATAGCAAAATGACAAACCTTAATCAGAGGATAGGAAGTTGTGGACAACCATAATCAGCTATACAACATAGAGGAAGAATAAGGAAGGAGACATACTTGTATATACATCAGTTTTTCATTGTGTGTCGTTGAAGAAAATATTAAACAGATCAGGTAAAATCAATAGTGTTAATTGAAGTCAGTTAAATTTGCCGGAAACTGTTACCTGTGATTTCCCTAGGAAGGAGAGATGAGTTATCTTAATATTACGAAACGTTGCCGCATGAAACCATTGCGAGGATAAAATGGTGCAAACACTATGCATAAAGACATCTATTACACGAACGCCCACAACGTCACTCCCTCAAAAATCTATGACGTCATAATATTGCTATATTTAGCTTGCATAGCACCCTAATGACTAATTAGATCTACAGACACATACGATATCCTCCATAAATGATGTCTACAGTCTGTTCAAAAATAGGAGTCGTTTGAATAGCTGTTATGGCCCAAGTCTTTCTAGGCGCAAAGGCAATTTTCCTTTGTGAAAGTGGGGGATAGTAATTGACGCGTTGTCTCATTAAAAGTAGATGACTATATGTAAGCCTTATTGAACAGAGCGTTAATTGATTTGTTCAGCGGCATCAGTGTTGTATCGACATGATATTTGATGTAATATTCTACTTTGTTGGGTGGATTTGATCCTTACCAATCAGCAGCAATACTGTTCTTGTATCACGTACGGATATCCCAAGTTTATGTGAAGCATGTGTCTGTGCACAATTAACATATTCTTGGTATATATTTGCTATTTTTCCCGAGACATAAATAAGAGAATTTGCAATCTCCGATAAAGCGTACCTCGAACGGTGTCAAAATGTGTTTATCTCTTTGTTCCACTATACATTTACCTATTACGGCATGCGTACGTCATTCTAAGAATATATCAGTCCAGTGTGTGAAAATGTACAGCTATAGATTGTTTGGGTCTTCGATTCAGAAGGAACTTGCGTCAAGTAAAATGATACAATAGGATTTCGATTAGAATATCGTTGAACGTCCAAAGTAATCTCTTGCAACAAGAAACGTCATCCACATTATTTTGCTTTGAGCCAATGTGTGTGTATTGATGTATTTATTCGGAAATCGTAAAAACATATATTACATATATATTTAATGATTCTGCATCTGTATAATTGTACAATGATACGTATATGTGTATGTAGTAGTATATGGTTATATCGTTATATATTTATAAACCGTTAATTTAAAAAAAATACCGCATCATTTGCGTCTGAAATAGACTTTTATTGTTGTGATTGGTGAAATCGTAAAATAGTCTTTCGCTTTTCGCTATGAACGGAAAAGTGATGGCTTAATGTCTGGACCGATCAGAGGATAGAGAAAAAATTTCAAAGAATAGCAACAACAAAGAAAAGTAAAAAAAAATGGCGAATATGCAAAGGCTACTGGGTGTGGTAAATATTTTTTATTGCAATAAATTATAGACCGATAAATTGAGGAAGAAGACGAAGAAAAGAAGAAGAGTCTAGCGGTTGTAATAGAAATTTCGGTGTATTGATATATAAATTGAATAATCGATATAAAAATTATAAAATACTAATATCAAATTTATGACATAGAAGAAGAAGAAGAAGAAGAAGAAGAAGAAGAAGAAGAAGAAGAAGAAGAAGAAGAAGAAGAAGAAGAAGGAGGAGAAGAACAATTGATAATCACCTGTCAGAAGCATAAAAAAAGGAAAGTGATGAGGAAAATACACTCCACGAGTAACAAAAATTGACCAAATTAATCTATTGATATGTCGGTAAAGAACTAGTTTTGAGAGTATCAATGAAAGTTTCGTTTTTTTTTGCTTTTTATATAAATTCGAAATAAAATTATGAGAATTCAGCAATAATAGAAACTAATGCAAAATGAAAAAAAAAATCTCTTAATAGAAATAAGGAAATAAAATAATTTCCTCAAACGATAAATTATGGTTGATAACAAAGTAGAAAAAATCAAGGGAGTTAACTCAGTATTGCATTAACAGAGAACGCGAACGGGAGTAATGATCAACTGAGGCAAAATACAATAAAAGTATACATGAAAAAATGAATTTCAGTTTGTTCTATTAGCGCTCCAAAGAATGACGATGATAATAGTATATTTTTTTCTGCTTGGAGTCGGATAATTTACTAGAAAAATTAAAGTTTTTATGAAGGATCTTCGGTTATATCTTATGAGACCATTCCTCTGCAACAAATAAAATATGTATTTTACTAAATATGATTTTACTTAAGAACACCAGTTGGATTTCATGCCTCAAGATGATGATTTATATTTACCTTTTTTAAATTTGTATTCTCTAAAAATCTTTTCAAATTTATTTTACAGATTTTTTTTAAAAATATGCTATTTATCCTCGTTTATTTTAAATATAAAGTGCAACCTTTAATACACGTCTGTTTTAAATATAACCCATAAATCCCCTCTATCTAAAAATAAAACATATATATTTTTATAGTTTTAGTTCCCTTAATTTTAAATATAAATCCTGTCTATCTAAAATATTTTTTCTTTATAGTTATTCCTTATATAGTTTTATATCCATTTATGTTAATATAGATTTTTTAAAATACCATAAATCATCTTTTATTTCAATTATAAAATACAATGATTAATCCCCATCTTTTAAATATAAAAGACAAGTTTTAAATAAAAAAATTTAAACCAATAATCTCCGCATGATATAGGATCTGCGTCAGCATTGCGTTAACCAGACATTTAAATTTAAATTATGCAATGATCAGTCCCTACCAAGCACCTGAAGAATGAGATGCAATGAAACTACCAACGCTGATACCAATCAGGAATAAAATGTATATTTATCTATAATTTTTAAAAAAATGTTGTCAGGCAAAGCAATCCAGCCACTACAACGCAAGGGGTTACAGAGTGTGGAGGAATTAGAAAAACGACACATTAGTAATGAGGAGAAAGAGAAAAAATCAATTAGCAGGACAGTAGATAGCGATTGATATTGTCTTCACATTTTTTCAGATTAAAGTTGTCTGGAATAACATCGAGCACAGTTTTATTAAAACCAGTACTGAACGTGTGATAGTATAATTATATATATATATATATATATATATATATATATATATATATATATATATATATATATATATATATATATATATATATATCGAAGGGAAGAGGATATACTTGTTCCAACGAGAGAAAAGTGTATATATTAAAAACAAGAGAGAAACCGCAAACATTTTTGGTTATAATGTGGATTTTTGAAAAACAAATATATTATGCTTCATTTTCCATGACTTTGCTATGCGAGTTTCCTGCGACCTTCATCAGGCACAGAGTGAATATTTTCACATATTATTAAAAGGAATTAATTTTTCTTATGTTTTTCGAAGTTAAACATTCTCGATGTTAAACATTCTCTTTTCGTTTGTTATTAACACAAATGTCTTTCTTGAACTGGCAGTGAAGGATAAGAAAACAATTAAGATTAGTCCAAAAACGGAAGAGAAAAAATATCTCTAGTCTTATCTTTTAATGACCCTTGTTTGTTTTTAGATCTGTTTCCATCTTTTTGTCATTGTGTGTGTTTTATCCACAGGCATATGTATACGTATATTCCCTCTCCATACATATATACTCTATTATTATAAGGAATTAGTATATACATATGTACATACACACATACATACACACGCATGTGCATACACACATATAGCCACTTCTTATATTGTGTAGGTTTCGTGCGTGTGCCTTTGAGCAGTATTGTTTTTGTCAATATGTGCATCTATATCAGTATGCGTATGAGTACGCGCATTCCACACATATACTATCTTATTATAAGAAATTATTATAGGCAAACATACACTACACACACATATAAATATATATATACGCATACACACACTTCCTATATTTTGTAGGTTTTGCTCACATGCCTGTGAATAGCCTATTGTTTTTGCCAATACGCCTATACATATTCGTGTTCCACAGATACCCGCGTTTGAGTGTGTGTGCATACATGCGAGTGGTTTGACAACTGTATGTTTGCATGTTATTTGTTTTTGTGTACTTAGTGTTGGTTTAAATTTATTTATGAAGTTTTTTCTTGTATTTGTAGGTAAGAATATATGTCTGTTTGATATAATGGCATAATTTTAAATTCACCCTGGTTAAATTTATAGGTGTTTTATGATACAAAATGCTTTCTGTTGTCTGGTAATTTTATTTTTCTTTTCTTAAGGGAAACATGTTGTTTAGTTTTTGGCTATATATAACTTCTCGCATTTTGTGCATTTCAGCGCATAAATCACATTTTTGGAGTTGCAATTTTTATTTATTATGAATGTCTTTTTGGGGTCTTCAAAAGTGTAGGTGTTAACTTCTTTAATGATAACACAAAACCCAAATCTTTCATTTTTATTTTATTTTCATTTATTTATTTATATTTTTTTTTTTTGCATTTTATAACTGACTGTAGTGTGTGTTGATTAAATTGATGAGGTTAATATGTGTTTCAGGTTTCGAACATAGTGCCCAATATATGCGAAAACCTTGAGAAATTATTCTTTTCTCAAAGATTTGCCTAAAATGCTGGATTGATTTCCATTGTCATATTGACTATTGCTCCATATTTTTGTACCGAAACAGATGAATGCATTTAAAAATTCACTGGAATGATGTCCGAGAGATCCAAACCTATACAGTGTGCTTTCGAGTTGATTCGCTTGGACCTTCTTCGATAATCTTCCTCACTCAAATACTTCTTCATTTCTAACTGAACGGGATATGGAACTTCGTGGGGGTGTCCGTTACTGAAACATTACTCTCAAAACTTGGATAAACTCTAACAAGGCGACATATTTAATAGAAAGATTTTACTGCTTATTTTCGTTTTTTCATCGTGTCTTTTTACGTGCTTAATTGCGAAAGATTCCTTTATAAAATACCAGAGAGCAAACGTTAAACAGAAGGTTTTTATATCTTCATATACTTTGAATACGTTAGAGACACCATATATATATATATATATATATATATATATATATATATATATATATATATATATATATATATATATATATATATATGGAAAATGAAATTAAAATATATATATATATGGAAAATAAAATTAAAACCTACAGTTTATTTTTTATTATAAAAAATAAAGGAATGAGTAATACAATTCGATTAGATTTAGTCAACCTATCTATATCAATTTCTTGCCAGGCTAGCCATTAAAAGTTCTTAGTCAATTTATCTATCTTAGAGTTGTTTAAAAATGCGTTTATTTGCTGGTGTCTGTAATACATTTTTATTTGTGTGCCGAATCTTTTAAATGACAGTGTTTTGTCAACGTTTTGATATAGAACCGAAGAAAACATGGGACGGTTGTCAGTTAAGTGGTCTGATGCTCGATGGAACCTTCATCCCTTGATCCATTTCCGTTTCGGTGCCTTCATTAGGAAGAGAAGCCACTCAAGTGGAGAGGAAATGAAGCTGGCCGACCTGTTGACATCCATTCTTTCTGTCTTAAACACCCTCTCGCTTCTTTACAAAAAAGGTTACCTACTACGCGCCACTTAAATAAAACGAGTATAAAGAAACATGAGAAAATGTGTGGATTCTGATTCTGTCATTTCTGATTAAGTGATTGGTCTCTTTACTGAAGTAATGCTGACAGACTACTAGAATCCAGAGGGGACACGCAACGTAATAGAGGTAACACATCTTTAACCCTAGGATCAACGAGCACCTTCAAATTTGATAATGCTTATAGGCAAATATGAACTAGCCCTATTTCACTTACTCCCCGGAATGGAGATTAAATAACAAAACTAGATACTATGTAGACAATAGTGATATATGTGCATAGAATCTGCCCATAAACACACTCTATATAAGAAATAGATACAAAACGAGAAGAGAATAGAGGATTGCTAAAGATGTATTTTTAGCAGTTAAAATTCATGACATCGGGGATGATACCCAAATACATGTGTCTATATGAAATTGATAGAAACACTTATCTGTATGGTTTCAGTCTTCTTTCAATAGCTGTTTTCCATGCATCAATCAGGTTCTTTGGCTAACATCGTCTGTTCTTGGAATGAACGAAAACACGCCTGTTCAGGTCCTCTAACCACTGAAGCAAGAATTCTATTTCTCGCCTAATTTTTTGTCATAGCATCATTATTAGATCGTAATAGAATCATGTTAATACCGTCCTAACTAATATACTGCAACAGGAAAGCGATAGAATTTTTCAGAAAGATAATTCCTGTCAGCATGATATCAGTAGTATTCAGTATGGTCTGAAATATTTTCGGAATATTCCTTGATCTACACGATTATTAAAGCTTTCCTGTGATTATGATTAAGAAGGCACATGAATCATTGAAATTTGCCACCTACGCCTCATACACTAATGTGCCAACTAATATAAGGATGATTGAATAATATCTAACGAATTTGTATTTGTAATATTCTCTTCCCGCGAGATAACTAGACTGTGTTAACGCGCAAGGAAAATATATACATTATGCTTATGGGTTCTGTGTATTTTTGTTATTGTCCATCTTTCAGGTCACGAACACAAATTGATTCGTCTGTTTAATAATTTATTGTAATCCAACTCTATTACAAATACGTTTTGTCTTGAGTAAAACATATATTCTACATATTTGCTATTTTATCTAGATGTGTATGGCTGAGTGGCCGAACCTTGGAGTTTACGGTTATATCACTTTGGAACATTGGTTCTCGTACAATCATCGAAGTTAAGCAACTTAAATCCTGTCTGTAACTAGATGAGACCTCTTAGGAATATCATTTTCTGTAAGTTTGAATGAGCGGGTTGTGTCTCGGAATTGGAATTCTGGTTCTCTTTATTAACTTATGCGCAAATATCTTTCACCCCCAGCTTTAGGTTAATTAGTAGCACTAGTATCACTAAATTATTATACCCAAAGAATTCTTAGAATCTAGAAATATTTTCTGGCATTAAATAACATGCAAAAGATTGATACGATAGAAAATAAATTAATCAATCATGAGAAATAACATTCCGATCATGAAACACGTGTTAGAATACCACACTATAGATATGTAAAGGAATTAACTTCTTAGTAATAATAGGAGTATAAAGAGATGCCCCAAGGGTGCACTATTGTTGGAAAGTGTTTGAAAATGATGCAATGTGTGAGCTCAAGGTTTGTGATTTAAACTTAGGTTGGTGCAATTGTTCGAAAGACATTCATCATTGTGCCATAATTTTTTTTAACTTTTCACCCCATGCAAGGCGAGAGTGCCACTATAACGCAAGAGGTTACAGAAAGTAGGAGCAAGAGTAAAGAGGCGTGAAAGAGGAAAGGATGAAAAGAAGGACGGGGAATAGATAAAGATATCTGGAAGCAAGTAAGAGGAAGGAAGTTTTACAGACGGGAAGTGCTAGGCATGAAACGATTGGAGTAGAAGAGACAGCTGCATTTAGCCGTTTCGACGGTGAAAGGGTGGGTAAGTGATGCAGTTTGGGAACTTGCGAAAATAGCTCGTCAGAGCAGTTACCGTAAACGTATTTGTAAAAAAGACAAAGTGAAGCGTGAATTCAACCGTAATTGTGACTAATGTGACTAATGTGACTAATGGCTTAATGTTCTTTTCTTGTTCAAACCTGTTGATCATGCGATATCTGTGAGAGAAAGCAGGGTTATATATATATATATATATATATATATATATATATATATATATATATATATATATATATATATATATATATATATATATATGTGTGTGTGTGTGTGTGTGTGTGTGTGTGTGCTATATAATTATATATATATATGTATAATTCATTATTATATATATGTGTGTGTATATATATTCAGAATATGTAGGAATATTTACGTGTATAACTATGTATGTAAATCTTATAGGCGTGATCATCGTAAAAGAAAAGACAGATTGAGGCGTGAATTCAACCGTAATTGTGATCAGTGGTTTAATGTACTTCTCTTGTTCAAACCTGTTGATCATGCGATATTTGTGAGAGAACGCAGAGTCACAGTAAAAGGTACAGTTTGGCTTTGTGGGTGTTGTAGAAATACAAATGTTTCTGAGCAGACCCCTGTATCAGGAATTAGCCTACCACATTAGTATTCTCAAGCACAATTAGTCAGGTATTACACACACACACATATATATATAAATATATATATATATATATATATATATATATATATATATATATATATATATATATAAATATATATATATATATATATATATATATATATATATATATATATATATATATATATATATATGCATATTTACGTGTATAACTGTGTATGTAAATCTTATATGCGTGGAAGTGAACATCGGTATGATTTACACATGTTTACTTAGTTCGTTTTTTTATTTGTAAGACGCTTTAGCAAAAATAAAAATCAGTATGAAGCGTTCGATTTTATCATTCTTTTCTGATTCTTTCGCCTCGATCTTTTATCTTTAAGTACTGTTCTCATGTGAAGATCAAAAATTTAATAAAGAAAGGAGGCTGAGTCAATTTAGATTTGGCAAATTATCAGAAGACGCTATGTTTGACTTTCAGGATCATTATCGATTAGAATATATTTTTTTTTTTTTTTTGATTTTTAACATAAACTCCTTTCTTTCTCATTTTTATTTTTATTAATTATAGTTATTTTTCTCATTTTTACTAATTTATTTATTTATTGTTAATTTGTTCAAACCTATTCACCATCTAATGTCTTAGAGTAAAGCTTATTTCTTCATTTCAGACATTTGGTTAATGTTTGACTTTGTGTTTAATTTACATTCGTGTTCTGGTCGGTATACACACCAAATGAGTAGACATCTATGGACACTCTCGCAATTGATATTACAGCATTCATACAACTAAACTGTTAAAAAAATCTCAATTCGACTTCTGGCCTTTAATTAAACTAAAACCCATTTATTTGAAACAAAAACTTTCTCTGTTATAACTTTAACTGAATCAACAAGTAGCGTAGAAATAAAAAAAAATAATAAGGTATCTTCGAGCTCGTCATGATATAAGTAACCTACATACCAAGTTTGAACGAAATCGGAGGAGAAAAGTTCAATTTATCGATATTTCATCGGCTTTATCGATTATAGATTTTTTAAATTATCGATTTTTATGGTGATAACCTCTCTCTTACATTTTATAGTGTATGTGCCAAGTTAGGATCTTGAGTTAAAAGGTATCACACAGACAGACAGGCACATAGACATCCTCTTTTTTATATATAGATAGATTCGCCTGAACATTATTATTTCCAAATGTGAATACCAATCTAACTGAGCTTTTTATATATTTTCACACAATAGAAAAACCCAAGACCCATCAAAGTCGAGGGTTACTGAATGAGTTTTTTTTTTCTCTTTTTTTATGGACCTAAGAGCTGAAATAAGTGCATATTATGAAGATATGAAAGATAGATAACAATTGTCCGTAGATTTGAAGAAGATACGTTTGTATTACTCAGGAAAGCATCTCTATCAGAATCTCTTCTACAAAGTAAGTGCTCAGGAAGAAGCATTTAGAGCGAAACTTTCGCCTTCCCAAAGGAATGCGAAGAGAATTATGATAATTAGACCTTGTATGTGTGAGAGAGCAGGTCTTAGCTGTAAAATTTAAATTAGTGGCAGCTATGTAGCACGTCTGAACATTTGTCATGGATATAATTACAATAGGCTTTCGACGTTTCGTCTATGGGAAAAGGGCTGAACCTACTCAAATTCAATTCATCGCCCACAATACGGCACACGCTTTTGCACACTGTCAAATGTGAAAATTGGGGTGTGGTCACTTCCAGATTAGATATAACTGTAATACTACATTTTTGGGTCGATCTACTTCTCGTAATTTAAAACATTGCAGAAAATTCCAGGTGTTTTCTAGAGCGACACCAAAAACCAAATATTTTCCCATCTTCCTTAGCATATATATCAGCTCCAATCATATATACATTTAAGCTAAGGTGTCTCTTTAAGACTACAAACGGTGTAGTGAACTTTGAAATCCAGTTTTTTTTCATTTGTGACAGATAAAAATATATTTCCGCTCCCATACACTGTTCATCTTGGGCAGGGCTTCTTAACCTGGGCTTCTTAACCTGGGCCTGGTGGGTTATCCTGGAGTCCTTTAGGATCAGATAAAAATTAACATTTATATAATTAATATATAATAATTTATTATACAGCCCTTGTCCCAATCAACCGTCTCCCACTAAAAAAAATTAAATAAACTGCATGCTGACACTACTTGAAAGAATAAGAACCCAGGTACTACTGACTGTGCCGATCTCTAGGCGTTTCTTGATTTGCTGTTGGGTCCATATATATTTAAACGTTGCCATCATTCTCTGTAAGACTGCCATCTTTTTTCCCTCTAAAGAGCAAGTGATAATTTTCCACGGTTTATCTTCTCATACACTATTGGGATTAATTTATCACAATTTCTTTCAAACATGGCTGCCAAAAATGATGCATCTGCACTGTGCATAACGGTTCAGTATGGATAATTACACATACAAGTGTTGTGAAAAAACAATTAGGCTGTGAGTATTTGCTTGTCTTTTTATCTTTCTATGAAGACTAAGTTATTTTCGGGTTCTGTAACACAAAAAAGATTAAGAACTACTGATCTAGAATATAAGCGCTCTTTAATTCATTTCGTCATGTTGATTAAATCTTACCAAAGGCAGCCTAGTCATAACGAATACCGATATATGTCAGTATGACTTACGGATACATTTCCAAGCGCGGATGTGTTTACAAGATTATGAACAAGGCGGATTCTGGGAAGAATGAATTAAGGAAAGCATTTCGTCTTCTAGAAGTATACAATCAAATGAGAGGATGAACGACAGTTTTTCCCGAAACTTCTGTACTCCGGTGAAGACCACTCTCTCTGGAACCTGCCCCTTGAGAAGAACTTATTAAGTTCGGCCTGAACAGACGATCTGCTTCGAGATTTCACCATAATGAGGTAAAATGGCTTTTTAGAACGTTGATTTCTCAGATTAAAAAAACTTACCTTTCCTTACCTGACTATAAATCCGATGCTTTGTATGGGTTATTGGTGCTTTGGGCTCCCAGACTGAAATACCGCCATACTTGCAAGGCCTTCCTAACCTGGCAGTAGATCCGATGTACCCGATAGCTAAACAAGTCTTTCTCGGAGAAATTATGAAGGCATTACGGTAATATTAGAAAGGTTTATTGAGTATGCTTCTTTCACTATGCAGCTTTAACAGTTGTTTCATAATCCGTTGAAAAATATAACAAATGGTATTTTTATTCCGGAAGCCTTGAAGGTTGGTATAGATTGTATCACTGGGTTCGATGATAAGCAACACTTTTTAATCGATAGGATGCGGACCCTAGTGCAAACTATGCAAAAGAGAAAATTCGGTCATTTTCTACACACTCACTGATATTTTTCTTTAAGCATCGGCTTAAAGTTAAAAATGGAAGAGAGGGTGTATTAGGAAAATCTAATTACTTTTTTTAAAATATTTTTTCTTTTTGAAATTACTTTTCTTCTGCTGCTAGTCATTCTTTCATGCGTCGTCCTTGTCTGTATATACCTCTTTTTTATATATGTAATTTTCTGTTGGGATTTGATAAACATCCTCGGCCCCCTCAACGGAAATATATAAATTACAAGTATATACAATGTACAATACAACAGGCGTAAGCAAAAACTTTAAATTTCTTTCGTTTACATATCAGAGAAAATTGTATATTTTCAAGAACATATACGTATACATTGACAAAGTCATTTTGCTTATCTGGTTTGGTAGCAAGATTTGCTATCAGAGTGCTGTCCCGGAAATCTGCTTCGTTTGGCCGTCAAAGATGAAGAGAGAGAAAATTTGATTTATGTTTCAATTGGTGTCAAAAACGCTTATTCCGATGCATGACAGGAGTTTTCTTATTTATTTAACGATCTCTTTTATAATCTCACTTTTTTATTTGATACTTTCTTCGCTTGTTTAACTTGTTTGGGTGTTTCCATAAAAGGCATTAACAGATACTTGAGTATGTACAGCTTTTATTTTGATCAGATATTTAGAAGTTCTCTGAAGTACTTCAAATGGAGCTGAATAGGGCACGTCTAGATTATTGCCAATTCTATCTATTCCGATCCGTAATTCTTCGCACGTTTTAATTTTTTTCTGGGATGTACGTTTTATTATTGATATGATAATTACTGGTAATTTTTAAATCTAGATGTGATATAGTCCTTTTGTCATTCTTTTGAAACATGCTGGGTTGCATCTATATCATTCATACTGTCCATGAGCAATTATGGTATTTATATTTGTATACCAATAATGGCGTAAAAGGTTTTATAGAGTTAGGCACTCTACCAGTAATTAGTAAGAAAAGTGGTAAGACTGAGAGCCAGTCCTTTTTTTCTTGCTATAATTGCAGTTTTAATGGTCCTGTATTACAGTCCAATGAGACCGTTATTCTAAGGAAGATAGGCAGTAGTTCTTAACTACAATAACCGAGTGGTTTTGCTATCTCAGCAAAGAATTCACTTTCGACTGTCTTCCTCTTCGGAAGTGAGATGCTCCCATCCTGTTATTCACACCATAAAAAAATCTTGAACTACGTATTTAGCTTTAAGCTATGTCATAAATTCTGTTTCTATCAATTTAGTAGTGTGATCAATACATGTTGCTAGGTATCTATATGGAGCATTGTATGGATCGTTAGTATTTAACTAAGGTAAGGAGGTAGTGGTCTAACAGTACCGATATTAATTGTATGGAATCTATCTGACGTGATTTCTATTGGCTAAATAGGTATTTTAGAGGGTTTATCAATTTTGACTTTCTGACATGCCTCACATTATGAACAGGTTTTTTTATGTCTTATCATTCTCAAGTCCAAAATATTGTTTTGATCATTTTGTAGGTATTGTAGAGATTAGATACTTCAGTAATTAAATCTGTAATGTTTCTTACGGGAACATTTTATATCACATGAAATAATAATAGTGGAAAGAGTACATGCACAAAATAACAGACCAACTGATTTGCAATGCCAAGATAACATTTATCAAACCAGACTAACAAAAGAAAACTTAAAATTAAGAGTTTCCATTGTTAGACGTAAATTGTATACACAACGAAATGTTCATAAATATGGTATAGTGGGAACTTACTGTCTTGGTGTGCTTTAGTCAGAGGCATTAACAGCCCTTGTAGCTTCAAAGTAAAAAAGGTCATGCCAACAATTCGAAAGAGGGAAAGCCGGAAAGAGAAACTTAATTTAGTGTTCGCGTGTTTTATACTAGAGAGCTCCTGCTGATAAGATCTATTTAGAGCTGCTACTGATGGTTTTATTTTAGAGCTGCTACTGCTGCTATATTTAATGTAAGGTTGCTACTGCTGTTATCTATAATGTTTCTACAATATCCTTATTCCAGTACATGCTATATCATGTATATTATCAAGTACAGACTTACGTAATGAAGTAGGGATAAATGGTATAGTGTAGAAAGAAAAGACATCGCATAACAGGAATGATTTTCGTTAAGACGATATTTTTTTACATTTTGAAAGCTGTGGATTTCTGTATCTACTGCCAATGCTGGTAAGTCAAGAGGTCAAATTTCACTGCCAAAATGGGTAATGACAAACAATCTGCAAACAAGCATTGTGTTTTACTTTTCTGTGTTCAACGTTAGTTAGAAGGCCGTTGTTTCTTATCCGACTTGGCTGGATTGAGGCTGTAAAAGGCACCGCACAGGAGATTATGGCCAGTCAATAATAACATTTGCTAACCTTTATAAAGATGCAAAAATTCAATGTCGACAAATATGCGGCAAGTAATTCTCCATCAAATGTTGAATATTTTATCTTTATTTGTGATTTTTTTTTCTTTTAATTTCAAAAAGAAGTGTATAATTTAAAACAAAAGAGACATATGAATATACATCGATAAAAAAAGGTTTTGCTGATCTGGTTTGGAAGTAGCATGTGCTATCGGAACACTGACCCCGGACATCTGCACCATTTTACCGCCGAATATGAAGAGAGATAACATTTGATTTATGTTTCAACTGGCGGCAAAAACACCTGTTCCGATTCATGACAGTAATTTTATTACTTAAATTTTAATTTATCTTTTATTATTAATTATTGATTATTTTTGTTTCGTCGTGCTACATAATATATAACTAAGTGTTAGTTTTGTTTACTTATTGATTTGTGGCCATCACTATACTCTCATACTAGACAGTTACTTGTGTCTCATACAAACACATTTTTATCAATATATTTCATATCATGAAATCATGATTTTTATTAAATGAATCATTTAAAAATGACCCAGTTAATATATACATATTGGTGGTCATTGCAATTGAAATTCTCTTCCGAGTGTAAAATAAATCACATTCCAAATTGATCGGATCGAACCATTTTCGCATCGGAATGTTTTATTTTTATCTTTTTATGCATTTTAGTCTTGTATATATTTTATTCTATTATATTTATATATATATATATATATATATATATATATATATATATATATATATATATATATATATATATATATATATATATATATATATTAGATTTTTTAAATAATTGAATATGTCTTATTCTTTTTAGATTTTTTAAATTTTTATTCATTTTTATATTCCATCCCATTATATATTTATAATTATTTTTATGAATGCATACTTAGTATTCTTTTCTAGTTGTATATGGCTTATTCTGCTATATATTTCTTTAATTATTTGTATGCTTTTATATATTTTCATATTTCTGTTCTTTATAGATTTTGTATCCTATTAGATAAATAAATTCTGAATGGAAGAGTTTTTTTTTCTTTCTCAGAGATTACACTTCAGCTCAAACGTTATGGTCAAAAATAAGTAATTTGCAATTCGGAAAATTAGCCACAATTTTATTGCTGTATAATGAGATCCTGGTGAAAATAATACTTTTTAGAAGACTATCCATAATCCAAATATTGTCTGAAGACTATATTTTTGCATCACATTTAAGTGTCGCTTGATATACGTAAAATTATACTATGTTCCATTCGACAAAGAATCAGGATATCAATGTGATTTCAGTGAATACTATGGTTATTACACGATATATGACTGAACAAATACGAATACTTAATTGTTTATAATTCGCAGGCATTTAAAGTGATCTTAATTTGTCGATCAGCATATTCCACACATATGTTTTTATAGATAGATAGATAGATAGATAGATAGATAGATAGATAGATTGCCTTGTAACCGAGGAATGTTAAGTTAGAACGAGATCATATCGTTCCATCCACATTGACTTTAACGCTATCTTAAATTTTCTTACGCATTCTATTTCTTAGTAGTTACCATATGATCAACCGATAAACGGATTGCAAGATAGTGTCTTAAGAAATTGGAAGTATTCGGTGAAAGGGAAATTCACTGCTTCAAAGGAATAAAGAAATAAAATTAATTTAGCAATCTTTTTTTTAAAAAAAAAAGAAATCAAAAAATCGAATAACATTGATTATTCATAAACCTTTAATGTCATCATTTATTTATTCACCTAAAAAAATACTAAGCAATCTTATGCTTTCCTCCGACAAAAGTTGATTCGTTTTTAATGATTATTAACTATTTTATCATCCATAATCATGTCAAACAATAGTTTGATCTTTTCTTATAATACGAAATATAATGCAAGTGTTAGATTGAAAAGGCATAGGACGTTTGTTCAGATATTTAAAGATTTTGTTGAAATTGCAAATAATATAAAACTTATTATATATCAAAATGTCTATTTTTGCACAATATTAAATAAAGCGATTGACATGTGCGCCGAAAATTTTCTCTTTTAAATTAGATTCTTAATTTTGACCAAGTCGGAAAGACCTCATGTAGGAAGAAAAACTTATGCAAAATATGTATAAAAATACTATATTACGAAGCATTTCATGTCATGTACGAGATTCTACTCAAGTAAATCAACTATGACTGAAAGTCGAACAAATATATTATTTATAGTCTGTCAACTTTGACAAGACACACGTTAGTTATATCCGATGAGATGCTGAAAAAAATATTAGCGATGTGTGTGTGTGTGTGTGTGTGTGTACGGACTACGTTATATTGTTTCGTTGCATACTTAAAATGAGATGATGAATAAAATGTTTTCCTTTACGTTGAAATGAGCAGTTGCTCGATGCAATCCAAACTTAATACGAAGTAGAGAAAATTAATTCCTTTGAAATTTTTCTTTTAACAGCTGTTGAAAATTTCAAATCATACATCTGATTGCTTTGCGTACAGAAGAAACAAGAGAAAATTAAAAAAGAACAGGTATCTTTCTTTGACGTTAGTCTTGAATGTTTATTCGAAGAGTGCAAAATAGAATTAGTCAAGGTGAAATGAATTCTTAACATTTCTTGCTGCAACAATTTTCTCTTTCGAAACAAATTTTCCAAGTAAGCTGCTAGCTTGGAATATTCCTTAGACTGCAAATCTCGAATCAAACCAGCGAGGTGATGTTATTTTCTACTTGCAAAATTATGATCAATTATATATATGTGTGTGTGTGTGTGTGTGTGTGTGTGTGTGTGTGTGTGTGTGTGTGTGTGTGTATAAATATTAGAATGGTGCAAAATTTCGTGGCTGAAAGTTAAAAAGAACATTTTACATAGTCCCCAAGACATTTATTAAACAAGTACATAATTTTTGGGCGCCATATTTTTAGAAACTTTGTGTTTTTCGTGGAAGAAGCTGGTGAGTTAGCTTTTGTGTGACTGTACAGAGCCATATTCTGTGTCATTTAAACTGGGCCAAATGAAAATACAAAGAAGCCAAGTTAGTATACGGTGAGTGATGGAGTATTTCCAATTTCGAATCTTTAAGATTCTGCACGGTATGCTTTGAAGCGTACGTTAGAGTTGCGGAAAATGATACCTTTTCTATTTTCTAATATCGACCGTCTTTCATCAAATAGGGAAAGGAAGTTGAGACATCGTTCTTCAAACTCTTAGGAATCTCTTCCGTTGAAATCTTCGGTTAAGTCTCCAGGTTTACAAGGAGAGCGTATTCATCGACTTCTGAAGATCGCCCCAATAGTGGGCGATCGTTTACGTTAAAATTACCCTGATAAAATCTGCCCAACCTTTTATGGCCACCAGCATAAATGGAGCACCATCCAAATAAACATTCTTCTTAGTGTTTTTTTCGCAAAGTTACGATACTTACACATTTCCAAAATTCACAGACAGTAATAGGGCGTGCATCTTTTAGGCATCCCTTTATGAACAAACCTAAATATTTAACAAAGTCTTATTCGCCAGTAAACAATGCAAGATTTCAGTCTAGAAAACGCCAGTGTCCACTTGCGGTAATTTTATATCAATAATGATAATTGGGGACGAAACTTTTGCCGTGATTTGATATATTGTATATAAGTATAATAACGGATAATGACATTGCAGCAGACTGAATATATGTTTTTAATTACTGACGATTAAACACAGAAGTGAAATAGCTGAAATACACTAAATATACAGTTTAATATATGCACAGGTTTCAATATAATAAATATATCATTTGAGCTGAAACCCTGTATTATTTCCAGGTATGTCATATTGGGTATTATTCTTTACGCTATTCTTTACTTTATCAAGCATCCGACCGAACAGCTGACGATTACAATCTTGTGATACATGATATCACCTTTTCATAATTTGGAGGCAATGTAGCCCGGGTTTCAGGTGAGATAAAGATACGTGTTCAACATCATCCAGTCATTTTCTATGTTTCTATTGGAGTGCAGCTCCCCTTATTGTACCAGCTAGTGAAGTTGGTAAACATCTTTCGGGGCCTGGCGAGCCTGTTCCAGCAGTAACAGCTCAGCGAGTTCGTACCAGCATAATGATAGCAGAACACTTTTAGCAATTTTCTGGACATCACCAAAGTTGAGAGGGAGAATAACTCAGCTTGTGGTGCTATCGGTCAGGATCGAATACGCTAAAGATGATGACATTTCCGAGGTTTATGTTAAACACGACCATCACTTGAAGAATATTAAAACATTTTCACGTCACGAAACACATGACAACACTCGTCGGTCCTTCAGGTCACCATCTAGAAATATAAGCGGGAATACTCTCGAAGTTGTCGCGTAAGAAGATATCTGACTAGAGGCACACGTGATAGATAAACGTGTCTACAATATTTATTTTGATTTCCATTTTCACATGAAAAATTATATTCTTATAAATGTAAAAGCCTTAACTAAAACAAATTTTGATACATTTTATATGTAAAGATACATTTCATTAAAAAAATAGTAATAAACTTAATTCTTATTCTAACAGAAATTAATGCATTTTTTTTTTCATTTTAACTGATGAAAATGTATTCGTACAAAACAAAAAAACATATTAACTTAATTTAATACTTTGTGGAATATCCTTTATTGAGTTCAACAGCTACCAGTCTATTCCTGTACATCTCAACTAATGATTTGCACAAATTGAGTGGTATTTTGTCCCATTCTTCTTGGCATATTGTCTTCAAATTCTTGATATTTGTAGATGCGCCTTTCCCAATATGAATTTTCAAATATCGCCATAAATTCTCGAGTGTGTTCAAGTCTGGGGACTGACTTGGCCATTGGAAGACATCAACGTTACTTTCTACTAACCATTTCCTTGTAGATCTAGATGTATGCTTAGTATCATTATCCAGTTGGAAAACCCAAATCAGGAGGTAGCCGAAGTCTCTCAACAGAACGCATTAAATTGTCTTGCAGGATTTTCTGATATCTTTTGTCATTCATCTTGCCATCTATTATTTATATTCTGCCAACACCTTTTGCAGAAAAACAGCACCCGATCATGATACTGCCACCACCAAACTTTACAGTTGGCAAAGTGTTCTTTGGTAAGTAGACTTCACCCTGCTTCCTCCACACATGATTTCAATAATTATGACCAAACAACTCAATTTCACTTTCATCTGTCCATAGTACTTTTTTCCCAAAACGAATATTCTTTATCCTTATGCTCTCTAACGAATTTTAGACTAGCATCTCTGTGTCATTTCAAGAGGAGTGGAGTCCTCCTTGGGATGCGTGATTTCAGACTGTTTTTGTGTAGTTCATTACTTATTGTACGCTTGGTTACTTTAATCCCTAATTCACGCAGATGTTCCTGCAGCTCTTCTCGGGTAACCTGTGGATTTTGAGGGGATCTCGCGTCCGAATATCCTTGCTGATCCTCGGAGCACCTGTTCGTCTTTGATTTTCGACGCTGTTACGAGTTTTAAACCTTGCAAAGAACGAAGCAATTGTAGTAAAAGGAATATTCAGGTTGTTAGAAATCGTTCTGTAACTGTTCCCATCTTTCCAAAGAGAAGAAAATGTGTTGTTTTTGTGAAATAATCAATTCTTTACCTTTAGGCATTCTTAGAACCTTCTCTTCAGACTAGAAATTGCAGAATGCTCTGATGATGGCTAATAGCGTTAACTATATTTACTGATAACATTACTGGAACATTCTAGAATATACATTTTTCATAATTAATTGATTATTTTATTCTAATACGAATACTTTTTTCACCAGTTAGAATTTTTAAAAATGCATTAATTTCTGTTAGAATAAGAATTAATTAAGTTTATTGTTATTTTTTATAGTATGTGTCTTTATACATAAAATGTGCTGGGATTTGTTTTATTTAAGGCTTTTACATTTATAAAAATACATTTTTTCAAGTGTACGAATATTTATTTCGCCCTACTGTGTGTGAGTGTATATATATATATATATATGTATGTATGTATGAAGAAATATAGTCTTAAGTGCTATATTTATGGGCTAAAGCGCTCAGTATCAGAGAAAGAGTGTGTTTAAATATAAAAGTAAACATAGAAGTTAACTCTTAGATGCGACAGTCTGTTTCATGCTAAATGCAATTTTCAGGCCTGACGATTGCATCTAGCATGAAACAGACTGTCGCCTCTAAGTGTTGACTGCTATGATCACTTTATATATATATATATATATATATATATATATATATATATATATATCCAAGTATATGATTGGTGTATATGGAATGAATTCCAATAACCAACAATTACTATTCTTAAAAGAGTGCTCAATACAAAGTAGAGCAGATATAATTATTTATTTTTAAAGAAAAAAAAATTTATAACATAAATATGTTATAAAATCACTACAAAAATAGCCATTTTGTTTCAACACCTACGGTGTCTTATCAAGTGATGACGTTGAATGTAAAATAAATGGTTTTAAAAGTTTCAAATTAATTAATATTCTACGTAAGGGGAAAACGTTGTTACAGAGGCTAGGTAGACCAATCAGAACACAATTACAGGAAAATTCAAAAAGCTCGATAACGAAGTCATGTTATAATATCTATTCAGATGTTTAGTATTAAAAAATAATTTATTCCAACGAATAATTACTAAATTATATGATAAAATTTAATATTAAAATTTAAAACTGCTAATTACAAAACCAAAATTTAACATTTATTCGCTATCAAGTTTACAACTATAAAATTACTGAGGAGAAAAGAAGAAATATATATGTTATTCAATTTATTTTTTCATTGAAGTTACTTTAGCTATATTTAATATCCGGTCTTTTTACAATGTATACATTTTAATCCTCATGATGTGTAAATGGGGTCCCAAACTCACGCGTAAAACAAACGCAGTCAGATTCTAATACATAAGCACCAAGACATATACACACACAAAAAAGGGGACAAGACAGAGAACATCTCCACCGTCTCTCATGAAAAAAAAAAAAAAAAAAAAAAAAAAAAGGGGGGGAAAATGGGAGAAGGGAAACCAACACACACGTACATACATACATAATTAAAAGTGGATGCACTTTCCATACACATAGATACATATAAATACATGCACACACATCCACAGACATTGACCCAGACAGTTGCATACCCCAACCGATAAATATTTAAGACAGAAAATGTCATTGCATGAATGTTAACAACCTATTTCATATATAGTAGGTGTCAACATACATATATACAACTGCAAACCTACATAAGTAAACACACACATACATATATACACATATATACATACATACAAACATATACACACACACATATATATACATATATATATATATACACATACATACACATACATACACATACATACATGCATACACACATACAGAAATATACATACACATGAATATCTACATAAAAATACTTATCTATAGTAATAAATACACATATATACGTACATACACATAAATGCAACGACATTTGACCAAAAACATATATAAATATACAGACATACATACACATACATATGCATAGACATACTTCGATATACATGCAAACACAAAAATGCACGTATCCTAACATACATGTATATAATAAAAAAAAAAAAAAAAAAAAAAAAAAACATCCATATCAACATAAATATACGTAAATAAAATTAGGTACACAATATAACAATACACATACAAACATATACACATATATATATATATACATACATACACATACACCTACATACATTCACATATATACATATATACATATACGTACATATATACATATATATATACATATACATACATACACATACATATATATACCCACACATACATGCACACATACACATACATGCACACATACATACATACATATATATATATATATATATATATATATATATATATATATATATATATACACACATCCACATACATACACATACACCTACACACACATATATATATACACATACACACATACATATATATACACAACTACATAAACATGCAGACACTTACATATATACACACATAAAGAAATATATATACATGCATATAAGGATACATACTCACATATATATACACACACATATACCCACATCCACAAATACATATACATACTCATACACACCAATATTTTTAACCTCTTTTCTTCTTATCCTCCTTTTCACCTTCTTACTTTATATATATATATATATATATATATATATATATATATATATATATATATATACACATACACATATATATATATATACATACATACACGCACATACACACATATATCTATAAACACACAAACAAATACACACACATACATATATACATATATATATATATATATATACAAAACTTAGCAACATATTAATACATTAAAATACAAACATACACATTTCGCAGTACAAACACACATAACTACACATAAATATATACATATATATACATACACATACAGAAAAATGAGTAACATTATGTAGTTATACCATACACATTCATATCGTCAGATTGACCATCAGGTAATAAAAGTTATAATCTATTCAACTTATAGCTACGTATCATTATCATTTAAAGTATACGACCCCTATAATAAGTTAAATTTATAACGGTGTTTACAATTAACCGTTAGTTCATATCTCTGATTTAAGAGATCAGCCTTGTTTTTAAATCTAATAATTTCAAACTTTTCGTTAAGACACAGGTAACACGGGGAATATAGGGATTTACATGTCCGGGATTTCTTAATCAATGTCCAATTAACCGTAGGTGTTTTGTTCTTTTCTTTTAGGTTCCAAAAGTACTTGGACAATGAAGTCATGTACCTATAGTCACAGTTATTGAAAGATTGCATATGCCCCCGCCAGCGTTCTTTGAATGTATTCATTGTGCTACCAATGTAAAACTTCTTTATATTTGGATTCTCAATAGTTGAGATAGTACTAAGATAGACTACAGAACGTATTCCACAGTTATTTTGTAGTGGACAATTACTAGGATACCTACAATTACATGAATTATTATTTGTGTCATTATATTTAGTATTACTGTCAGTAACCTTTTGAGTAATCGAGCTTTTTGAATCCCTATACTTGTTAAAGACTATGTTGTTATGTTTTTTAATGATTTTCTCTAGGTTATCTGCACAACTATAGCTTAATTTAAGTGTATTAGAATTAAATATTTTACTAAGTGGGTTAGTTTCAGTGTTAGGGAAATGTTTCTTGATTAGGTTTAGAAACATACGTCCTAATTTAGATTTAATCATTAAATTGAAAGGGGGAGTGAACCAGATGATCTTTCTAGATCTATTCTTATGGTTGTAGTTAACAGGGTTTTTATACTGAATATTGATATCTTTGTATCCACTATTTTTAAGTGCAGAATTATAAAAGTCACTATGTTTATTAAAAACATCTTTGTTAGAAGAGTTAGTGCTAATTCTAAATCCAATGGAAGAGGGTATATGTTTGATAACTGAAGGGGGATGGTTGGAATTTGGATGAACGTAAATCGGATTGGAATTAACCTTCACATATGGTTGGAAAGAGTTGTTAGCAAGGTTTAGGGTGACGTCTAGAAAATCTACTTGTTTAACATTAGTAGTGACTATTGTCCTAAGACCTAAATCCTTAAATACCCTATGAATCATTTTCCTAATACGGTCTACCTTAGTTTTAGTGGAGTTTTTAACAACTAATAAACCATCATCCCTATACAATCCTATACTATCGGAATCCAGACAGTCAAATGCACTTAAGGGGGGGAAAATGGGAGAAGGGAAACCAACACACACGTACATACATACATAATTAAAAGTGGATGCACTTTCCATACACATAGATACATATAAATACATGCACACACATCCACAGACATTGACCCAGACAGTTGCATACCCCAACCGATAAATATTTAAGACAGAAAATGTCATTGCATGAATGTTAACAACCTATTGAAATCTAATTTAAGCGAGTAAATATACAAAGATAAAATGATCAAAATTAATATTATTTAATATATTAAAATATAGTGTATGTAAAAAAAAAAAAAAACCGGACATTAAATTCAACACCCATCGGTAGCTACGATGTCCACCTCATATACATATAAGTATATATACACACACACACATACACACACATATATACGCATACAAACATATATATATATATATACACACATATACATATACACACATATATACATATATATACATATACACATACACATACACATACATATACATATATACATACACATACACACATACTCACACATATACATAAATATACATACATACATACACACCGAAACATCTACACATACATACATAAACATATACATACGTATACATTTCCATGGTATCAAGTACACATACACATACATACACATATACCTATATGTACCCACAAATATACACACAAATATGTGTACACATATTTACAAATAAATATATATATACACAGCAATACACAAAAATAAACATATATACACATATATATCCTAACTCATGTGGCCGTAATGACATACCCAAGTTACCCTACCTACACGTACACATAAACAATTTCATATATAGTAGGTGTCAACATACATATATACAACTGCAAACCTACATAAGTAAACACACACATACATATATACACATATATACATACATACAAACATATACACACACACATATATATACATATATATATATATATACACATACATACACATACATACATGCATACACACATACAGAAATATACATACACATGAATATCTACATAAAAATACTTATCTATAGTAATAAATACACATATATACGTACATACACATAAATGCAACGACATTTGACCAAAAACATATATAAATATACAGACATACATACACATACATATGCATAGACATACTTCGATATACATGCAAACACAAAAATGCACGTATCCTAACATACATGTATATAATAAAAAAAAAAAAAAAAAAAAACAAAAAAAACATCCATATCAACATAAATATACGTAAATAAAATTAGGTACACAATATAACAATACACATACAAACATATACACATATATATATATATACATACATACACATACACCTACATACATTCACATATATACATATATACATATACGTACATATATACATATATATATACATATACATACATACACATACATATATATACCCACACATACATGCACACATACACATACATGCACACATACATACATACATATATATATATATATATATATATATATATATATATATATATATATACACACATCCACATACATACACATACACCTACACACACATATATATATACACATACACACATACATATATATACACAACTACATAAACATGCAGACACTTACATATATACACACATAAAGAAATATATATACATGCATATAAGGATACATACTCACATATATATACACACACATATACCCACATCCACAAATACATATACATACTCATACACACCAATATTTTTAACCTCTTTTCTTCTTATCCTCCTTTTCACCTTCTTACTTTATATATATATATATATATATATATATATATATATATATATATACACATACACATATATATATATATACATACATACACGCACATACACACATATATCTATAAACACACAAACAAATACACACACATACATATATACATATATATATATATATATATACAAAACTTAGCAACATATTAATACATTAAAATACAAACATACACATTTCGCAGTACAAACACACATAACTACACATAAATATATACATATATATACATACACATACAGAAAAATGAGTAACATTATGTAGTTATACCATACACATTCATATCGTCAGATTGACCATCAGGTAATAAAAGTTATAATCTATTCAACTTATAGCTACGTATCATTATCATTTAAAGTATACGACCCCTATAATAAGTTAAATTTATAACGGTGTTTACAATTAACCGTTAGTTCATATCTCTGATTTAAGAGATCAGCCTTGTTTTTAAATCTAATAATTTCAAACTTTTCGTTAAGACACAGGTAACACGGGGAATATAGGGATTTACATGTCCGGGATTTCTTAATCAATGTCCAATTAACCGTAGGTGTTTTGTTCTTTTCTTTTAGGTTCCAAAAGTACTTGGACAATGAAGTCATGTACCTATAGTCACAGTTATTGAAAGATTGCATATGCCCCCGCCAGCGTTCTTTGAATGTATTCATTGTGCTACCAATGTAAAACTTCTTTATATTTGGATTCTCAATAGTTGAGATAGTACTAAGATAGACTACAGAACGTATTCCACAGTTATTTTGTAGTGGACAATTACTAGGATACCTACAATTACATGAATTATTATTTGTGTCATTATATTTAGTATTACTGTCAGTAACCTTTTGAGTAATCGAGCTTTTTGAATCCCTATACTTGTTAAAGACTATGTTGTTATGTTTTTTAATGATTTTCTCTAGGTTATCTGCACAACTTTTCCCCTTACGTAGAATATTAATTAATTTGAAACTTTTAAAACCATTTATTTTACATTCAACGTCATCACTTGATAAGACACCGTAGGTGTTGAAACAAAATGGCTATTTTTGTAGTGATTTTATAACATATTTATGTTATAAATTTTTTTTTTCTTTAAAAATAAATAATTATATCTGCTCTACTTTGTATTGAGCACTCTTTTAAGAATAGTAATTGTTGGTTATTGGAATTCATTCCATATACACCAATCATATACTTGGATATTAGCTCCTACTACTGTCGAGCACTTTCTATTCTATTCTTATACTATGGATAGAATCAATTTCGGAGTATCACTTAAGAATATTCCCACCACGAACAAAAGGGATTATTTCGTCCATCTAACACAGCAAACGGAAAACCTTATCAGAAGAATGAGATGGAAAGCTTACTTCTTTCTTCTAAACAAAAAACCATCGTGTGAACGCGAAATTTATGGTTTTAAAAGCCTCAAAACTGCACCAATTATTAAGCAATTGTCTGCTTTTGAAAATGAACTATTGGATATCATCAAAGGATTAACCTTCTATAAATTCAAAAATGCCTTCCAAAAAAATTTGGATAGTATCGTCAAAGACATTAATAAATCTGGTGATATATATGTAAAATCCGATAAAACGGATAATTTTTATATGTTATCTCCTAAGGACTATGATACATTAGTTAGGGATAGTCTAACCAGAAACTACAAAAAAATTGATACAAATAACTTCAACCAAATAGATAGCATTAACAGTATCAGTAAATCAATTACTGATAAATTATTGATCAGTGATCGGGTCGGCAAACTACAAACTAAGGAAGCCTATGTCTTGTTAAAAGACCATAAACCTGAATTCAAAACTAAGCCATCTACTAGGCTTATAAACCCTACCAGACCGGAAATCGGCAGAATTAGTAAGACCATCTTAGAAAGAACCAACAAATCCATAAAAAACACCCTTGGACTACTACAGTGGGTTAACACAGCTGATGTCATCAACTGGTTTAATAACATCCGATATAAGAGCAACTGTACTTTTATACAGTTCGATATTGTCGATTATTATCCCTCTATATCGAAGGATCTTTTTACTTTGGCCTTGGATTTCGCCCGGGAATACTCTAATATTTCTGAGAGTGAGGTGGACATCATCATGAAATGCCGGAATTCTGTTCTAATCTACAAGGATGAACAGTGGACCAAAAAGTCTTACAACAACAATTTTGACATTTCGATGGGTTCTCTGGATTCTGCTGAAGCTTCTGACCTGGTTGGGTTATTTCTGTTGTATAATTTAAGTGCATTTGACTGTCTGGATTCCGATAGTATAGGATTGTATAGGGATGATGGTTTATTAGTTGTTAAAAACTCCACTAAAACTAAGGTAGACCGTATTAGGAAAATGATTCATAGGGTATTTAAGGATTTAGGTCTTAGGACAATAGTCACTACTAATGTTAAACAAGTAGATTTTCTAGACGTCACCCTAAACCTTGCTAACAACTCTTTCCAACCATATGTGAAGGTTAATTCCAATCCGATTTACGTTCATCCAAATTCCAACCATCCCCCTTCAGTTATCAAACATATACCCTCTTCCATTGGATTTAGAATTAGCACTAACTCTTCTAACAAAGATGTTTTTAATAAACATAGTGACTTTTATAATTCTGCACTTAAAAATAGTGGATACAAAGATATCAATATTCAGTATAAAAACCCTGTTAACTACAACCATAAGAATAGATCTAGAAAGATCATCTGGTTCACTCCCCCTTTCAATTTAATGATTAAATCTAAATTAGGACGTATGTTTCTAAACCTAATCAAGAAACATTTCCCTAACACTGAAACTAACCCACTTAGTAAAATATTTAATTCTAATACACTTAAATTAAGCTATAGTTGTGCAGATAACCTAGAGAAAATCATTAAAAAACATAACAACATAGTCTTTAACAAGTATAGGGATTCAAAAAGCTCGATTACTCAAAAGGTTACTGACAGTAATACTAAATATAATGACACAAATAATAATTCATGTAATTGTAGGTATCCTAGTAATTGTCCACTACAAAATAACTGTGGAATACGTTCTGTAGTCTATCTTAGTACTATCTCAACTATTGAGAATCCAAATATAAAGAAGTTTTACATTGGTAGCACAATGAATACATTCAAAGAACGCTGGCGGGGGCATATGCAATCTTTCAATAACTGTGACTATAGGTACATGACTTCATTGTCCAAGTACTTTTGGAACCTAAAAGAAAAGAACAAAACACCTACGGTTAATTGGACATTGATTAAGAAATCCCGGACATGTAAATCCCTATATTCCCCGTGTTACCTGTGTCTTAACGAAAAGTTTGAAATTATTAGATTTAAAAACAAGGCTGATCTCTTAAATCAGAGATATGAACTAACGGTTAATTGTAAACACCGTTATAAATTTAACTTATTATAGGGGTCGTATACTTTAAATGATAATGATACGTAGCTATAAGTTGAATAGATTATAACTTTTATTACCTGATGGTCAATCTGACGATATGAATGTGTATGGTATAACTACATAATGTTACTCATTTTTCTGTATGTGTATGTATATATATGTATATATTTATGTGTAGTTATGTGGTTTGTACTGCGAAATGTGTATGTTTGTATTTTAATGTATTAATATGTTGCTAAGTTTTGTATATATATATATATATATATGTATATATGTATGTGTGTGTATTTGTTTGTGTGTTTATAGATATATGTGTGTATGTGCGTGTATGTATGTATATATATATATATATGTATGTGTATATATATATATATATATATATATATATATATATATATATAAAGTAAGAAGGTGAAAAGGAGGATAAGAAGAAAAGAGGTTAAAAATATTGGTGTGTATGAGTATGTATATGTATTTGTGGATGTGGGTATATGTGTGTGTATATATATGTGAGTATGTATCCTTATATGCATGTATATATATTTCTTTATGTGTGTATATATGTAAGTGTCTGCATGTTTATGTAGTTGTGTATATATATGTATGTGTGTATGTGTATATATATATGTGTGTGTAGGTGTATGTGTATGTATGTGGATGTGTGTATATATATATATATATATATATATATATATATATATATATATATATATATATGTATGTATGTATGTGTGCATGTATGTGTATGTGTGCATGTATGTGTGGGTATATATATGTATGTGTATGTATGTATATGTATATATATATGTATATATGTACGTATATGTATATATGTATATATGTGAATGTATGTAGGTGTATGTGTATGTATGTATATATATATATATGCGTATATGTTTGTATGTGTATTGTTATATTGTGTACCTAATTTTATTTACGTATATTTATGTTGATATGGATGTTTTTTTTTTTTTTTTTTTTTTTTTTTATTATATACATGTATGTTAGGATACGTGCATTTTTGTGTTTGCATGTATATCGAAGTATGTCTATGCATATGTATGTGTATGTATGTCTGTATATTTATATATGTTTTTGGTCAAATGTCGTTGCATTTATGTGTATGTACGTATATATGTGTATTTATTACTATAGATAAGTATTTTTATGTAGATATTCATGTGTATGTATATTTCTGTATGTGTGTATGCATGTATGTATGTGTATGTATGTGTATATATATATATATGTATATATATGTGTGTGTGTATATGTTTGTATGTATGTATATATGTGTATATATGTATGTGTGTGTTTACGTATGTAGGTTTGCAGTTGTATATATGTATGTTGACACCTACTATATATGAAATTGTTTATGTGTACGTGTAGGTAGGGTAACTTGGGTATGTCATTACGGCCACATGAGTTAGGATATATGTGTGTATATATGTTTATTTTTGTGTATTGCTGTGTATATATATATTTATTTGTAAATATGTGTACACATATTTGTGTGTATATTTGTGGGTACATATAGGTATATGTGTATGTATGTGTATGTGTACTTGATACCATGGAAATGTATACGTATGTATATGTTTATGTATGTATGTGTAGATGTTTCGGTGTGTATGTATGTATGTATATTTATGTATATGTGTGAGTATGTGTGTATGTGTATGTATATATGTATATGTATGTGTATGTGTATGTGTATATGTATATATATGTATATATGTGTGTATATGTATATGTGTGTATATATATATATATATATGTTTGTATGCGTATATATGTGTGTGTATGTGTGTGTGTGTATATATACTTACATGTATATGAGGTGGACATCGTAGCTACCGATGGGTGTTGAATTTAATGTCCGTTTTTTTTTTTTTTTTTTTTTTTTACATACACTATATTTTAATATATTAAATAATATTAATTTTGATCATTTTTATCTTTGTATATTTACTCGCTTAAATTAGATTTCAATAGGTTGTTAACATTCATGCAATGACATTTTCTGTCTTAAATATTTATCGGTTGGGGTATGCAACTGTCTGGGTCAATGTCTGTGGATGTGTGTGCATGTATTTATATGTATCTATGTGTATGGAAAGTGCATCCACTTTTAATTATGTATGTATGTACGTGTGTGTTGGTTTCCCTTCTCCCATTTTCCCCCCACCCTTTTTTTTTTTTTTTTTTTTTTTTTTTTTTTTCATGACAGACGGTGGAGATGTTCTCTGTCTTGTCCCCTTTTTTGTGTGTGTATATGTCTTGGTGCTTATGTATTAGAATCTGACTGCGTTTGTTTTACGCGTGAGTTTGGGACCCCATTTACACATCATGAGGATTAAAATGTATACATTGTAAAAAGACCGGATATTAAATATAGCTAAAGTAACTTCAATGAAAAAATAAATTGAATAACATATATATTTCTTCTTTTCTCCTCAGTAATTTTATAGTTGTAAACTTGATAGCGAATAAATGTTAAATTTTGGTTTTGTAATTAGCAGTTTTAAATTTTAATATTAAATTTTATCATATATTTTAGTAATTATTCGTTGGAATAAATTATTTTTTAATACTAAACATCTGAATAGATATTATAACATGACTTCGTTATCGAGCTTTTTGAATTTTCCTGTAATTGTGTTCTGATTGGTCTACCTAGCCTCTGTAACAACGTTTTCCCCTTACGTAGAATATTAATTAATTTGAAACTTTTAAAACCATTTATTTTACATTCAACGTCATCACTTGATAAGACACCGTAGGTGTTGAAACAAAATGGCTATTTTTGTAGTGATTTTATAACATATTTATGTTATAAATTTTTTTTTTCTTTAAAAATAAATAATTATATCTGCTCTACTTTGTATTGAGCACTCTTTTAAGAATAGTAATTGTTGGTTATTGGAATTCATTCCATATACACCAATCATATACTTGGATATTAGCTCCTACTACTGTCGAGCACTTTCTATTCTATTCTTATACTATGGATAGAATCAATTTCGGAGTATCACTTAAGAATATTCCCACCACGAACAAAAGGGATTATTTCGTCCATCTAACACAGCAAACGGAAAACCTTATCAGAAGAATGAGATGGAAAGCTTACTTCTTTCTTCTAAACAAAAAACCATCGTGTGAACGCGAAATTTATGGTTTTAAAAGCCTCAAAACTGCACCAATTATTAAGCAATTGTCTGCTTTTGAAAATGAACTATTGGATATCATCAAAGGATTAACCTTCTATAAATTCAAAAATGCCTTCCAAAAAAATTTGGATAGTATCGTCAAAGACATTAATAAATCTGGTGATATATATGTAAAATCCGATAAAACGGATAATTTTTATATGTTATCTCCTAAGGACTATGATACATTAGTTAGGGATAGTCTAACCAGAAACTACAAAAAAATTGATACAAATAACTTCAACCAAATAGATAGCATTAACAGTATCAGTAAATCAATTACTGATAAATTATTGATCAGTGATCGGGTCGGCAAACTACAAACTAAGGAAGCCTATGTCTTGTTAAAAGACCATAAACCTGAATTCAAAACTAAGCCATCTACTAGGCTTATAAACCCTACCAGACCGGAAATCGGCAGAATTAGTAAGACCATCTTAGAAAGAACCAACAAATCCATAAAAAACACCCTTGGACTACTACAGTGGGTTAACACAGCTGATGTCATCAACTGGTTTAATAACATCCGATATAAGAGCAACTGTACTTTTATACAGTTCGATATTGTCGATTATTATCCCTCTATATCGAAGGATCTTTTTACTTTGGCCTTGGATTTCGCCCGGGAATACTCTAATATTTCTGAGAGTGAGGTGGACATCATCATGAAATGCCGGAATTCTGTTCTAATCTACAAGGATGAACAGTGGACCAAAAAGTCTTACAACAACAATTTTGACATTTCGATGGGTTCTCTGGATTCTGCTGAAGCTTCTGACCTGGTTGGGTTATTTCTGTTGTATAATTTAAGTGCATTTGACTGTCTGGATTCCGATAGTATAGGATTGTATAGGGATGATGGTTTATTAGTTGTTAAAAACTCCACTAAAACTAAGGTAGACCGTATTAGGAAAATGATTCATAGGGTATTTAAGGATTTAGGTCTTAGGACAATAGTCACTACTAATGTTAAACAAGTAGATTTTCTAGACGTCACCCTAAACCTTGCTAACAACTCTTTCCAACCATATGTGAAGGTTAATTCCAATCCGATTTACGTTCATCCAAATTCCAACCATCCCCCTTCAGTTATCAAACATATACCCTCTTCCATTGGATTTAGAATTAGCACTAACTCTTCTAACAAAGATGTTTTTAATAAACATAGTGACTTTTATAATTCTGCACTTAAAAATAGTGGATACAAAGATATCAATATTCAGTATAAAAACCCTGTTAACTACAACCATAAGAATAGATCTAGAAAGATCATCTGGTTCACTCCCCCTTTCAATTTAATGATTAAATCTAAATTAGGACGTATGTTTCTAAACCTAATCAAGAAACATTTCCCTAACACTGAAACTAACCCACTTAGTAAAATATTTAATTCTAATACACTTAAATTAAGCTATAGTTGTGCAGATAACCTAGAGAAAATCATTAAAAAACATAACAACATAGTCTTTAACAAGTATAGGGATTCAAAAAGCTCGATTACTCAAAAGGTTACTGACAGTAATACTAAATATAATGACACAAATAATAATTCATGTAATTGTAGGTATCCTAGTAATTGTCCACTACAAAATAACTGTGGAATACGTTCTGTAGTCTATCTTAGTACTATCTCAACTATTGAGAATCCAAATATAAAGAAGTTTTACATTGGTAGCACAATGAATACATTCAAAGAACGCTGGCGGGGGCATATGCAATCTTTCAATAACTGTGACTATAGGTACATGACTTCATTGTCCAAGTACTTTTGGAACCTAAAAGAAAAGAACAAAACACCTACGGTTAATTGGACATTGATTAAGAAATCCCGGACATGTAAATCCCTATATTCCCCGTGTTACCTGTGTCTTAACGAAAAGTTTGAAATTATTAGATTTAAAAACAAGGCTGATCTCTTAAATCAGAGATATGAACTAACGGTTAATTGTAAACACCGTTATAAATTTAACTTATTATAGGGGTCGTATACTTTAAATGATAATGATACGTAGCTATAAGTTGAATAGATTATAACTTTTATTACCTGATGGTCAATCTGACGATATGAATGTGTATGGTATAACTACATAATGTTACTCATTTTTCTGTATGTGTATGTATATATATGTATATATTTATGTGTAGTTATGTGTGTTTGTACTGCGAAATGTGTATGTTTGTATTTTAATGTATTAATATGTTGCTAAGTTTTGTATATATATATATATATATATATGTATATATGTATGTGTGTGTATTTGTTTGTGTGTTTATAGATATATGTGTGTATGTGCGTGTATGTATGTATATATATATATATGTGTATGTGTATATATATATATATATATATATATATATATATATATATATATATAAAGTAAGAAGGTGAAAAGGAGGATAAGAAGAAAAGAGGTTAAAAATATTGGTGTGTATGAGTATGTATATGTATTTGTGGATGTGGGTATATGTGTGTGTATATATATGTGAGTATGTATCCTTATATGCATGTATATATATTTCTTTATGTGTGTATATATGTAAGTGTCTGCATGTTTATGTAGTTGTGTATATATATGTATGTGTGTATGTGTATATATATATGTGTGTGTAGGTGTATGTGTATGTATGTGGATGTGTGATATATATATATATATATATATATATATATATATATATATATATATATATATATGTATGTATGTATGTGTGCATGTATGTGTATGTGTGCATGTATGTGTGGGTATATATATGTATGTGTATGTATGTATATGTATATATATATGTATATATGTACGTATATGTATATATGTATATATGTGAATGTATGTAGGTGTATGTGTATGTATGTATATATATATATATGTGTATATGTTTGTATGTGTATTGTTATATTGTGTACCTAATTTTATTTACGTATATTTATGTTGATATGGATGTTTTTTTTGTTTTTTTTTTTTTTTATTATATACATGTATGTTAGGATACGTGCATTTTTGTGTTTGCATGTATATCGAAGTATGTCTATGCATATGTATGTGTATGTATGTCTGTATATTTATATATGTTTTTGGTCAAATGTCGTTGCATTTATGTGTATGTACGTATATATGTGTATTTATTACTATAGATAAGTATTTTTATGTAGATATTCATGTGTATGTATATTTCTGTATGTGTGTATGCATGTATGTATGTGTATGTATGTGTATATATATATATATATATATGTATATATATGTGTGTGTGTATATGTTTGTATGTATGTATATATGTGTATATATGTATGTGTGTGTTTACTTATGTAGGTTTGCAGTTGTATATATGTATGTTGACACCTACTATATATGAAATTGTTTATGTGTACGTGTAGGTAGGGTAACTTGGGTATGTCATTACGGCCACATGAGTTAGGATATATGTGTGTATATATGTTTATTTTTGTGTATTGCTGTGTATATATATATTTATTTGTAAATATGTGTACACATATTTGTGTGTATATTTGTGGGTACATATAGGTATATGTGTATGTATGTGTATGTGTACTTGATACCATGGAAATGTATACGTATGTATATGTTTATGTATGTATGTGTAGATGTTTCGGTGTGTATGTATGTATGTATATTTATGTATATGTGTGAGTATGTGTGTATGTGTATGTATATATGTATATGTATGTGTATGTGTATGTGTATATGTATATATATGTATATATGTGTGTATATGTATATGTGTGTATATATATATATATATATGTTTGTATGCGTATATATGTGTGTGTATGTGTGTGTGTGTATATATACTTATATGTATATGAGGTGGACATCGTAGCTACCGATGGGTGTTGAATTTAATGTCCGGTTTTTTTTTTGGTTTTTTTTTACATACACTATATTTTAATATATTAAATAATATTAATTTTGATCATTTTTATCTTTGTATATTTACTCGCTTAAATTAGATTTCAATAGGTTGTTAACATTCATGCAATGACATTTTCTGTCTTAAATATTTATCGGTTGGGGTATGCAACTGTCTGGGTCAATGTCTGTGGATGTGTGTGCATGTATTTATATGTATCTATGTGTATGGAAAGTGCATCCACTTTTAATTATGTATGTATGTACGTGTGTGTTGGTTTCCCTTCTCCCATTTTCCCCCCCTTTTTTTTTTTTTTTTTTTTTTTTCATGACAGACGGTGGAGATGTTCTCTGTCTTGTCCCCTTTTTTGTGTGTGTATATGTCTTGGTGCTTATGTATTAGAATCTGACTGCGTTTGTTTTACACGTGAGTTTGGGACCCCATTTACACATCATGAGGATTAAAATGTATACATTGTAAAAAGACCGGATATTAAATATAGCTAAAGTAACTTCAATGAAAAAATAAATTGAATAACATATATATTTCTTCTTTTCTCCTCAGTAATTTTATAGTTGTAAACTTGATAGCGAATAAATGTTAAATTTTGGTTTTGTAATTAGCAGTTTTAAATTTTAATATTAAATTTTATCATATAATTTAGTAATTATTCGTTGGAATAAATTATTTTTTAATACTAAACATCTGAATAGATATTATAACATGACTTCGTTATCGAGCTTTTTGAATTTTCCTGTAATTGTGTTCTGATTGGTCTACCTAGCCTCTGTAACAACGTTTTCCCCTTACGTAGAATATTAATTAATTTGAAACTTTTAAAACCATTTATTTTACATTCAACGTCATCACTTGATAAGACACCGTAGGTGTTGAAACAAAATGGCTATTTTTGTAGTGATTTTATAACATATTTATGTTATAAATTTTTTTTTTTTTTTTTCTTTAAAAATAAATAATTATATATATATATATATATATATATATATATTAGAGAGAGAGACAGAGAGTGAGTGCGAGCGTGAGTGGGAGAATAAGAAAAAGTGAGATTGATAGATATTCCTACATGAATTTGCAGCCAAACAATTAGTTTCCAGTAAAATCATCCATGAGGAAAAGGTACAGAAAATATATAGTTTTATACTACCTACTCTATTGTAATGGACTCTTCCAGAGACAATAAGTAGCAGCAGCGGTTGCCAGTTCGGGGTAGGTGGTGTTGAGCGAGTCAGACAATATCGGACATTGCAGTATCAACCATCACAACTAGATTGCTGTGTCCTTAACTCTTATTTCCAAGTTCTAACGTTTTGTACATCGAAACTAATTTAGGACGACTTATTGAAATACAAGCCTCCCCCTGTTAAACGACTACACAACATATTTTGGCGAAGAGGTATTCGGTCTCATACGTTGGAAGAGAGAAAAAAAATTTCGTTCGCCACAGTACATTTTGGCGACGAGGTATTCGGACTCATACGTTGGAAGAGAAAAAAATTCGTTCGCCACAATATATTTTGGCTACGAGGCATTCGTAATTCACACTGGAAAAGAAAAAAGTTTTGGTTACTTTACTACAACATTGACGACGTGGAATTCGTTTCTCAGACGGAGAAAGGAAAAAAAAAACTTTTTCGTACGCCTAACAACATTTTTTGGCGACTAGTGACTCGAAACTCAGACGGAGAAAGAAAAAAAAAACTTTTCGTACGCCTAACTATAACAACTTTGGCGACCAGAATTCGAAACTCATACGAAGAAAAAATTTTGCGTTCACTCTACAACACTTGTCAACGTGGATTAGTAACTCGTACAGAAGGGAAAAAAAAAATCACCCGCCATAATAAACGTGGCGTACGTGTGATTGTGTTTCATATAGTGAAAAAAACATTCGCTTACGTTATTTAGTGACGAAATTCGTTTTTTATACGAAAGAGAAAAAAAGTTTTGCTCGCCAGTTTCGGCGACAACAACTCAGATTCATATATATATAAAATAAAAAAAACTTGGCAAAGTTTTTTCAAAAGACAAAACGTCAACTTAGTGACGGAAAAATCAGTCGTATTCTCAACTGAGAAACGAATTTTATTTTTTCTCGATAAGACAGTTTGCTCAAATAGGTCACGAATTACAAATTCGTTTTGGACTCCCCTCCACAATATTTAAGCATTGTGTAAACTTTTTGCGAAGATGGCGGAATGCAAAAATATATTCCAGGAATTTTTAAGTTCCAGACGGAACAACAGAAGACGATATTGGAACAACAGAAAACATTCCAGATACAACTTCAGGAGGAAACATTTAATAGACAGATACAGTTTCAATAATAAATGGAACTGATGCATAAGGAGTCTCAAAACAAAATTCTGGAAATAACCGAGAAGAGGAAAGAGAAAAATCTACGAAATTATTCTTTCCCAGAGAATACACTATGGAATTTGACTGAAATATTCACATACAGTCAAGACGAAGAGACAACTTTTGAAGAGTATTTTAAAAAATATACGGACGTGTATAACGAAGACTGCCACACGTGGTCTGAAGGAAAGAAGGTTAGACTTCTTTTAAGCAAGTTAGGAACCGAGGCGGTAAATATATTAAGTCAATTATTTAGTAAAAAGACATCTTTGTTTCACAAGAGGTGGAAATGTTTGTATCTGATGAAAGAGGATGAGCAAGACTTCATAACGTATGCAGCTAATGTGAACAAGCATTGTGAAGAATTCAAACTAGCAGAATTAAGAGCTGACAATTTTAAGTGCTTAGTATTTGTTCAAGGGTTAGTTTCAGAAAGAGAGGCAGAATTAAGTAAATTGGTACTTTCAAATTTGGAAAACGAACCGAGGATTTCGGTACAGAGTTTGGCAGAAGACTGCACAAGATATGTTATCGTAACGATAGACTCGAAAAAGATAGAGCAGTCTGGCCTTTCGCATGTAAGAAAAATACGCTACAAAAAAGAAAGTCAGGCTACCAAAAAGAATTCTAAAATTGCGGATTATCAAAGAAAAAATACCAGGAAAAAATAAACAGAAACTCCCGAAGACATGTTTTGCATACGGTGAACTTCACTGGTATAGATATTGCAATTTTAGGAATAAAAAATGTTTAAACTGTGAAAGAGTGGGGCATAAAATCTCGCACTGCAGGTCAAAAATAAAAACAAAAAAATAAGAAAATTAAAATCCGACGAAGTGAACGACGGAATAACTATAAAATTTGTTACCGTCGAAATAAGTAATAAAAAAATAAAAATGCAACTCGACAATGGTTCCGATCTATCTATCATAAATTTGATTATGTGGAAGAAGTTGGAGAAACCAATTTTAATGAAGACAAATAAAATCGTGAGGTCCGTGATAGGAGAAAAATACAATTCATTGGAGAATTTGTTACAAACATCACGTTAAATAAAAAAAACGCGAAAAGCTAAACTATTTGTCATAGAAAATACCACGAACTTACTTGGTACGGATTGGATGACAGAATTTCAATTATGGGATTTACCAATAAATTCTTTCTGTTACAAGGTTGAAAGTTTAAACTGCGAACCCCAAAAATTACTAGAGAAACTTAAGAGAACTTTTCCTACTGTTTTTTATCCAGGTTCGGGAACGTGTACCAAGAGGGAGACAAAATTACAGCCAAAACAAAACGCTCAGGAGGTATTCAAAAAGAAAAGGAATGTGCTGTTCGCTTCAATTGAACAGATAGATAAAGAATTGGACAGATTAGAGAAAACCGTTGTATTTAAAAAAGTGGAATGTCTAAAACCGACAATATACGTAAAAAACAAAAGATAGATATTCAGAATCTCAAAGAAACAGGTACTATATATATATATATATATATATATATATATATATATATATATATATATATATATACAAGAAATACGTACTATATTTATATATACGCACATACACACACAAACACATATATATATATACATGTGTGTGTCTGTTCGTATCTATTTGTGTGTGTGTTTGAGTTTTTTGTGTGTGTGTTTGAGTTTTTTGTGTGTGAGTGAGTGTGTATTCATAAGTGTCTAGGCCTCACTGTATATAATCTGATTACATATATATATATATACATACATATATACATACACACACATATATATATATATATATATATGCACACACACACACACACACACACACATATATATATATATATATATATATATATATATATATATATTGACTATACATCACTATAGGCACACATATATAAAGGTGATAGGCAAATAAATATTTCTATTAGTACTGATTAATGTAATAAGCAAGTGGTTATTTTTTAATATATAATCTATTAAATAAATACGTGCTATTTTTTTCTAGCGAATAACCTGTAAGTGCATGTCTAATATGAGTTTATTTATGAAAAATATACACAGAATCGTACGTTACAATACGGGTTTGAATGCTATGGCTGTTTAGTTTTCCAAATAACTGCGCATCCGTGTATCTACTTGCAATCCTCTGTGTAATGGTTTACTCAGTGAATCTTTATATTGTGTATATAAAGAAAATAGAAGCTTAAAATCATGTTTGTGTTTGAAAGAGCGTATCTGTATGAAATTGTGTATGCGGGTCTCTGGTGTGTCTCCGTCTTCGCAGATGTGTGTAAAAAGAATGAAAACACACGTAACAAAATAAGAAAAATTAAATAAAATACAGACGAAAGAATGAGAGAAAAAGAAACAGATTTCTTTCAGCCGTCAATAACACGCATCTCAACAGTTGGCGCATATCAATCGGCTCTCACGTATTTGAAGACGCGGGGGTAATCGTTTAAAACGAATTAAATCGATCGGAATCAATTACTCAGGCGGAAAAAAAAAAACATTTTTTCTCCACCACCACAAGCGAAAAGTGACTAGTTTGAAAGCGAACATTTGAAAAATGTAAGCTTAAACAAGATTATGCAAAGTAGGCTTGTTATGTCATATTGGAAGTAAAATTCTAGGAATAAAAACAATGTTGTCTTCATTTCGAATTTCGCTGAAGACTTTCTACTGTAAATTTTGTCTACTTAATTATAGGATACAAATTAACACAACTAATGTCTTCCGTCACTAAGCTTGTAAACAAAGAATTATCACATGACAGTTGCTACTATATGAATAAGATCGCTGATTATTAATAATAATAATAAGAGTGAGAATGCGAGTTTTTTTTTCCCCACGTTGCATAGCGGGCTAGCATAGATTGTCAAATCTTTTTGTTACAAGAATTTTTATGAAATATAAAGTAGTCAAAAACAAATAAGGAATTTTTCTTATACAAATAATAGCATTAGTATTGAAATGGGGCTTGCAGATAGCGCTTTTTTCAGTTGAATCATTGTGAGCCTCAGTCATATCAATATTATAATAGCTAATTGGTTGATCAATAACTTATTCTATGTGTCATGTCTCTACAGGATAAAGTTGATCATGAATCTTTACAGACTGCTGATCTTTATAGCTCTAATAAATTATGTCTTTTTCTTATCTCTCCTAAACCTTGTTCGCCTTGTAGATTTTTGCGTTGTTTCGCTCTTGCCCTTAATCTGTCCTGTGAGTATGAAATCTTCCCAGTCTCTTATCCGTATCATGTGCCCTAGAAATATCAACAAGCATGATCTGATTCTAATTATAAGGGCCCTTTTTCTATATATTTTATCAAAACCTTTCTCATTCTTCATACGTTAGGTCCATAGTATACTCAGCTTCCTTCTGTAGAACCAGTTTTCCGTTGATTCATCTGTGAGAAGTATATTCATTCACTGCCATATATAAGGACTAATATTAACAGTTCAGCACTCTTTTCTTTGTTTCTAACGAAATGTTTGCGTTTTGTTACTTCACTTAGCTTTTGTAAGGCAGTTTTTCCTCTTTCAATGTGCCTTCATCTCTGGGAAGACACTTCTTTGCTTTTAAATTTTCCTCCCTGCTAGATTTTAGTATCTCGAATTCGGAGTTCACATCTTGGAATGTTATTTTTCGCTTACTTTTCATTTATATATTTTACGTTAACGACCAACCAGTTATTTTGGGATTATTTTATTTATTTTTCTATATTTCCGAAACATGTCCTTGTTTCTGGTACATATTTACATTTTCATTCGTTGTTCTTCAATACAGCTTGTATATATATATATATATATATATATATATATATATATATATATATATATATATATATATATATATATATGTGCCTTTATGCGTGTGTATGTATGAAAATACATTTTCATACATATACATGGGGTGTGTTTGTGTCTGTCTGTGTTTTCGTATGTGAGGATAACTATGGGAAATATGTCAATAACGGTTTACAAAAATGTACAGACACGGGATCTTTAAATTTATAGTCTGATGTCCTACTTATCACTATTTGAATTTATGTCATTCAGCGTTTTGTCATTTATAACTATTCTTCGTGTTTATAGTTATGAGGTCGTAATTATTATTCAGAATCACTTAATAAGAATTAATCAAAACTTCTTTTTAGAGTAGAGAGATAAACTGCATCTTTAAGTATAAGTAGCCTTATGCTGAAATGTAAAATGCTTCATCATTTTGAACCGCATTTTGATGCATATTATTTCACAATAATTTACTAATAATTGACAAAAAAATATATGACATTTATATAAGTCATAAGTCTTATATTGAAAAAAAAGCAATTACTTTACATATGAATTTATATTATATTTATTATTCACACGTCCATATCTTCATTGTTATCATGACCTACAGAATGTACGTAATCATAATATTTTACAAATACCATACGTTATTTTGAAAGATAGTGAAATGTTTCCTTATTACCTACTCCTCGGCTTTTAATTTAGAATAATTCATCTTCTAATTTGCCTAACACTGAAGAAATTTGAATTCGGTTTACCGATTCTGGTTTTGGCAACCGCCTTTATGAGATGTATCTCTAACTTATAGTCACTAATCGGTTGATTATACTGAATTAATTGCTAGGTCTAGTGGGAGGAGATTTCGTTCACTCTGTCGTGTGAGACAATTTCTTCTCGTCAAATTCAATACTGAACGGTTATAAATCGATCATTCGTTAGGGCATTGAATAATGCCGACATATCTGATCTGTTGTTCCCTCTGTATATCTCAAGGTTATTGACAAAATTAAAAGAAGTGTTTGTAATGTAATCGATCCTGACCTAGCATCTCGACTTCAGTTACTTTCTCGCTGATGCGTCCTGGATTCCTTCTCTTTTCTACATATATCTTATGACAACTGTTCTGATGAAATCTTTTTCCTTAGTGCCTCGAATGCATGAATTTGAGCCTGCTACAAGAATGGCCAGTGGGTCTCACCGTTTTACAATTAAACTAGCAAGTTGCAATCGTCAATTGTATTTTAACAGTTTCTTTTCTTCCATGTCGCACATAGGGGCTTCAATTACGATTGTTTTACTGTCATAATTGATATCTCCTGTCTTCCTGAAACCCGTTTCTTTTTTGGCCTATTCTCACGTCTCTTCACTATAGTCTACGCACTCTTTTTCTCTCTCTAAAGATCACTGCGTCCCAGTACAATTATCGGCTTGCTTAGGGGGGGAAATGATAATATATATATATATATATATATATATATATATATATATATATATATATATATATATATATATATATATATATATATATATATATATGCATATTTAGGCAGTATAACTTCATTGAAGCCTTTTTGCTTGAATGATCTAGACATATTATCTTTATTTATCAATATCTTAGTGCTGTTACAAAACTGCTTAAGGAAGACGCCGTTGTTCTTTATTTCTTCCGAGGGGAATTGCTAAGACAAAAATTAATGTAATTGATTATTGCGAGTTTTTGTAAAAGCTTAGCAAATGAAGATATAAAAGACAGACATGACAAAATATAAAACTTGTCTCAGCTCCTAAAAAAACAAATAAAATTCACTGCCAAGAAGCTACGTAAACATACTAATATAATTATTGAAAAAAACAAACAGATATGATCAATATCTTCGCTGTATTAATAAACCTGATTATAATTCAAAACTAGAACTAATCTTGACGTTCACACCAATTTTTTAAAATATGCCAACAAAAGTTAAGCAACTGAAATTGAAAATCAAGAACTAATTATAGCCCACAGTGCAAAACATGACAATTTAAAAATCTCAAAATAATCGGTGATTACAAGCTAGGATACTTTTATGGAGCTATAAAAATACATAAACCTAACTTCCGTCCACGTACTATAATATGCCAAATACCCGCTTCGTTTTAGCAATTAACCAAAATCTTTAACCAACTCCTTACATCATACTCCTAATAAATACAAAATTAAATCAACTCACGATTTAATCCAAATCTTAAAAACACAAAGACCTATTAATGAAGCCATAGCCTCACTTCATGTTAAAATTTATTTACCAATGTCCCAGTTGGAGAAACGAATGATATAATTATAAAAAAAAAAATATTTACAACACATCTCTCCCTCCATTAAAAATGAAACCTAACATATTACAGAAACTACTCTTCACGTTTACTACTGAGGTTCCCTTCTATGACAATCAAGATAATATATACGTACAAACCTATTTAAAATATTAACATAAAACAATAAAATCTTAATACTTCCTCAAATAAACCTAAACGGATCAACCTATCGCAATCAAAAGCACTCTAAGATAAACAAGATGAAAAAGTCCTAATATATCCCCCACTGATCCAAGTCAAAAAATAAACTTATTATATGCCTTACTAAATTGAATACAACCAATTTAACCATCCTCAATAACTCATCTCCGTCAAATAATGTTTTGCAAAAGAATAACATCGTATATCAATTTAATTTTGCTTTTGAAGATATCTGTATCTCTGAGAAAAATATAAATATATATATTGGTTTAGCAACGACGAAGTCTTACTTTACACGTGTTGGATTCAAGTTTTATTGCACAACATCTAAAAGAACATTCCACATTCACAACTTAGAGAAATAAAAATTGACAATGAATGTATATTCCACTATGAAAATAAAAATAAAAACGAAACCAACACTAAATAGATTAATTATGGTTATAGCTCTTCACTGTTTTAAAATGTCTATAAAAGTATTGTTTTGAGATGCTCGAAAGATAATAAATTTTAAAAAAATGTTTATAAAGAATTGTAGATTTATTTTTTTTTTTTAATTATTAATAATAAAAATTTAAACTACGTTATGTCCCTTACATATTCTGACAATAAATTGAGTACAATTACGAAAAAAATCACAACTATAAATTATTTTATGTCTTAACAATTCACCCCTGAAGATTATCTTGGATGTGTTTGAAAGTGCTTGGGAAAATAAAAGGAATATCAAAAACTATATCGTTTGATTTGGAACAACATTAAGAAATTGATCCATTAATTTGACAGAATAAAAATTAAATAAAAAGGAATAATATTTCTAGATATTCAACCATACACACACTCGCACAAGCACGTCCACACACACACACACACACACACACACACACACACACACACACACACAAACATATATATATTAGGTTGGTGCAAAAATAATTTCGTTTTCTCACATAGTAACATATGTTAGAAAACGAAATTATTTTTGCACCAACCTAATATATATATATTAAGATGATGCAAAAATAATGTCGTTTTATCGCATTGTAACTTATGTGAGAAAACGAAATTATTTTGCACCAACTTAATATATATATATATATATATATATATATATATATATATATATATATATATATATTTTATATATATATATATATATATATATATATATATATATATATATATATATATATATATATATATTCAACCATACACGCACAAGCACGTACGCACACACATATATATATATATATATATATATATTAGGTTGATGCAAAAATAATGTCGTTTTATCTCATTGTAACATATGTGAGAAAAGGACATTATTTTTACATCAACTTAATATATATATATATATATATATATATATATATATATATATATATATATATATATATATATATATATATATATATATATAATTCTGTAAAATTCTGTATTTAGTCAGCAATCCTGCTAATATGCATGTTTCATGGAAGACAGGTGACACGGTACAGCGATTAGCTCTTTTTTTGTCATTGCATTCCTACAAGAGATTTCTTTTCTGGACAAACATATCTACAGATCTAAACGATTTAAGCTAAACTATTACCTATTATCCCGGACTTATTTTCCTGTAACTATGTAGATTGTTTTTATATATACTTTTCTATACATTTATATATACATTTATATAGATGGATTTGAATGTTTTTAATTTTAGAACACAGTCAATATGTTGTGGCCATGTTCATAATCGATATTTATTGAGAGTACGTTTGTTTTCGTCAAGAACGTAGTTCTACAAAGGGTAGATTAATTCTTAAATATTGTTGGTCCTATGTATCTTGAATCTCGCTGGTGAGTTATTATTGTTGCCGATGTTTTTGGATACACATAGATACAACATTATATCGATGGTCTATATTTTCTTTATCAAGTGAGGCTAAAATGCTTTGGTTTGTGTGTGTTGTCTTAAGTATTTCGAGAAATTGATGAGTAGATATGATACTATATTCGGTTGGTAATGATACAATGGAATACATCTGATAATGGGTAAATAGGTGTTGGGATCTGTAAAATAATGGGCCGTAATGCATATTCAGATTTATACATTATAATTCCTCATAGGTATCAGGGTTGATGATCTCCGAAAATTAGGTTAATACTCTAGGATCGTACATTACGGTTGTCTAAGTTTGTTGAATGATTTGTCACTGGTCTCAGTGGGATATACTCATCTCTCTGCATCTCATTTTCTCTCTTTCTATGTCTTTATGGTTTTGTGATAACTGATGAGTATACTTAAAATATTGTCTGGTTCAACATTATTGCTTTTTTTCATCTTGGGGTCGGTACAGAAGACAGTAAGATTTTCCAAAATCTACACACAATCATGCACACAGGCATATATATATATATATATATATATATATATATATATATATATATATATATATATATATATATATATATATATTACATGAATCATTCATACAAAAAATAGATATAGAAGTTAATGATATAAATGGCGAGAATACATGTTCACAACAAATTTAATAAGGTACATTAACCCCGAACCTGTAGATGAATGTTATGGTCCCTGTTTATAAATTCCAGTTGCATAAGGTTTTTTTTAGTTTTTTACAAGCTTTCATCTGTTCCTACAAACATCAACAGGTATGGAAATAGATTTGTTTTTGTTTTTTACTTCTCGGTAAAAACAGGACAACGAAAATATATCTGTAATCCGAAAAAGGATTTTAGAAATGTTATATTGATAATTGTAAGAATTGGTGGGTGGGGGGCGTGGGGTCGTAACGCTGAGGTTGAATTTTTTAATTTTAAGATTGTGCGTTTTTGTACTAATATGGTAATAGGAGAATTCTTTTGTACTGTTTCTTACTAGATATCCACTAAGAATAACGTCTAAAGTAATAAGGCTAGTCTGGATTAATAAATAAAAATCAATTAATTCTCTCCATCTCTCTCTCTCTCTCTCTCTCTCTATCTATCTATCTATCTATCTATTTATCTATCTATCTATCTATCTATCTCTCGCTTATATATATATATATATATATATATATATATATATGCGTGTGTGTGTGTGTGTGAGCGCGCATGCGCGTGTGTCTGTTTCAAAAAGAGCGAGATCGTATCGTACATGGGAGTTTAAATTCTTGATTGTAACACTTTGAAAAAATCATTATGTTGTAGCAAACAACCTTTTCAATTATACACCTGCGAATCAATTGAAGATAAATAAAAACACCGAAAGAGTGAGAATGAGATGGAAAGAAAGCAGTAGTTGCTACTGACTACTGGTTACTTATTTACTCTTAGTTTTAAAATAGAGCTATTTTGGACTGACCCTCCGCAGAATAGCCTTCATGTCGTAACTGGGTTAATCGAATTTGTAGCAGTTAACTAAACTCGAACCGCTATCTCCTTAAACGTACCTGTAAACCAGTTATCGTTCCATTCGCTAATCATGTGTAGAGATAGACGGGTTTGACATTTTGCAAACATTATAAAAAATTTCTTTTTTTTCCGAGTGAAAAACGACAAAAAGTCAAAGAAATTACTTTATATCCAGCCCTAATAATTTCTACTTCGTTGGACACTCAGAAATATCTTATTCAGGAGAATAGCAGGTGAGATGCCACAAGGCGTAAGCATTCTCATTTCTTACCACTTATATGTTTTCGTTTGTTGTATCACAAACGATACTTGTCAGCTCGATAAACATGTTCAAATGGAAAGAACAACGTCATATCAACAGATATTCCGCGTAGTTCCAATGAGATCTATTACGTGCGATGGATCTATTAGAAACACGTCTAGCTTAATTCAAGTTGGGATAAACAAATAACGATTTTGCACAACAAAAACATCAAATATTTTTCTACATGCTATTATACTTGAAAATTATGTGGCGAATAATAGAAATCTGATTCTCATACGGAAACAGAAAAAAAAAGCATCTTGTGATAGCTTCAGATAATTTTTACAATTTTCCTTGACGTGAAAAGAAAACTTTTACAAAGAGTTCAACGTGTTTCTTAATATTTTAGTATTAATAAATGTGCTGTAAACTCCAACGGTTAAGATGAGTATTTTACTTTTATTCTCTGTCTCGCACGTTTTCAAAACCTGAGCGTACATGGCTCTCTACACCTTCTTGTATTCTGTCGCTCTTAGTAAGGTTTGACTTTTGCTATTCCTTCTATTCTCTCTTTTGTCAACCATTTACACATTCCCATTTGGTAGGTAGGTTATTCGCCGCTTTCTTCTGTTCCTCTTGCCTTCAATGCATCAAATTCTTTAAGCCCTTTTTCATCAGTCTGTGTCCTACAAAATTCCATTTGTCTTTTTTTTTCTGATTCTAAGTATAAATGCCTTTTCTGTTTCCATTTTCTTTCAAATCTCGTCGATACTCACATTTCAATTTATAATATTCTCACTATTCTTCTGTAGAATAAAATTTATGTTGCTCCAAGTCTCTTCTTCATCTGTGATAAGATTGTTGAGAAATCGCTACCATATCGAAAGACCGATGTAGAAAAACAGTACAACACTCTTTTCTTTGTTTTTATAGAAGATTTTCCTGTTACTTAAAATTTTAATTAGTTAATGGAAAACAACTTTTGCACTTCTAAAGCGCCTTCAAATTTTGGTGCCAAGTATTAGGCCTTTCTGTTAAAATAACAAGATCAAGCAGATATGAAAACATAAATATCTAGGATGCATTTGAAGAGCAAATGTTGTTTTTCATTAGCTCAAATAATTGAAGGTACGATAGGTGGGGCACATTTCTATGGATATTTTATTGTCGTAAAACTCCCTATGAGCATATTCACACATTAACTTAAGAAATAAAATACCTGGTACTTTAAGTATATTTTATTGTTTTTTATGGTGGCGTTGATAAGTTTGGATAAGTTGTTTTTGATATTAGCTTTTATTGGTTGGGTCGTTAGAATTTCAGGTTTATGGGATTATTATTATTAAGCCTTTAGCATTATTTCCTGTATAATCGGAAAGGAAAAGCCTTTAAAATTGAAAGAAGAACATAGAAATATTCACAGAAAATAATAATCTCAACAAATCTAAATAATGTCTTACGATATCAAGCAATGACGGCGTATGAAATTAATGAAACGGAAGAAGAGACATTGCACTGGGTTACTACCAGGTTCTAAGAAAGAAAAGTATGTACACAAAAAAACCCGCCGACCAGATCAACGAAACTACGATCAACCGATAACCTCCCGCTAGCTCCCCGCCATCTGTCTATCTTTAGTTTCAGGATGGCACTCGCGTCGCCCATTAAGACTAAGCCCGACGAATCCACGAGGAACGGCCTCTGTCGACAGAAACCCTCGACATGTTCCCAATGATCGTTTGGCGCATAAACCGCAACGACACGAAACGAAACAGGGCTTACGTTAAATCGGCCACAATCAAATGGCCTTCCACACCCACATGAACAAGTTCCATCTCTGGTCTGCCAGTCTCCGTATGCTGAATAAACAACAAAGTTGCTAGAAAGCACACGAGCGTCGACGTCGCAAACAAAGTATGTCTCACGGATCGCGGCCTCATCTACACCGAAGTACAAGAGATCACAGAACAGATGAATAGCCTTACTCCTACCTCTAAGGTCCCTCATATTAAGGCTGGTTATCTTAATAGACATCTTTTAAACAATTTCGTGTACCTTAATGCAGACTGGACAGAAATCTACGGGGGTCATGACCCCAACGGTTTGTCCTCGGCACCCTGTACCCACCTCTGTCGCTATGCAACCCTCCAGGACACTGCCGCCGACGACCTTGGGATATGTTAGCATAAGAGCCCATTATAATGTAGTATGGAAAATAATTGCGGGATTCCCGGCGCAATTTTGATGGCTGGGAAGGCCTCCTTTGGCTTCCAAACGTGATCCCATAAAATTAAGCCCCTCACCGTTTGCTTAATTCATTTTATGACACCAGGGGCTTTTGGCAATTTTTTCGGGTTCTCAACCGACTCCCCGTTGATCTAAGTCATTTTAAAAATGGGTCTTAGTAGTCGTTTTCTCTGCGAGTAATAGCCCCGCTCCAAAACCCGCCTGTCTACATGACATTTTTTCCTACTAGGTAATGATCTCTATTTTGGGGGAGGTGATAGGATGTGCATTGTTCGTGAGGGAATAGTCACAAGGACGTGTGTTAGAAGGAGTTGTCTTGAGAGGGGGTTGTTGGGACGAGCGGTTTTGGTAGGAGGAATGTTGGGAATGGGAGAAGTAGAGCCCTGTTTGGGCTACGTTTCTCTAGACCTCTTTGACCTCCGAAGGAATTCTCTAGCACAGCAAGTGTCTGATTAATTAAATATTAAAAAATGGATTAAAACTCTTTGTTGAATTGAGCGTAACATTAAAATTACACTTTGCCTATTTGGTACAATACTACAGTTTAATTTACTTAAGAAAATAAAGGGTCGAACAGACACAGGTATTTCGATTAATAAAGCAATAAATAAGGGACAGAAAGGGATGTTCTTCTGCAGATCAATAGGAAAATATTAAAAAATCCTTTAAATCTATTTAATATTTTGGACGTAAAATTAAAATTACATTTTAATTTTTTACTTCATTACGACATACTATATTACCATGGTCAGATGTCAAAAAAGATCAAAGGGCAAGAATTCTAATTATATTTATTTGCAACATTTTCAGCAAGCGATATATTGATGACGTCTTGACAATCGCTGACTCTAAGACGAACTTAAAAAATAATAGGAAGAAGATGAAGACGCAAAATTATAATATGACAATAACACTTTGGAAGTGTACATAGTCTCCCAGTGATTAGAAATTTCTTTAACTTAGCATAAAATGTGGAAAACTATATTATACCTAAATCACTTTAAATGCACTGCCACTACCAAGTGCTTGAATATCCGTCGAAAAAACTTCCTTGAGACTCACAGTCACCCCTTCTATTTTTTCTGTCCTTAAAACCCCTTTCGTGTGAGTAAATAATAATAGTTATGGATGCAAAGTAAACAAGAAATTATTTAACCATGTACTCTACATTTATGATCTCAAACTCTTTGCTGAAGGCTTTCTGCACTGTAAAATATTTCAGTGACGTCATAATAAGGGATTTCTGATTAGATACAAGTGCAAAAGTAACATTCAAAAAAGGGAGAATTATAGAAACACATTCAACAGTTCTAAATTTTGTCACGAATATTACGGAACTGAAAAAAGAAGAGTTTATAACTACCAAAGAATTGGCGAAGTAATTGGCCTATTCAAATGAAGGATATCTTTTTTTTTTCTTGTTTTTTTCTTTTTTTTTTTTCTAGTGGGGTTGGGATATCAATAATTCTCAGTGGCAAATGTCATTATGCCATTTCTGGCATTCGGTCTCTTTTTAGTATATACTAGAAATAAAAAAAAAGAAAAACTAATAATAATAAAGAAACTGCAGTTGAAGGAAGAGGGAACAAGGCGATATGATAAACCTTGTAGGTTCTATCGCCAAAATAAAATATTCCAACCGGGCATTAAGATATTTTGAGGGAACCTGGAAAAGCAGCTATACATGTCAAAAGGCCACCACGTACTGACTAGGTGCAGAAACTTTGGGAGAATATTTGAAGCAGCCAAAAGGAATATAAACCAGATATGGAAAGGATAAAACGTGAAGAACAACGAATGATGAATAAACCTCTGCAAGAGTGGAAAAATATAACCATGAAAATTTTAGGCAAGCTCTAACGAAATCCCAAAAAATAAAATCCCCAGTGCCCAATTTCCGGCTCTATCATGTCATCAATCCATAAAACCCTTGCACAGACTCTCTCAATGTTTATGGATAATCTCATTGAAATCCCGGAAAAGTACATTAAAGGTATTACATATCTCAATGCAAAAAGATGAAGTAGATGATCCGAAAAATTATAGACCAATAACATGTCTCTCCACCACGTAACAATTAATCACGTCTTTTCTGACGAACCGTACATACACTTTTTCCAATCCAAGCAACATTCTCCACTGGAAGAGAAGGAGTGCAGGAAAGGTTCATATAATTACAAAGATCAACTACTGATAAACAAAATGATACTTGAAAATTGCATGAGATGATGTAGAAATCGTAGCGTTGCATGGATAGATTACCGTAAATTCTTTGATAGTTTGCCACACTCTTGAATCCTTAAGACTTTGAAAATGTACAAAGTCTCCTTCATGAAATAAATTTGTTTAAATACAGTAATCAGAATGTGGAATATCACATTATATCTAAATCACACCAGAGGCACTACCATCTCTAACCACTTGGATATTAGACGTGGAATCTTTCAAGGAGATTCCCTCTCACCCCTTCTGTCCTGTTTGTCATTAATCCCAATTACGCATGAACTAAACAACAATAACTATATTGAGAAACTAAAAAAGTAAGTTAATCACCTATTATAAATGGATTATCTAAAGATATTTGCCAAAAATGTGAATGTGTTGAAGAGTCTCCGCAATGCAGTAAAATGTTTCATTCATGACATATTCCTTTGTATTTCGGATTACATAAATGTGCAACAGTAACATTCAAGAACGGGAGAATTCAAGAAACACACTCAATAGATTTAGATTATGTCACAAAGATTAGGGAACTGGAACAAAAATCAAGCCTATCAGTACCTGGAAATTAGCGAAGATGGAATAAATAATACCCAAATGAAGGGAAGTATGAAATTATTGGAAAAGTGCTATTAAATTGAAAAACACTAATTTCCGATAGACTGAAGATATACCGATGAGCAGACGAAGGAGAAACAAAAGAAAAGAGCAATTGTTTTTAATTGAAATAACATTAATGCAGAAAAACACCGATGACCACACGGAGGAAAATAAAAGAAAAGGTTATTTGCTTTTGTATTGGGGAAAAAAAAAAAACTAGACGAATGTAAACAAATTTCTCGTCAGACAGAGAGATAAAACAAAAAGATCATCGAATTTTGATTAGAACTGATGGGTTATTCTGAAGTTCCAAGTACTTCCCGGAAAGAATTACATAATATTTTTACGACCATTTAGTGACGGAATCCGACCGCGTGTTCGGTCGATTGATAATGATTAATTTTGAAAAGTAGACGTTTTGCTGGAAGAACATATGTGGCGAAAGACAACTAAATTTTCCCCTACCGAAACCTTATAAAACTTCCGGAATCATGGGAGTGTTCCCTTTTTAATTATTTCTTGACAAAAGGCTTGGCGAGGAGATAAAAAAAAATGATAAATCCCAGATGCGAAAACGAACACACACAAAAGGATGATTAGAAAGATTTTAGAATGTTAATTAGAATTTTGCCATTTGAGCTAGAACAACCCTCACCGTTGGAGAACAGGTTTGTTTAAATGACCAACGACGAGACGGCCCAGGTAGAATTGCAAAGAAAGAAGGAGGAGTTCCCAAGTCTCTTGGGCTTGATGGTGAGAGACACTCACACAAATTAGGAAGAAAACGGGTTTATCAGGTGGCGAAAGCGGGGAGAAGTCCCAGGTAGAATTCCAAGGAGGGAGGAGGGACTCCCCGATATTTAGAAATTTGCAGGAAGAGCCCCGATTGGCAGTTTGTCGGACACAGGCATTGATAGAGAACATCATGCTCTACCACAACCCTAGCGCAGGGGTCCATAAAAACAGAACGCCGAGACATTACTGCAGAGACACGAGAGTGAGACTGCGGAGACAAGACCAAACGGGACGAGAACCATCGCTTCGCCTGATCTCATGTGATTTGCCGCCCTGTAGAAGAAGCCTCTGAGTTAAAGCCTCGTTCCAGAAGTCTCGTTCAAATCCATAACAGCAGTGTGTCACGATAATCAGGAAGGATCGGTAGTTATTGCATGGAGAATTAAGTCCTGCTTAAGCCAACACTAACTGTACCATCAATTTTGTATCAAGTAACTGTTTATAAATCCTTTTAATTTTTACACAATTCATTTTTTTTTTATTTCGGGTGACTTTACTCTCAGCGGACCGAACCAAGTCATCGATTTCAGATTCAGACCAAGCCAGTCTTGCGATCAATTAATCACAATGTTGGGCGAAAAAAAGCTTAGGCCGAAGCGATCAACTGAAGGATCAGCCGTTGTGATCGATCTTTAATACAGAACGGCCTGGTTGTACATTATAGAAGGTAAGAAATGAATACTACAGCTGTTTACGTCTGTACTTAATACCGAGCTGTATTAAAAAAAACAAAAACATAAACACCTTGGTTGACCCTGTGGTACAGTTTTCATTCCATTAGTCAGATATGGTTCAGTAGAGGATGTTGAAACCATAATGTACATCAAAACGGGAAAGCTTCTCACCAGCCATCGCATGGATCATCCCTATGTGCTCAGACCCGAAGGAAGCAAAACTGCAATAACTGGCTTTCAAAGATACGTGAAAACTACAGAAGACTGGATGATAATATGTGTCAAAGATCATGAAAGTTTTAAGCGTCTTTATTCCGTAATAAAAGAATGCCTCAAGTTCAAAATGTAGTTTCAAATCGTCGAAGAAATACAAGTAAAACTTAACACATCGACTGAAGCTGCAAAAGTTTTTAAAAAAAGAAAGCAAAAGCCAATGCAACGGACCAGATACAAAAACGATAGCAATATAAATCACTTTCCTGTCTTCCGTATCAAAGAAGCTGATGTAGACAAATCCCGAATCCATCAGTGGCTATGTACTTCAGGGTTGAAAGCTGAAACCGAAGGTGTTAATCTTGCTGCACATGAACAATGCTTGCTAACTAGAAATTATCAGGTACGCATAGTCAAAAATTATTTTAGCCCAAAATGCAGATAAATACCCAGAAACAATTGACCATCTTGTATCAGGCTGCACGGTAGTGGCACCGAATGAATATAAAACACAGCATGACAAATAGACCAATATCTGCACAGAAAAATCTGCAACTTATCGGAAAGGAAAATTAAAGAAATTGGTATCAACACCAAGTCCCGTTTACGGACATAGGACCTGTAAAAATTTTACAATACACCCAGACAATCAAGGTTAATCACTCAGACATTGATATTAGTGAGCGTAAATAGAAAAAGTACCAAGGTATTGAAATGGCCGTACCTGCAGACTGCAATGCATCTTTGAAGATCTTAAACAGCTATCAAAATACAAAGACTTTGAAATCGATATCTTAAAATGTCGCACATGAGAGCATCAACAATTCTTGATTGGAAGGGATTCCAATGGACTCATTGAAGGGATTCCTGACAGCCCATTCCTTAAAGAAATACAAAAATTGTTCTCACGAGTACAACCCATAACTTACGAAGGTCATTATCTATGTAAATTATGTGCGTTTTTTTTTTTTTAAATTGCCCAGTGGAAATAATACCATTTCCGTCCCTATCTTTCTGCTTAGGAGCCTGAAAGAAATGAGTGGACTCTAGAAATAAAAGAAATACTACTACTACTACTACAATCAGAGAAAATATCAAATATAAATTAATCGTTAAATCGAGCGACTAAATGCCAACAAACTACAGGCACAAATAGCAATCAGCTATAATAATCCCTCTGATTTACACAAGCAAATAGAGGAAGATAATGAGGAATATGATAGAGAGACAGAGATGACAAAAACACCTGATATAAATGCGAGAATATATAAGAAATGTCTTTTGAAGAATGGCCGACAATTCGAAAAGTAAGAAGGAAACATCAAGTGAAGGAAACCCTCAACCTCGCTAACCAAGCAATTAGAAAAATAAGGGATGAAATGAAAAGACCGAGGCCAGTCAAGAATTAAAAAAATTGAAGCCGAAACAAATAAACTACGATAAATTTGTCACTTCTGAATGAAGTAACTTAAACGAAGCCTTGACATCAAGAATAAGACTGACGTATGGAAATTTAAAGAGAAGCTGAGACAACAAATTCAAGCAAAAGCGAAAAGAATCAGATGGTATAAAAAGAAACTGATTGTTTTGACAAAACAAAATCTTCAAAGAAGATGCCAAGAAACAATATTGAGAAATGGGAAAAATAAAAGAGATAAGTGCCAACAAACCTTGCATGTAGGGTGAAAAGGGGTTCTGGTGTAAGATGGGCAAGAAAATTGCAAAATGCACAACGAAATGGATACGTGTATCAAGCAGCAATAAGCGCAACACACACATATAGAGTGCCAAAAATGGATGGATATCAATATTACAGAAAAACCCTCTGTCTGCAAAACCAAACACTAGAAGGCACCACTCTGTTGCCTACTGAACAACATTAGCTATCGATACAAGTCACAGAATGAGAAATTGTGTCACCTCTTGAATATTGAACATTTTAAAACGTTATCCAAGAAAGACAACCAATAGAAAATCATACTCACCTTTGTCAAAACCGTCAACGAAGATATTAGCATGAACTTTGGTATTGACAAATGTTCCAAAGCCACGTTCAAAGGCGATAAACTAAAGAAAACTACAGATTTAGACCTTGATATCAACAAAATTAAGAAATTAAACCAAGGTCACACTTACAAATACTGACGAATCAATGAAGGCGACAGAATACAACATTCAATTATGAAGAAAAAAAATCCGAGAATATTATAGAAGAGTGAGCCTTATACTAGAAAGCGAACATAATAGGGTCAATAAAATAAGAGTTATCAACACCTTAGCTATACCCGTAGTATCATACAGTTTAAACATTATCTAATTGAAGTTGAATGATATTAAAGATTGAACACAAGACTCGAAAAATGCTTACCCAAATGAGGATGCACCACCCGAAATGTTGATAAGCTGTACGCACCAAGAACTTTTGCAGGCCGAGTTCTAATCCAGCTCGAAACTACAAAAATCACATTGGAAGCCTACCTCACAAAAACCAATGACCCGCTCCTACAAATAGTAAAACAACAAATACACTCTATCAACTAAGATCATGTACTATTCAAGAAACGGTTTAATATACATGGAATCATACATTGGAAAAATGAATCAATACTGTCAAACGAGTAAATTAGAAATGAAAATGATATGCCCAAATAAAATTATTAAAATCTGGGAGAGCAGGGCGTTGCATGGCAAATACCTAAAGAAAACGAAGGAAGCAGCTGTGGACAAATATCTGTTATTGAGAAAAAACGGGCAGAATATTGAGACAGAAACCTAATTATTGCAGCTCAGGACCAAAGCCGCGCAACCAAATCCTATCACTGACACATAATCAAGTATGGAACTAACCCGAAATGCAGGATCTGCGGGAAATCTGATGAAACTGTTGATCATATTATCTCAGTATGTCCGGAACTTTCAAAGAAAGAATCTACCCACAGACATAACAAGATAGTGATATATGTGCACTGGAAGATATGCAAGAAGCATAAAAACGAAAATACTGAGAGATTGTATGAGCACCAACCCCATTCAATTACCCAAAATAACGATGTAACTATTCTTTTGGACATGCCAAATTGTGACAAGGAAATAAAAGCCGATAGATCTGATATTATCATAAAAGACAAGTAATTCAGGAAGTGTATGCTTATTGACATAGCAGTAACATCTGAAAGAAACGCCCCCATGAAAATTATCGAAACATTGTCCAAATGAAATGACCTTGAGATCGAAATTAACATGATGTGGGGAATGAAGACTGAGACTGTACCAATCGTGAGAAAATGATGGATAATTTTATTAACAGTGTCTCAGGTAACATCAACAAACAAGTTTCCCAGGAAATCCCATATCCATATGTGCTAACAATTAAATGAAAATTTTCCTATAGGGCCTAAGGACCATAGTTTGAACCCGGCTCTACAGGATACAAATTAGAAAACATTATAAAGACAAATAATAATAATAATAATAATAATAATAATAATAATAATAATAATAAATGTAGATTATGTGAACATCATGTTGACACTATTAACCACTTACTTTATCGCTGTCGAATCCCTACATGGAATTAAAACAAAGGACGAAATAGATGGTATTTATATGATAATATAAGAGTTCACCACATACCGACCAATTGTGTGAGCATAAATTCCTTGTGAATTTACCATTTATACTAACAGGTATGTAAAAGATAATTAAACAGGCCTAGTCATTAAATATCAACAAAAATTGACTTGTCGCATGCATTGAATAACAATTAATTAATCTATATGCGTTGAATATTATGATAACAGAAGTATATGTTTTGGATTTAGAAATTTAAATTGATAAAAGGTGTACCTTTAAACTAGTTTTATAATCAATGGATCGCATGATACGGTCAAAAATGATAGAGGCAAGAACATTAACAACACGCTAGGAAGGTTCTTTTTTACATAAGTTTTTAAAAAAAACTGCACTGTGCCGAACTGCTAATTTAGGCGGAATACCACTGAATTTCAGTCTGTGGCAATGAATAGGTGTTCTCTCAAAAAGTTCCCATACCTTCAATGTCCGTTTGGGACTTAAGATCACTTCAAGCTTCAAGCGGGACTCGATCCAACGCTAAAAATCTAGACGAATTTTCACCTACCAGTTCCGCTCCCGTAACTACCCGACTATTCTTGCTATGCTTTACCTTTACACGAATTAGATCAGACCAAAAGTTTTCCAGGCTGGATAGCGTACAAAATCGTATACGCATCTATGTGATTGATGACTTATTTTCCATCTTACAACACCATTCCAACAGAATAAGCTTTGCTAACATATCGCTATTTCAATGGAAAATGTTCAGACTAACTATACTCCTTAGTTCCACCAGCTCTAATCCTCCCAGCTAAGACCCGCTGCGACGTGTACATCTCATTCGTATTCATTTAGTAATGAATAAGTTCCACTCGGTTGTTTTTTGTTTTTTTTTTTCTCAAGAACTGATGCTTTGTGAAAAAGAATCTCAGGAGGATGATTTCCCGAGCATCTTAAATTCTTCAAGTTTGAAGTTAATCATTATGTTTTACACAGATCCGCATAAACCGTACCATAAGTGTTACTGCTAATATAACAAATGCATTCAGTTACCACTACCTTGAGTGACCCTTGCGCCTTTTATAGAGTAAATATTAGTATGAATAAATGCATATATTTCTCAGCATTGTAATCGTAGATCTACGGTAATGAAACGGTCATGTATTTTACTCAATGGAAAGCAAAAGTAGTTGCAGCTGTTATTAATAATTTGAATTTTGCGGATGACATAGATCTGTTTTATTTTTCACCGGTATCAATGAATCAAACAGTTGAAAAGCTCTAAAAGAAACAAATCTATCAATCACCGGAATTAATTTTTCAGAAAAGCATCTTGGGTAAATCTCCAGAATTGCCTGAGTAGGTCTACTGACACTGCGACAAATACGTTTGTTATTTTTATCAATTACAAAAGAAGAAAGGTCACTTAGATTATGAATGTCAATTCTTAATTCAGTAAATAACAATACACATACATGCATATTCGATAATGATAAACAACAAAAAGAAAATCTACATATAACTTCCAGAGTGTTTCTGATGTCTTATATCATCCAGTCAAATCGGAAATTATGGTCATGTGTTTGGTCCGATCAGCCATTTCAAATATCAATACGAATATTTGTCAAAGGTATAAACAGACGTAACACGAGCGCTAGGACTTTTTCCCTGTCTATCTTACATTAATAATTAAATCAACTGTAAAATCGAGCTTGGATCAATATTTAATGATTTCTTGATGGAAAAAATGGAGAATAGGTAAACATTTTTTCGAAAGCAGAGAATATTATTATTGTTATTATAAATTTAAGTGATTTTTAGGCTATAAATAATTCAATTATATGTAAATATACATATTATACTACTTGTCAATGAATCATTGGGTACATAAGTATAATAAGTATATGCATATGTATCCAGTCGATAAGTTCTGATTTTGATGCGTTGTTATTTCAGGCTGAAGGCCTCCATGGCTCACCACAGCTTCCTTTTTCTTTTTAATATCAGTATTCCATTTCCTTTTTTAATATCTGTGATGTGGGACACTTGGGAAAGTTAGTAGAGTGGTATCCCGATGTCTGCCCCGCACTTTGGCAAATAAATTATCTTTCTGCAATACTCTCTATCATACAAAGCGATAGAAATCTGATTTTGATCTTTAGCTTCGGGAGAAAAAGTGGATCCATAACATGTCCAAGAATACCTTGAATATTTTTGCGAACAGGATATAAGTGTCTCGGCGTGAATTCGAAATGTGTGTTTATGTTTATTTGTGTGTGTGTGTGCGTGTGTTTGTAGCATAGTCATGAGTTATCTGTACTCCTTGGGCCATATGCAGCTTGATTAGCTCTCTAAAAGGCAAAATAACGTTTATTAAAATGTTTGTTTCATTTTATGCTCATTGTTCAGTCACACACAATCGGAGAAAATCACTGAGATGACTCACTTACATATGAAGTCACAAAGACTATAAATAGATACAAGTATCACCCATGATGCAGTTAAGTGCTTACTACTTCCAGATATCTAAAGAAGTAAATGAACAATTATCACTAGAAAATTATGAATACGCACAAGCGTGGCGCTGGATACTAGCAGCTAAAGTTAAAAGAAAAAGCTGAAGTATTTAAAATCAGTTAGAGGTGAAAACCAAATAATTGGTCCCTTTGTAAGTACTGCTTGTGGAGACATTATAAAATTATTGTCAATTGGTCACTAAAGACAGTTTCAGGAAATGTCGTTTGACAATATAAGTCAATTAATAGTGAAAAACATAGTACCCAAGAAAAAACTAGCTAAGTTGAGGCTATTCGTTTAAAACAGGCCGGTAAATAGTGTGAATTTGAGAAACTGCGATCGAAAAACCAGTGACTTGAAGGGGATTTCGTTTAAATTGAATTCCTAAACCACCTTCAAAATGAGGAGTGTCGGGAAATGTCTCTAATGCATTTACAACTAGGAAAGTTGTCACTAAAATAGTGTGTCGAATTCTTTCAGCAATAAGAATTAATTGGAAAATTTAGTAGTACAAAAGTTACCGATCGGATAGAGGAAAGTGAGTCATACGCGATAAAGTAAAAAGGGAAAATAATTTGTACATTTTATGAATATCAACACCAAAGAGAAAAACAAAAATGTTCGCCATATAAAAGATGTGAAAAGTGTTTCAAAATTAATCATTTTAAACGCATGTGTAAATCCAAAAATAAAATCCTAGAGACGGTGCAACAAAATGAAGAGGAAATAAGCATGTATGTCTTCTCATTTAAAAGAAGAAATTTAAAAGAGTTATTAAAAATTCGAATTAATAATATTTTATTTGATATGCAACTAGATACGAGAAGAGATACCTGACAATTTCTCCGAGAAATTAGGTAAAACAAGATTAAAGAAAAGGATTGTTTAACTGAATCAATTTGACTGGTCCGTGATAAAAACGGTAGTTTATCTTGAAGTCTACGTGGAACTAAAAATAAGTTTAACGTACTACCATTTATCGTGGGGAAATGTAAAAAAAATGATGTATTGAACATAAATTCTACAAAATTAGTAAACAACGTCTAGGCAGAAGAAACTGGAATTTTAAAAAATATAAAGCAAAGTTAAAGGAAAAAGTTTATCCCTTATAATTTCAAGCACGAAAGTTAGCAGTCTATCTACAGTCTATAGTTGGGGAAAAATTAAAAGAATATACTAGAAGCATATCTACTCGAACAATGTTAATTTTAAGAGAAAGGATAGGATGTTGTGCATATGTGCTGACTACAAAATAGGTGAAACCACAAAATATGTGCATACTCATATCCTATCCTCAATGTAGAATTGAGTTTGAACTCCTTTGCGGGTATGAAAACATTCTCTAAAATTTATTTATAGTCGGCATAATATCAAACACTTTTTGACGAAGAATTTACAGAAGTCACAAAAATAAAAAATTAAGATGTAAAAGAAAACTGTATAGAATTAAAAACGCAAAAGCGATTTTTCAAAGGGCATCTGAGCAAGATATTTTTCAAAGAGCTGCAGAGCAATTTGTTTTTCAAAGGGCTATAGAGCAAGTTATTTATATCGATATAAAAGTACAATATTTTTAGCAGAATGACATTTGTGTTGGTGCAATCAACGAAGAATTAAAATGGAAAACCAGTGTGGATTTGAAGAAGTTAAAATAAAACTTTATTAAACATTAACGGAAAATGAGTGCATAAGATTAAAAATATCATTTTTTTAATACTCCATATCTATCGAATGCTTATGACCAGACCAATCGTTAATTGATCATGTATTAAAAGATGAAGTATCTAAGAACAAAAAAGAATTGGGATATTTCTGTTACTGCTTTAATTTATTTGGACAGCTTTATTTGAAAATTGAAAAGCTGTTCTGCCAAAGAAGCCAAAAGTAAAAATACTCGATCTAGAAATGAAATAGTAGTAACAACTGACGCAGGTGAACACTCAATTTCGGAAATATTAGTTCAGGATGGTTATCCTATTTTGTATCTTTCGAGAAAATTGTCAAAAGCCGAATTGAACGACACAGATATTGAGAAAGAAAAGTTAGCTATCACAAATATAACTCGTCAGGTTTTGGTTGGAAAGAAATTGTTACTAACAATAGTCATTCAGAATTCATATTTAATCCTAGGAAGGAACATCCTCATGTAACGTCTTCTATAATTCTAAGACGGGCCTTAATGTTTGACACTGATATTGAGTATATGAAAGGCAATACCATCGGCATGTAGATACTTTGTTGAGATTCAGCTTCATTACATCTGAAGTTTGAGAGATGAGGAAAAAAAACGAAGATACTTTCTTACACGGGATCGAAACAGGTATTTTGTCAATAGACAAATTACCTAATGACACGAAGCGAGATTCCATATTGAACAGTATATTGTTCAGAATAAATAAAATAATAAGTGAAATAATTGCACACGGCCTGAGGAGCAATTTAAAAAGGTTAGACAGCCGTAGAAAAAGTTGTAATTTGTAATGAAAACATAGTGCAAAAACATAGTGCAAAAACAAAGTGCAAAAATTATAAAAAGCATACATGACGAAGTTCATTGCAGCATAACGTCTAGCCAAAGGAAATTAAGGTCAGTGGCATAGTGACCAAGCTAATCTACACATGTAGAAAAATACATAAAAAGGTGTAAAATTTCCAATGAAAAAGAAAATACAGACAGACTAAAATGAATACATAGACTAAAGTGCCCCCATCTTAGGACAGTACACATGGATCAAGCCAATGTTAATGGAGTATGATTATTACAAATACTGGTAGATTCATATTCAGGCTGACCAGAAATAATAGAGTTTTCCAAAATCAAGCATTAGGAATTATACTTTCAAGAAATAAGATTCCGAAAACGCTGGTATCTGACAACTCCCCAGAGTTCTGTGTCCCGGGACTATGACAATGGTTGAATGAAATTACAAGCAAACCATATAAAACCTCATTGAATCATCGGAATTCAAAGGTAGTAGCAGAAAAGATGGTGTAAACTATAAGAAACGGGTTGAAAATATGTGTACAACGGAAAGATAAAATAGAAAGTTTCCTTCCTAGATTGTTGCTAAGCAATAGGACAATACCATATGCTGGAAGATGGAAAACCCCGTCCGACCTTATGGGTAGACAAATTAGAGCCCCATTGACCATATCCTATGCTAGAAACGAAAACCTATTGTAAAAAAAAAATAGTGAATCTAATATACAAGGGGCAAGATTCATAATGAAAACCGAACAGAACACTGTGATAATAGAAAAAAACTGGAAATTGAATATTAGCTCATGAAGTCCAAGTTAGATTGCAACCCAATAGTGGTGATGAAAATGATGAAGACGAAATTGTCATGTCCACGCAAGACAAATATGCCAGTGAAATTGTGAGTGATATAGACTATGAAGATGAACAATGAACAATCGTTGGAGGAACACTATGAAAAAAGAAGATCACAATCTCCATATCTAGACAATCTCTTATGGAGAGGGAAGATGGCGAGGAGAAAAAATTCCCTGAAGAAGGACCACGATAAATAAGTGGATAAAACTTGCTCAGTACAGTGAGATGAAGTAACTCATTTACATAGCAAGTCACAAACTATTACTCCTGAGGCAGTTTTCATACTACTTCCAATGAGTCAATAAGTCTTGACTACAACCACATAAATAAACAATGTTAAATAGCAATGTTTCTTGAATTTTGTAACTTTTTGTTGAATGTAACGGTGTCATCATTTTAATCCATTGTCCATTCTCAAAGACTATGCGTGTCAACGTTTTTGCTTCAGAAACAGAAAACATCGAGAATAAATATACTTCTTTAAAGATATGTTTGTATACACAAATGAATAAATTAAAAGATAAAATTAACAAACGGAATGTGACATTTCCTTTTAATCAAACTTTTTGTATATACCTGATATTAATAGAAATAAGCAGGTTTCAATATGAATCTGGTATGAATAATAGCGTAAAGAAATAGAAAAAGAAAAAGTGCTCGACGCCATATTAAATGGTAAGATTTTCAGAAATTTAATTCGTAATTTTACACACACACACACACACACACACACACAAACATATATATATATATATATATATATATATGAAAATATATAGAAAATAGGTAAGAACTCGTTAGGTAAATAATCCAAATTCCTTTAGTATTTTTGTTATTATTTTTTCAAAATAGTGCTCGATACAGAAGTAGAGCATAAATATAATTATTTATTTAAAAATATGATTCCAACACGGTACATAAGAGTTCACATGTTTCAAAACAAGAGCCGAAAACTTCAATATAATTATTAGAATTAAATTGAATTAAAGTAAGCTCTGTTCCATCTTCAAGCGAAATTTTTTGGGGAATAACTTATTTCTGAAATTTACGTGTTTTAATAGCTTATTCATTATTGAAATCAAAATTTCCATGGTAACGGCTAGCGGTATTGCTTAAATAGAAAGGGGTGTAGGGTGTTTTCTCACCACGAATGCGGAAGTCAACTGCAACATCCTTTGAGGCAGCTTCCGCCAGAGCATCCTGGAATAAGAGCCGGTATTTACCCGACCTCCACATGAGCCAAGATGTAGAACAAGGACGGTTTTTATGTGGAGCAATTTCGAGCCTATACGCTAAGGTAAAAAAATTCCCCGTAGAACCCACATACACGGATTTGTCAGGTTTGTCTACCTCACTAGACAAGACTCTACCTATATCAGGTACTTACTAGCACTGTAAGGGGAACCATCCATTTTTCAGCACATATATCGATGAATACTTTCACAGAAGTATCGACCTATAAATAATAAGCTACCTTTAACATTATATAAGCATATTAGTCACTTTGTTAGATATAATCATCTAATATCGAGTGAAACTCTCTTGTACGAGTGCCCAAGACGACACACCTGATAATAATTCCAGGATCGCATACACGGTCTTTAAATGTAAAACATAATGTTGCATTTAACAAAAATAACAAAAGCATTGAAGCGACAACACATAATAAACTTATCACAATGATACGAATCTTAGGTGAATGAAAATATCTCTAGAAAATGAAAAAAAGAAAAATTAACGCTAGATCGACTACAAATCGGTCGCACAAATGTCCCACCATTTATACTTGATGAAGAAGGAAGATCAATCATTATGTCCTATATGCTAAGATGTACTTACGATGAAATACATTTTAACTGAATTATTAGCTCCTATAAGACATAAATGCTACAAGGTAAACAAATGAGAGATCTATTTGAACATACTGAAACTGTCAACATAATGTTCTACCTCAAACAAACGGATTTACAGAAAATATATATAACACCTACAATAGATAATCTACAAAACTATGTTTCCCCTGAAAGTATTAAATTATGTACAAATGTAGTTGAAACCATGAATTTACGGTACAAATATTTACATTTCGACATTAAATAACAATTAGAGATTGATATGCCGCTAAAGAAAATCAGCCAACAAATTAACCCCCTAGTACCATTAGAACTGTCTCAGTTTTCCTTCATCTAGACAATATTTTATTCTTATATAGAAAATTTATATTCGGAATATTGGCCGATAATTTGTTGACGTTATCACAAAGTTTCATTCTACCACTCAGCCTTCCCAAAGTGTATATCGATTAGGGTATCCTACAGAGAAACAGAGAATTCTGAACTGAAACCTCTAGTTAATATACGCGGAGCGGGTAGACTGATTTTGATTTACTCCTTCTGTCTGGGAATATCGAGTAGTTCTTTTTTTATTTAGTACTGGTCAGTTATTGCTCGCCTGTTTCTAGTGATTATGACCTAGGGATTGATTTCTGAATTATATCACATAATTCAGAAATCAACGCTTTAAACCGTTAGGGCAATTTGCTGTTTTGAACGTTGAACTTTAAATCGAACCTGAGTGATGACTACGATGCAATAACTGCTTCTGCTGCTGTTGCCTGTATGTTATGTTTTTATTGAGGATTCTGCGGTTGAAGACATGTTGCCGTTTGTCAATCCCTGAGTCGAGTAGTGGGTAAATATCAATGTAAATAATGATAACTCCTCATCCTAGTAATTCAGAAAGAAATATACTATGTCCTACAAAGAAGCCGCATGTAGATGGCAGATAATTAACTTCGTACACGCTTCTGGTCTCTATCTATTTTATGTATCTTTTCATTTATTTGTCAGTTAAGGCAAACATATATAATTATGCCCACAAATAATGAATAGTTTTATGAGTAGTTATAAAGATTATTTTAAATACACTCTCTTAATTTTTATCTAGTTTTAACTAATACTACGACTACAACATCTACTACTACTACTACTATTATTATTATTATTATTATTATTATTATTATTATTATTATTATTATTATTATTATTATTTCTTTTTATTTCTTGTGTGTACTCATTTCTTTCTGGATCCCGAAAAGAGACCTAAGGCCAGAAATGGCATTGATGACCTTTTCCACTTAGCAGTATAAAAAAATCTCACATATTTTACATAGATTAATTCCTTCGTTAGGTGTGTGCCGTACTTGTGAGAACAATTCTTGTATTTCTTTAATGCATAGGCTACCAGGAATCATTTTATTGAGCTCATTGGAATATTTTCAGATCGATCCGCGGGATTCAACTGCAACAGGAATCGTTGATGTTCTCATGTCTCATTTTTGATATTTTGATTTCAAGGTCCTTGGATTTTGATAGAGTTTGAAGACCTGCAAAGATACACTGTAGTCTGTAGGGGCTGCCATTATTATTATTATTATTATTATTATTATTATTATTATTATTAGTAGTAGTAGTAGTAGTAGTAGTAGTAGTAGTAGTATTGGACTCCGTACGGTTCTAAACACCAGAATTGTTTTCAAGTGACTTCCAACAGCAAATACATTACGTACAATATTTGCTGCACGCACACACAAACACACGCACACAAATTTTCTGAGCAGGCTGAAAAGATATATGCCAAGTATATCAGCATTATTATCCATCCCAGGAAAGGTTTAATATCTAAAACAACACTAAACTAATTGAGCTTCTTTTTCAGGTTTTCAGTTAAGATTAGATACGTCCTCTGAATTTTCGACAATTAAGTTTTAAAATTAAATTTCAAAAATGAAAAAGCATTCTTGAAGATTGCATTTTTAGATTTAATTGAAAGTTAAATGATTAAATGTATTATTTCCAGTAAGTAAAATATTCTTGCGTATTTCTGATAGAAATTATATTGATTGGAATGTCAAATAATTGTTCGATATTTAAAAGCGTCTGTTTAACAAACAAATTTATCGGTTTTAAAAGTGTTCCAAAATTAAATTATAGATTTGTGACACGTTATTTGAGGAAAATTAGAAAATTCAAAGTTTAATTAATTTAATAAGAATTAAATATTGCTTACTGTTTGCATAAAAAGTAATATACAAGCATTTGTTAACAATGGGTCCTTATTTTATTAGATAATTATTGACGTATAGATAAGATCTGAGGTGATGACAACTAGTATGGATTAACAGAATTGACATAAATTTACGAAATCAAGTGATCATTTTTTTTTCGTTTTTGCCTACCTAATATTTTTTTACAAATTATATATTTTCAGTAATTATGTAATATTTTATCAACTTTTAGTTAGGCTTCGAGAAGCGTCTCTAGGTTCTTAAGTTTATTACCTTAAACAAAAAACAATTAATTAAATTATGATCCAAACTAAAATAAATACATAAAATAAAATCTTTAGTGAATCCTTAGTGAGATAGCAATTAAGAAAAGTAAAACATTTTTTAAATATTTTAAAGGGATGCAAATACTTTAATGATGAAACAGAACTGAATATTAAAAATGAAATAATTGCAGAGCGTCAGGCGATACTTAAATCAACTGACCTTTTTTTAAGGATTGTGTAATGTATAGATTCCCATAGTTAGAAATTAGGAACATTTTTTTTTCAATAAAAAAATATTTTTTAAACTAAAAAAAATATTTGGGTACAAACGATTGTTATGAACTTTTCAAATTTTGATTCGTAAATGAATTTTTTATTTAACGATATCAACAAACCGGTATTTTGAAAGCAATGAGGAATTTTAAACGATTTTAAAACAATTATAAATTATTATTATTTAAATTATTAAAAAATGAAAAGAAATCTTGTAAAAAGTCATTATTCAACGAAAAAAATTTTCTTCAAACAATATTGTCCTTAATACGACTTTTTTACAAAATCAATTAAAAGTTTTTCTAATTTAATAATGCCATAGTTTTATTGCATTTTTATTTTACAATTTATGGCAGATTTTCGATGAAACATAGTTCTTTTACAAAAAAATTGATGATTTAATTTCTCCAACGAGTCCTGTTTTTAACTAATAAAAAAATCCCTGTCCTAAAAATTTAATTTCTCGAATTTCATGAAATTAGGTAAGTGGGTGTAACATATTTAAAAATATTTTTAGGAAGATTTTCTAAAAATAAAAAAAAGATAAAAAACTGGATATGTCCTGAAAGTTTTATTTGAATCCGACAATTATTTGAATTAGGCAAGAATTTCCAAATAGGTTCCTACTCTTAGCTATGAGTAATTAATGATGAACAGATCATTTTCATGGTCTATTTTATTACGATTCTTCTGTTAAGCTTGGAGAGTAATTATACATTCTTATCGTTCAAACTATATTCCATTAGTGTTATGAAGAACTCGTAGAATTCCAGTAAGGTATCTTTAATTATTTCTAAGATACAACGTTTCAGAGCTTAATCTAACAATTGGATAATTTTTTTGTTACCCCAAATATATATATATATATATATATATATATATATATATATATATATATATATGTATATATATATATATATATATATATATATATATATATATATATATATATATATGATAAATTTTTCTGTGTGCGAATATTTTTATATTTGCTTATATATATATACGGTTGCATCTATGTAGCTCATCATTAAAACGGTGAGACCTAGTTGGCAAATTCAGACAGTTGGGGCAGCAAGGAGGAAAGCTCATCAGAAAAATTGCCATGAAAATATTTGTCGAAAAGAAAGAGGGAAACCACATCACGGTGGGAGGTGGAGTGACTGATGTCGAGATGACTGAACAGGATCAATTAAATTACAGAAACTTATTTGAAATTTGTCAAGAATCTCGAAATATACAGCAGGAGAATCAGACCAGATGTGGCAGCAACATCCAATGCCTGGACGAATGTTGGATTTACAAATGTGCAAGATTGATTCTGACAAGAGAAATTCTCAGACACGAGAAAGGGGACGAATACTACAAGCAGTAGACCTAGGAATTGATTCAATATAATGCACTTCATATCAATGAGCGGAAGAACGTACAAGTCATATTTATTTAGATTTATATATTTCATTTAATTATTATTAATGTTAGAATTTTCTTTATCGTTTCTTTCTCTTCTTCAAAGTTTTAGCATTGGCATAGTTTTCATTATTTGTATATGCGGTTATGGGATTTTTAATCATTTTTGTTTTATCACCTTTTCAGAATAAGAAAAGCTTATTAGTGATAAGCTCTAATCTTTTGTTTACATAAGATCAAATCTCATTTTTAAATCAACAATCGAAAACTATTTCCTAGTACGCTATCTGCAACCACACCATGAACAAATCTGTAGAAATAATACGTGACCATTGTTGAGAATAACTGACTTGAATAAGAGCAGAGCAGGTTTTAAGTGTATTCAACAAAAGAGAAATACGCGTACAAGAAATCTATTTACCCACGGAATCTATCTGAATTGTATATTCTAAGATGATTCTAAGAGAATTTGAAAATTAACCAAGTTTGATCTTCTGTAGAGGTAAACCTATAAGCATACGCAAAGTCGCAAAATGTGTTGGCAAATTCGGAAGTCAAACAGAAAGATCTTTTAGTTGGAGTAAACCATGACAGATAACCATTAATTTAAAGATGATAGAATGCTCAAGGGTATAAGTGATGTATCAGAAACTTCGAAATCAAGCACTTGCTGAAATTCAACTGTCAAATTAATATATTCATAAACGGCGAAAGGTGGCACATTTTTAACCCTGTTTCTCTTTATGATGGTATTTTCCTTTCAAACATACTGGGTTATTCTTTCCTGGCGTGGAAAGATGGTAGTTTGGTCATTAGATTATTTTCTCGTTTAATTACATACGGTTGTTGTTGATTCTCTTGGGTATGATGTACATTATTTGGTAAACCCGTGTGCTTGATTTTTTAACACTAGTCTATAGTATAGGCTTCTTTAAGATTTAAAAGCTATATTCGTTTGAAGTAGAAAATGGTTATGAGTCTACACGTGAAAAGGTTTCTATGAATTTTATATTTATTTTCTGGTCAATAATTCGGTTTTGTAGGAACTTATGATATTTAGCAAAACCCGTCTTTTTCGGAAATTCCATTTTTCTGCTCAAGGTTCTTATAACATATACTAGGTTTATCATAACTGATCGATAAACCGAGATAATTGGTTATTCATATATTCAGATTATAACATATATTCAGTCTTTCAGTCAGTTAAGTTTCATAAGTAATACACATCTGAACGATCATCTATCTTTCTATTCATGATTGGCAGAATGTTTTCCCGTAGTAATTAGTCACCATTAATTTATGCGTTAGACTGTCCTTCTATTCAACATGTGGCGGAGGGGAGAAGACACGGGATCCCACTTTTCCCAAGTGTATATGTGAGTAAGTGTATATAACGAACTAGACTCTCCAATTTCTCCTTCTTTGCCGATATCCATTAAAACACAACGCACATCCATCGAATATATTACTCAATAGAAATGATTAAACTGTCCATTTTGTTAATTATTATGCTAATCACTTCCAGAATTATACTTCAAACATAATATACACCTTATTCTGAACATGAAACAGATGGCATGCCCTTACTTCTTTTTGCATGAGTTCAAGCCTGGTCATAAAGCTTCTGAAACTGCTGCCCACATAGACAGAGCAGGAGCTGAAGAAGCCACATGTGACCGGACATTACGGCGTTGAATTCTGAACTGCCGCAGTGGGAGATACGAGTCTTGACGTTCCAAGTCGTAGGGGACGTCCATCTGCAATTGGCAATCAACATCTGAAAACACTACTGGAATAATATTCACATCAACGTGTCATATTTGAACAGCATCGGACACTCAAGAAAATTATTAAATGTGGGTGACTCAATAAATGGCTGTGTTACGAACTCAGTAAAAGTTAGAGTTGAAGTGCCTTCAATCCTGCATCTTCGAAATTCGAATGATGCATTTTTGATCATATAGTGGTATTGAATGGTGATTGTCTTTATTCAAGATCATTTATACACAAAATACTTCTCATTATATCAGCTAGTGACCGCCAGTCTTCTGAAGGGAGATATTACATCGACTGACAGGGATACACTTTATCGCTCAAAATTGATTTGTGTAAATATCCTGAGGTAATTTATCCACTACTTTGATAATATCCCAATATGTTCGTAAATATTTTAGCCGCTTAATTATCTTTGTGAAACCAGCGATAGAAAATATCCTTGACATTTTTTTTAATTTCAAAAGACATAAAAATCTGGAATAGAAATACTGTTGTCATACAAGTGAGTTTTTTTTTCTAGTCAGTTATGATGGACAAAAGAAAATTCAAATAAAATCTCAAAATCTTTTCATGGTTTTCTTCATATTTTACCCGTATTTCAGGATGTATGGGGTTTTGTGTCTCCACTCATTGCTTTTCTTTGTAATCATATTGTCATAACTTCCTGGGAAAGATGGTGGAGTTGTTTTTCGGTGCTTTCTTTACTACTTAGAGAAGTCATTTCAAGAGAGAGAGAGAGAGAAAGAGAATGAGACTGCTGCCAAATGGTAGAGATATATTTACCCATATCAATACTGACTGGTATGAAAATAATTTCGTTTTGTTTTCAGTATACTTCCTCTGAAATAACTATTTATTTCCCATCGTTACAGTGTAATTTAAGTTAAAAAAAAATGAAAGTAAAATCAACGACATTGTCTTCCATATTTGATCGTTAATTTTTACCACATTAATACCTGTTAGATACTACTAAACAATTTTTGAAATTTGAATATTTATCGATTTATTTATCGATTTATTTATCTATAAACGTAAGCAACGTAATGCAGAACTGTCGTTATTGGGACAAACTTTTTCAGGATTTCTATAGTCTTGTAAGAAGCATCTGATAAAATATACAATCTATAAAGATAACCAATTCCATATCTGGCAACATAGATGTTTTGAGGAGGTTTTACATATTTAAAACAGTTGAGTCCCCTAATCAGGTAAGGCGTGATTTGTGTTTTTGTAGCACACAAGTTAAATAATTTCAATAATAGCCATGAATAAGCAAAATGTTTTAGATGAGAAAATGGATTAAATTTACCATAATAAAATTTCATTTAAAATATGACCTTATTCAATGCCATTAGTCCTTACAAATTTTTAGGTTGGTGCAAAAATAATGACGTAATAATTTCGTTTTATGACGTTAAAAAATACGTCAAAAAACGACATTATTATGTCATTATTTTTGCAACAACCTAATAGCTTTTCAAGCTAAGAACTACCAAATCACGTGAGTCTAGAGAGCCTTTCAGTGTGTTTACATAATTCAACCAGAAGACCACAGAATAAAAAAAATATGTTCATATGACATTGAAACCCCAGTTCGAAGTTAGGCAAAGTCGAGCCTCGTAAGTACCTATATGAGCGACTGCTTAGAAATATCAGGTGCTGTAAGCTTGGATGTGTGGATATGTAATGGACTGCGACACGGAATTGGGAATCGGTTAATCGGGTTTCAATTCCAGCCGTGTTCTTTATATTCACTTGCTCGCAAATATCCTTGAGGATGGATTAATAAGACTTGTACCAGTAAATTATTATTATTATTATCTCCAAAAGATTATTGCAGAATATTTCTGGCTTTAAATTACCTGCAATCTATAAAGGAGGAGGTGCGTATTTACGTAATGTCCTTTATGGAAATCGAATCTACTGGAGTAACATTGATCAAACTTTCACGTAAGATAGGTTTGGACCTAAGTTAGATACCAGGATTAATATATAGGAGAAAATGTCTATATAACAAGAATTCACTTGATCCCTACAGATGTTCAGTTCAATATTAAGAGACTCAAATTTCCAGTCAAACTTAGCTTTTCCATGTTAATATACAAATTCCAAGGTCAAGCTCTGTCAGTGGCGGGATTAAGCTTAGAAAATCGCTGTTTTTCACATGGTCAATTGTATATTGAATCCTCCAGTTTTGGAAGAAAAAGAAATCTTTACATTTATGCATTTAATCAAAAAACTAAGAATACTCTATTCAGAAAGACCCTTTTGTAAATGTCTAAGACATACAAATATGCTTTCTTAATTTCATTTCTATGTTATCCTAGATGATTGTTAATTTTTATGAAATAGTTATATTCTTGGAATATATTATTAAAAACTAAGTTAGAAATAATTTCAATAATTTTTTGTCCCGGGCAACGCAAGCTACTTCTGCTAGTAGTTGATAAGCGGTAAAAACAAATCAATCAATAAAGCAAAAATAAACAAAAAAACAAAAAGAAAGAAAGAATACAATAAACTAGGATAATATCAGGACATCGCTCAGAAGTTGGGTAATTTATTGGACACCCAAATTAAGTAGATCGTGATGGTGTCTATACCTATGTTCGTTGTAGATCTGTAAGCTTTACCGAATCTGTCAGGTTAACTGAAGTACGTAAACGAAATCACAGTTGATATAAAATATATTTAAAATGCATTTCTCAGATGATTATCTTATTGCGATTATTAGCTAGCTCGTCTCACTGAAAATCACGTAAATCTAAATTTCTGAGTGCTCTACTAATATATCCTGAACCAAACTATAGTAAATAACGCAAAAACGTATTCAGTTAGAGTGTATAACGATTTATATTTAAGATATACAGGAGTTCATATGATGATATAATATTACTTGGCGCTCTCAATGTACTATCAATTAGCTTTAATGAATGCAAATTAGGGCGCGTAAAAAAAGTATTATTATTATTATAAATAGTAGGACAAATCACCGCTGTCATTCAGAATACGAGACAAAGATTCCTCGAGATTTCCAAATACACAGACCATGCAAATACACAGAAAGATTCAATTGAGAAAAAAAGTTAAGCTATTCAGCACTACCGAATAATTGAACTCAGCAATAACAGTGAGCGATTTTTTTCTCATTTGATTTCAAATAAAAGCCAACAGTAACACTGGTGTCGAAATTCATATAGTAATTATAGCCATACTGTCATTCAAGTTCCAGTTAAGAACATAGTTAGATCAATCACTGCAGGTTCGATCCATACTGGATGCCGTAATTATTTTGATTATGTATCAAACAAAAGTAATTTTAAGAAGCACTTAATATAACTACTATTATTACAAATAATAATCAAAATAATGATTATTATTTTCATTCTCAAGATTTTCGTTTTCATCCGGGGCTTTTGCATTATGGTTATTCTCTGTCACGTAGTACGAACACAAGTGAGATGGATGGAAATGGAATTCGGCTCTCCAAATATCAATTCTGAGCCATCTACGAAGGGGGAGACAGATTCCTACCCTTCCGCACATGTATTTATTTTATTATATTTTGTCGAGTTCGCAGGTTGATAGACGTAATGCATACAGTTTAAAATAGGTACTCTTAGAAACATCAGAAAAAACGATACCTAAGATTTAAAAAATATTTTTTAAACGAACATTCTTTTTTGGGACTTTTATTTTAATTTTAATTTCAAGGTAATCGATGAAATTTAATATTTCTAATAAGCAAAATACTTTGCTGTATTTCAAAAACTGATTTAAATTGACTAGAAATGCTATTTTTGCTAAAATTGCTGATTAGCGCAATAAATATTCTGTATTAAAAATCTTCCAAAAATAAACTATATTTTCTGAAAATTTATTTGAGGAATATTAGCTGATTTAAAGTATAATCAATCCGATTTGAAACAAATATAACTTACTTTCTGTATAAAACAACACTGAAATTTTTAAACAAACAGTAGCCTTGTCTTTAGCCGACAGTAGTAATGTTTACGCGTTTGGTGAGTGATAAGGTGATGATAGCTTTATTATTGTTCCAACGAGAAAAGATAATCTAAGAAAATGACGTGAGTGCCTTTATTATATAATTGTTAAGTACTCAGCAATCTTAAAAAAAATAATGTCTTTAATTTGATTTTCGGAATGTTAACTTTAAATTTACTCTTGTCGTCGTTCTTATGTTCTAATAATTTCGTGTATGTTCACCCATACTTACAAATATCTTAGTGCGTGATGATTTTTTATTAAACTTTTCAACTTTTCACTAATAATATCACTTAAATTAATGCAGAATTTTAAAAGACTCGAAAATTTATAAATTATTATAATTCAAATTTTAAAAAGTGAAAAGAATTCGTGCAAAAATGAATCATGCATTGGAACAAATATTGTTTTATCAAAAAGTCAATAGTGTCCTTTACAAATTTTATTTTTGAAATAAATTGAAATATTTTATTTTCTAAAATATTGTTTTAATTTTATTTTATTTAATTTATAATTCAAAGGAGATTTTCCGGAAATGAGAAACTATTTGTAAAACATTGTCATTTACATACTTCAAGGAGTCGTGACTTAACTAATTGTCATGGGTCCTTACCCATAACTACAGAATGAACTCTTCCTAACACTATGTATACTACGCCTCTCAAGGGAGGAGGACAAATCAAGCCGAGCTTCTCGGCTTGACGGTCGAACTCTCTCCCTCTGAGCAGAGAGGAACCCGGACGAGGCTCCACCGAAGAGCAGAGTCTCATTCGGGGAGGTTGACCAACCCGATCCCGTTTATACGGATTCTACGGGCATTTTTTGGCCGGGCCTACGGGCTCGGGAAACCCACGTTAAACTCGACCATTGTGCCACATGCAACCCTCGTGGGGGGTGGCTAACCAAATCAAGCCGAGCTTCTCGGCTTTACAGTCGAACTATCTGCCTCTGAGCAGAGAGGAACCCGGACGAGGCTTCGCCGAAGGGCAGAGTCTCGTTCGGGGAGGTTGACCAACCCGATCCCGTTTATACGGGTTCTACGGGCATTTTTTGGCCGAGCCTACGGGCTCGGGAAACCCACGTTAAACTCGGCCTTGTGCCACATGCAACCCTCGTGGGATCGTGGCTATATACGGAATCAAACCGAGCTTCTCGGCTTGACGGTTGAACTCTCTGCCTCTGAGCAGAGAGGAACCCGGACGAGGCTCCACTGAAGCACAGAGTCTCGTTCGGAGTGTTTGACCAACCCCATTCTGTTTTTACAGTTTCTACGGGCAATTTTTGGCCGATCCTACGGGCTCGGAGGACCCACGTGGAACTCGGCCTTGTGCTACATCTTTCCGTCGTGGAGGGACAAGTAAACATCGAATCGAGTCGAGCCGATAGTCGTTCACTCCAAAGCAGACTTACAGTCATACTAACACCTTCCACATCTTGTATTATTATTTCGTGTAATATACAGTGTAACCCGTATATAAGAGTGTTGTCGGGACCGGAGAAGAAGTATCTTATAACCGGGTTTATCTTATAGCCGGGTTTGGTCTAGTTTATATACATTAAAACAGGCTGTAATTTGGGACCAGATAAAATCTCTCTTATATCCAGGTTTCTCTTATATCTGGATCTTTTATATCCGGGTTACACTGTACCTTCGATATTTAGCCAAAAATTCGAATGTGCTACAAAGAATTATAAAATTTAACAAAAAAAAATAATTTCCTCTTAATAATAACGTAAACATTTTGACTCAAAACTTTTTAATTAGTTTTGGGACCATTTTTACATCATACTATGCGTTTTTGTACAAGAAATTAATGGAGGTGCTTAGTTTAAAAAAAAAACAAAACATTGGGCGTCTATTTCAAACATAGATATTAAATAAAAATAACTTTTCAGGTGATAAATATAAAGTAAAATGGAATAAAAAATAGAGAAAGAGACAGGGCATAAGAAAATAAGAAAATAATGAAAAGGAGAAATAACCAGGATACTCTACACATACGCACACGCATACACACATATGCGTACGCATGCATACACAAAAATACACAGACACAAAACCCCAAACACAGAAAAGGATAAAAAAATCAAATCAAAAGTAGCGCATAAATTATTTTTTCATTTAATATAAAAATAACGAAAATGAGAAAATCCGCAGCCAATTGCTGGAACCTCCTGGCGAGTGGACCGAATGATTACAAGAAGTTTTTCCAATGTAAGTTAAAAATATTATATTTGTATTGGTCATATATATATATATATATATATATATATATATATATATATATATATATATATATATATATATACAATGCGAGAAAGACATATATACATACATCAATTTATATACACATATATATGTGTGTGTGTGTCTATGCGTGTATGTATGTATGTTTATAAGCTATAATTTGAATATTGCAAGTGAGCTACTGATATTAATCCTGTCCATAATCATAAATTTTCCATTTCGCTGCGAAAGATTTGCCTCTGGACGTTGACAGCAGCAGGAGATTTCAACATGGCTAATATTTCAGCACGGAAGTGTTATATCCGGTTGCGTCTCTAATCATTTTTGGCTTTTTTCCCATATTCGGACCTCCTAATTATTCAAATTGCTTCACCACCAGCCAAAAGTGAAGTAATTCTTATGACCCTCACCGCCATTACACTAGGTCTAGCAGCCAATGATAAGGCCGCGTACGTCAATAGACCACATCTTTTCCGCCACAGTATTCTAAGTGCTACGAGTCGATCCTATGAAATGCCAAACACGCGCCTGCTAGCCATACTAACCTGTAACCCCGCCATTACAAGCACGCATTTACACAGACCTTCTGGTAGAAACCTTCATAATGGCAATCCTAAATCATATATTATGATATGTGTCGCCGTTATCTGCATCCCAAACTCTGTCAACTCAGAATTTCTATCCGAAGGTTTGTTTGTTTTATTGAATGAAGTTAAAGTATCGGCTTTTTATTTAAAACTTTATTGATGCTTTTCTAGAAAGGTTTTGATACATTTTTATAGAAAACGGCAGATAAAAGAGTTTTGTTTCTTCCGATTCCAGCTAGAAAGAAATACTGAGTTTATTTCTGATCAATACGTAATCGTTGTAGATTTATCAAGTGCTCTTTTCATTGAATGAAAGAAATAAACAGAATTTCACATTTAGGATCACAGAAAACATCCTGTAATTATTTCTTTTGTATTTACTTTACTTTAACCACCGAATAAAATCAGAAAAATATATTTTTTTTTTACTTTACATACATTTGTTGAGCAAAAAAGTGAATATATATTTTATTGCGTGCATGTTGCAGGAAAAAGTTGACTATTCTTTAATATTTAACAAAATTATTGTAAATTTTACATATATTATCAACATTTCTAATGATCTTCTCTCTCAAACACTCATGTGTGTGTTTGGGTATTGCTGTATCGGATTAAGAGATAGCTGAGCACTCGATTAAAAATATGCACCATGTCAAAGTTTGAAATCAATGTACAGTAAGTCCTACCAGCCACCCTCCTTAAGAAACAAAGAATAGGAATGTAAGCATTTGTGTGTGTGTGTGTATGTGTGTGTATGTGTGTGCATGCGTGTGTGTTTTCGTATACCTTTAATCAGGAGTATAATTTTTTGTCACTGTGCATAATTTTTTGTTCTCTCTGGTGTGGGAAGTAAGAAAAGCCACTATACCTTTTCTTAAATCGATTATAGATATCGGTATTGCCAATTTCCAGTAATAAAAACTTTTGTTATTTATCTTTTCTCTTGTATATTGTTACATTTTGTTTATAACTTTTTATATATATGCTTTTATTGCTCAAATAAAATATACATCTACAATGCATATATATATATATATATATATATATATATATATATATATATATATATATATATATATATATATATATGTTGTTACGAAACCCATCTAAATATATTATAAAACCTAAACCATTCTTTATATTTTAGAAGAATTCTAAAATAAAGAGCCCAGTAATTACAGAAACGTAAAGAATAAAGATCGTAAGCCCAAAGACGGTATAAGGTAGACTTGCTGCGGCAAGCGTTAACCAGAATGTACCCTTTCCTTCTCTTTTGGTCGACGTGTTGACAGCATGAGTTACGCGGATGGATTCCAGATAGAAGAAACTGAAACACTTTAAACTAAACTTTCTCTAACCCTAAAGGTGAGGGAGGGGGCCAATGACCTTATTCCACTCATTATGGGAAAAAGTTCATATTTGAAAATTGACCACGTGACAAGAGAAAAACTGAAACGAATAGTGAAATGGAAAAGTTAGTCTTCGTGTAGGACTGCGGGCCAGAAAGACGTGTTCGCGAAACTTGTCTAGGAATATGGGCCTAAAAGACGTGTTCGCGAGTTTTGTCCAGGTGCGAAACTTGTTTCGGCATATCGGCCGAAACGATGTGTTCGCAAAACTGCGAGGAGAATTCATCCCGTTTGACCCGTTTGACGATGTTAGCGGAAAGCCGCTATATCGAGGTGAAAGAGAGACAGAAGACAGCTTACAAAATGAGAAGAAGAAGGCGAAGAAAGATCTCAAAAGGATATACTTATGGGGAAAGAAAATAGAAGAAGAACATATCATGAAAGATATTATGCTGAGATGAAGGAGAAGGAGAAAGAAAGCGCAGTATCAATTGACACCATGCCCTTAAACAAAGGACGAAAGGGAAAAGAAAAAGAAAGAACAACCTCAAGCGAGAATACTGCTATACCGAGGCAAAAGAGAGAGGGAACGCATTTTCAGCTTAATCACCGGCCAAGTCCCTAGACGACAAAAAGGGAAAAAGTGGAAGTAAGAACAGGCCTCGAAAAGAGACGTTTATAAAAAGAAATAGAAAGAGAAAGAGAAAGAGAAAAGAAAAGAAAAGAAGAAGTAGATATAAGAGACATAAGTGGAAAATAACTTTTATTATGAGATAAGTTCGTTGTTTTGTTTTTGTTTTTTGTGCTTCATTTTTGTTTAAATGTATTTCTTTTTCATGTTTGTATTTTCATGCAAGTCCAGCATGAAATCCATTTTTTTATATATTTCTATCTACTCGCCTTAAAATATTAATGTTTTTTATGAAAATTCGTGCTAGTATAGCATATGATCTATAAATTCTTGGAAGGATGGGACAAGGCCATACGTTGATTTGTGTTATACCTTTCTTAGAGGATGTCCTTCTCCCACTATTTTGTCTATAATGTTTAAATGTTTATACTTGACATATTGTCAATTTTGTTTTGTCCGTTTTGTTTTTTGAGGTTTTTTTTTATTTATTTTACCTTTCCCACATTTTTAGGTTTGTTAATAAATTTATATTTCCTGTCTGCATTGTAGTTTTGTCGCTTATCGTGTTTGTTCCTTAGTCAGTTCCGCTCGGCCATGTCTGACCAATCGGAAAGAGACCTTTGGGAAAGAAATTTATTTTACGAAAATTGAGTAAAATGTAAAATGTAAAATGTAAAAAAAAAAAATACAGATTTCAATCCTCCTCTACGTCCGCTATCGATAGGGTTTGGGGAAGGGGTAGGGTCCTAAGAATATCCCCCCTATAGAGGCAAACATGACAAAAAACTGTGTGTACGCTATCCCATGCAGCTGCGAAAAGAAATATGAAGGGGACACAGGCCGCCCCCTTAAGGTAAGGCTTCAAGAACACCAGAAAGCTGTAATGCGAGGGGAAGTGGAATAATCAGGCATGAGCACGTATGAAATGAGAAGTGAGATCACCGCTTTCTGTAGGATCAGGTTAAGATCATAGACAAGGAACATCATTGGAAAATTCGTAAACTTAATGAATCATCACACATGTTAAGCCAAAAAAATCTCCTGAGCCAACCAAGAATAGAAATGAATACAATATGGGAACCAGTAGTAAGGAGTGCCACAGAAAACAATAACAACAAAAGTTGCAATATGAGCTCTGGTAAAAACAGATGATAACATCAAAAATTGCAATATGATCACTGCTAAAATTGTAATATAATCACTGCTAAACAAAAATTGCAATATGATCACTGCTAAACAATTTATACCCATAAATTCATACCCAGATGTCCTCAAAGACACATGGCACAGTGGACAAAGGCGTTGGTTAGATCCAGTGACAGGACCCAAACAGTGTGAGTTCAATACCCGGTTAAGTCGAGAACTTTCATATAACTGACATCCATTACATATGGCAAGTCTACCCCACTAAGCGAAATAAAGCGTTCAGTTCGATATACCAACCAACTGAAAAAAGGCCGGAGCGTACAACGGCCGAAACATTGTGATAAATATAGTGACAAAGAATAGAAAAAATAGTCCGAATAATGTAAATAATGTACGTATTGCATTTGTAACCAATATAAAAATTTCCTTATTATTATTCACATATTTTTATATTATTTATCACAGCTCTAAGTGCTCGGTGTTCAGCGTAAAATAAAATGAATAATCCAAAGCAATCTCCTTATTAGACTGAGTCATAAATAAATTCATTTTTTGTTTATGAATTTTACTCATTAAGTAACACTGTAAAAACTTTTTTGAAATATATTTTAATCGTTCATTTAGTAGTTTGTTTTTGTCTGAGAAGTTAATTAAAACTATTTATTCATCCAGTGTTTGGAGTGATTCTTGTAGTCTATTATAACGGTTATTTTGGCGGAAGTAGTATGTTACTTTGTTTATTATTTACTTTATTTATTTCGATTGATTATTTTTATTTATTATTTTCTTATGTAATTTCTATTTTTATTTATTCTTTTCAGTCTATTCTAACGGTTGTTATAGCGGGAGTGGTTTGTTAATTTTTTTATTGATTGCTCGAATTAATTTGTTTTAATTGTTTGTTTTTTTTTTATTTTTCATTTTATTTACTTTTATTTATTCTATTCAGTTTTCGATTTTTAATAAACCTCATAAAAATTTGTTTTCATGTCTGCATTTTGAGAGGCGTTCTGATCGTTTAGTTTGTAGTTTGTCTTGGTTGTTATTATTTATTTGCGGGGGATATTTTTTTGGGGGGGCGGGGGGTTAAAGCCGTATTTTACCTTGAGTGTAGTATTCTTGTAAAGGTCCCGATTTAAAAAGAAATGGGCTTTCCATCATTCTTTTTATGAAGCTGTTTATTTTTTCAATTAATTTTAGCGTATATGTGAATGGAGTTAGGTGGCGATGTTTTTTTAAAGAGTAGTCGTGGCTAAGATTTTCTAAATCCATAACGTGTTATCAATGTAGCGAACGTGCTATAATGTTTATCAAGAGCTAAATATGAAGAAATATAGTTTTAAGGTGGGCTATATTTATGACGTTTATTTATTTAGATTAATTTATCTTGTTTTTATTAATATTTCTATTTATTCTTTTCGGTTTTCGATGTTTTAGTAACGTAGTCTTTTTTTTTCTTTGAGAAGAGTTCTATATATATATATATATATATGCAGTTATACATATGATCTTTAAGAAAGGGATCATAATTTATTCATAAAAAAGGATACAAAAGTGATTAAAATTTAAGGTACCTTACCTCCGGCGCATCTTCAGAAAATATAGTATTTTCGTCAAGTAAATGTAAGTATTTGAAAGGAAAACATATTTTCAACAACTGGTGATAAAATATACCAAAACTAGGTGGGGACAAAAAATACTATTTTCCTACTCATGCGTTGAATAGGCGAACGGTTCCCCGAACAAGGCCAGCTTGTGTTTGAATTCTCTCTGGCTACAGGAGGGAAAGACGTTGTATACTAATAACTTTCAACTCCAAGATGTCGAGGTAGAATCTGGTCCGTGAACTGTGCATGACAGAGAGAACTCAGGAGAATAGTTCGCCTGAAATCAACATATTCAAGAAAGGTAACTGATTGTTCACTTCTACCTCCATAATATATTTCAAAGAGGCTGGAGATTATTAAGTTATGAAAAGAACTCTTTTACTACGTGAAGAAAACGATGTAAATGTATCATAGACGTAGTGGAAGTAACATTAGGTCTTAACAATCCTATCAAATAGCTGTTTCTCATAAACCCAACAAAGTTTTTAACCATCAGAGGTTTCAATGGACTACCCATCGCCACTCCATCTATCTCTCGGTACATACAATTGTTAAAGCTAATGAGACATACTTAATAGCCATCTCCATATAATCAACAAAGACAACCTAAATAAATGACGGAGCTTTTATGGGGCCACGATATAAAAAGTCTGCACAAATATCAATTGTTTCATCAAGTGGGACATTTGTGAACAAACTAGATATATCGAACAACACGAAATACTCAGTTTCGAGATTAGGCAGAAATTTGCGTATATGAGCAGCAAATAGAAACGAGTCACACACACACAATACTGCGAATAGCATATTAAAACCGGATCAAGAACTTCAATAAATCACTTAGCCACAGTATGCTGTGCAGGACACATCATAGACACAATAGCCCTAAGTGTAACGCCCAATTTATAAATTTATGCTAACCACTACATCCGAGGACATTTGGAACCAACGGGTCGAATGTTATTATAATTTTTCTATGACAAAAATATTTCCTTATGAAGGTCTAACAATCCCCACTTTAATAGGACTTCCGTTTTCAAGGTATCGCCACAAGTGTCTTCGCCTAATTTCTGAAATTTATTACTGTCATTTAAAATACACAACTTTTTATTGTTATAATCGGAATATTTTAATATGACCAGATCTTCCCCTTTTTATACGTCTGGTGCATGCATACATACACACACACACACACACACACACACACACACACATATATATATATATATATATATATATATATATATATATATATATATATATATATATATATATATATCTTAGTTTTAAAAAATTTGGAAGTTTGAAAATTGTTCTTTTGCTAAGATAACCCAAGAAAATCGATAGACGAGTTAACGACATTATAAGCTACGTCATTCTAACATGCTTTCAGACGAAGGAAATGCTCCCCAGAACTAGGAAGATGTTTAACTAACTAGGAAAAGAGGATTTAAAAATCACTAAATGCTTCGATTTTCTCAATTTTTCTACACGGTATTCGAAAATTCAAACCCCGGGACAGGAGACCAACTTATCAGAATTAGACAGGCAATAAATTAATAATATGCCCCACTGTAGTGACGTAAGAACCACATTTCTTTTTAATCAATAAATTCAAATATGCTAAATTTCTATATTTGGTTATATTACCAATAAAAACGTCACCTTTAGACAGATATTTAGAAAACCGAATCAAATCAAGAAAATATAATGTGTGCCAGACGTTGCCCCATACTGCCCAAAACTGCGCTCTCACAGAGTTAAGTACATCAGAAAAGTACAGGAAAAGTACAGGAAAAGTCGCTCAACAGTCAGCAACCGTATTGCGAAACTTAATCCTTGAGATACGCCGCGCAATGTTCCCAGGAATAACATAATTTTGTGAAAAAGAATTCAAAACCTAATCTTATAAGAAAGGGATTGTAACCTGCCTCACAACCGGATAGAATTATTGACGGTCTTAGTGAAATTGTGGCCATACCTATCCAGAAAAATACTTAATCAAATTATTATTGCCACACTACAATAAAATGATCTTCAAGAAAAAGGGTCATATTTTATTCATAATAAAGCATGCAAAAATATCATAGTTATTAAAATTTCAGGTACTTTTTGGCAAACATAACTTCAGAAAAACGAATATCGTCGGCAAGTAATACTAAGTGGTAGTGAAGAAAAATCATTTACAACATCTAGTGTTTAAATATACCAAAACTAGAGAAGGGAAAAAGACAGAAAATAAAAATACTGTTAGTTACTAGTAAGGCGTTGAATAGGCAACCGGGTCCCCGAAGAAAGGTTAACTATATACAGTAGCCGAATTACCCACGTCTTGCTGCGTGTCACACATTTTAAATCATTGTTGTAATTTATGGAGAAAAATGATGCATTTTCATATTACTCAATTATCTTGCCAATATCATCTCTATCTTCTGGCATTCTCCTTCTATGTTTTGGATAGGAATCATTCTCTTGTTCAAATTTAAATTCAATTTAAATCAAAGGGAAAATAATTCAGAGGGGCGCCAAACATCGGACTTATTTGATAGGCATTTGATGCAATACTTGATTGTGATGAGTAGATGTCAACAGTAATATGACAGTTGAATTGTCGCAACAAATATGTACCACTGATTGGTGATTTCTTTCTCAAATTGACGTCCATATTTTGTGATTTTCATCCCTCCGATGTAACCTCTATCTTCTAGAGTCATTCAATTTTTCAAATTTAAATTTAATGTAAATCAGAGGAAAGAAATTCAAGAATTGGAATTCGTATCTACACTTAACAATTCCGAGCCATTAGACATTACACAACATACACTTCCAAGTTTAATACACATGTTATTTCCAAGCGATCGCCCGTCTAGATACTGACCAATTTTGACGTTGCTTAACTTCATTGATCATTCTGGAACCGGCGTTTCAGTGGGATGTGGCAGTAAACGAAATGTGGAACACTGAATTAAACTTAAAATTCTTGAACATGACTATTGCCTTTTAATGATTTAAAATTCCCCTTTATACAAATTTTAATAAGAAATATTTTTTGATCTTTAATGAAAACGATTTCTCGAAGTAAGTAGTTTGCAGTTCTCACAATTAACAATAATTTTCTTATTTCTGGTTTTGAAAACGAATAACAAGCAAAATTGCCCAAGCAAATTCGTATTTGATAATGAACTATAAAGAATTGTTCTATCGATCTCGAGTCGTCCGTCAAAGTTGCTTGTCAGTATATTCCATTGATTAACATTTAACCCAGTTAATTTATTTTAATTGCTAATACCTGCAAGGAATTTTGGGAAATTTCAGCTTGTGCAGTATACAAATTTGAAGCTTGTTTGTTTAAATCTCGATTGTGCCCATATCCAAGGGCAAATGCATACTACCACTTCGCAATCAACAATTCTCGTGAGTCAGTTGATTATTCTAAGTAGAATAATCAAAGATATGACAGAAAACCATGCTCGTGTGTAGCTTGTTCGATTTCTACAAAATATTTATCTACATCAAACCGTTCATTTGAATAATGGATGAAGCGGTAACAAGGCTACTTAGAGCGCCGGTATACCGTGTTCGAAGCCGAAGAATATCCCGGATTTCATGTTCCTTTTTCAAGCAATTCTGCCATACGCTTTGGTAGATCAGCGCTGGGTTCATTCAAAATACAGGAAAAATGTTTTATACACACTACAGTCAATATTTCCACTAAATATCTTTATAAGGCGTTTTCGAAAAGAGTTTTGTTTTAATGTTCAATTCAATAAAATCTGTGTCCAACAAATGGTTGGCATCAAAATAAGATTAATTGTAGACATAATATAATTACGTTCATTATAGAAGTTTGTGGATCTAGTCCCAAAAATGAATGCTCAAAAAAATGGCAATTCAATGTTGATTACACTTCTGTGCCTAATACAAAGAAAAATTGTAATAACTAAGATGGCGGAAATTTTCTCAACATGCAATAAACTTGAAGTAATAATGTACTGCGGTTTGAAAAAATTATTCAAACGCTTGAAAAAGTAAGAATTCAATAAAATAGCTGATCGTTTGAACTTCGAGAGTGTATGAAAATGTCAACAAAATCCCCCCGTCTCGATTAGCAACCTAAGATTAGATTTGTATAAATTTAACAGTAAGCGTCTGTCACACTTGTCTTTATTTTTCCATGTATCAAATAAAGGATTTTATTTTTTTCCAAACGGACAACACCTACTTAACATTCGTATCTTCACCACAGGCATATCTAGTAACTATCACGGGCATTAAAGTGTTATTAAATACCCTCTATACCTTGATATAAACTTCAATATTCCTGCCAATATTATCAGTACTAATATTGGCTTTATTCTCAATTATTTGAGATATATGTTACAGTCCCGCTTTTTTCTTTGCAATGAATTACAATACTCTAGTGAATTTACATTCATAGCATCTTTTCTCTACTGCAAAGTTTTGATAATTGTTTTCTGTTTTAAATTTCAGCGTAAGGTCGTCATGTACAGTCACGTAAATAATGTTATATCTGTTTATACTTCCTCATCTATAATTGCGACCTAGTGAATTATCACACCTCCAAATTATCATTCTTAAATCTCGATATAACTTCTGCTATGTGCTTTCAACTTCAGGTTTTCTTCACAACTGTTCCGTTTACATCTGCCTTCACATTAACCATCTCATTGTGTCTGTAACATATATACCCTTTGAAACTGGTTTTCAAAATTCCTTAAATCCATAAACTATTCCCAAAAACCTGTTAACATTTTACATTCGTCGAATTGTTTTTAAAAATAATAAATGGGTTTTAGCGGAAAATGTCTCTTTCCTCGGACGTATTTTCTTTCTGTCTTTTATTGTCGATCGGCACATAAATATTCTCATTAATTAATATCTATGCACATGAAAGTACTGCTCATGGAAGCACCTCGGGAAATTATAATTTTCTAGGCATTTCCTCTAATATAACAGCTCTAATAGCTTAATGGGAAAATTGACTTAAATAACTCAAAGCACAATCTATATCTTTTACATTCTCGTTTATATTCTCAACGGGGATCCTTAATTCCAACATTTGTTGGAACTGCTTCACTCTATACCTCAAGGACTAGCTGTCATATTATATTGAAACACCAGTTCCCATACGATCACCAAAGTTAAGCAACGTCAAGTCTGATAATTACGCATATGTATGACAGTTGGGGAATATCAGATACTGTTAGCTTGGGTGTCCGGGTTGTGTAATAGATAATGACTTGAAATTCTTAAAAAGGAAATTCGAATTCCAATTGGGTCCGTTATATTTAGTTATGTGCATATATTCTTGGGGAAAATAAGAATCCACCTCATCGCCTCTCTGCTATGTGTTAATTTGTATGAATTGGATCACTAAATCATTATCTTCAAACAGTCTTATAATCTAAAAATATTTTCTGGCTTTAAATAATGTGCAAAGGGTTTATAAGACATGAAAATGATTCAATCAAATCAAATAAACCCATACCTCTAGTACGATCCTAAAACTGTGACATATTCCAGGAATTACCTGACTGCTGTTATATTTAATCTTTACAAAAATCCGATAAAGACCAAAAAGATAGAATTACAGCCATATTTGGGGCTGTAACTCATCTATCATGACTTTACAGCCTAATTCAAAGAGTTTAAAATCGTTTACGGGGCTTTGTGGAAGATTACGTATTTTTCACTTTACAGTCTATTCCAAGAGATGCAACGTCGCAGGTCCATCGCTCCTCTATCGCTATTCTCATAGCAAAATTTCAGATGAGCTGCATTCTGCAGTGTCGAACTTATCAGCTAGGACTCGCCATGCTGCAATGGCAAAATCAAATTACCCTATATCTCTAGGTAGATGGTTCATTAAAAGTATAAAATCTTTAGGTCAATGACCCATCGTTATCTATCAGACTTATTTTCATCAGCCTTCACTTCTTACATTCATACCAGGCATCTTATTCGGTGAGCCTTTATCTTGCGGGGTTCAGAATCTTTGTAGTGTAGAATAAACAAAAGTTACCGCTCTTCTTATTACTCCTACATTTTGTTTAGTAAATTACTTTTTTTATCAATGCTTGTCATTTAGTTGGAGGCAATTCTTCCATCGATTTCTCAACAAACGCAAAAGTAGATATATTAGCAAGACATCTCAAAATCTAAAAACTCGCATCTACGAATATTTACACCTAAACAATCCTTTAAAGTACTTCGATGGATTGCTAATAAATATTTTACCAAATACAAACACACATGAAAAACTATATTACGTCACTAAACTTTATTGAATGAAATTATTAAAGAACCCCTTCCTGTGTATGACGATAACCTACACCCGCGACTTGGGTAAGACGTTAAACTAATTTCCAACGGCAAGGCCTCTTGCCGGCGTTCCAAGATCCACCCTGACCCGGGGTGGTAGACATTGTTAGGGTCCCAGCTATGGGTAAATATTTAGCCCACATACTGGGGTCAAAACAAAATGAACGTGTAAAAATAGACTTTAATACCAGAAATGCTTTGTAAAAATTATTACTAGCAATACATTATAACCAGTAATACATTTCTGAAAAAAATATTACCAGCTATGCATGTTTGAAAAATATTACCAGCGATACATTTTGGAGAAAAATATTACCAGATATAGATTTTTGAATAAAAACAATTTAAAGGAAAAAAAATATTACCAGCAATACATTTTTGAAGGAAAAGATTACCATAAATAAAAATTGTCAGCATTAAATAACCCATTATGGTTGATATGCCGTAAAAGAAACCAAACCAAATCTAAAAGGAGCTAAAGTATGTTTATCTAAAATAAACGGCGTTCGTGTAAAAACGTACCAAAATTTACATGCGAAAACACCAAACATATTTTTACTACACACACAGACACTAACCAATGTTCATTATTATCTCATCCACATATAGAAAAACTATATTTTTATAAAGTTATCCAGTTTTTCAGTTATGTTTGTAATCAGTTACTTTCTTGGAGCTTCGAAATGGCGTGTCGTCCTTCCTTGACTTTATAACACCATACATTATACTAACAAGTCAAATACACGTGCAAATTGATTAACCAATGAAAATCAAACAACCAAAAAAAAAAATACCATACAGTCTTTTTTCACCATATGTCATTCTCCGATGTAGTTATAATGGAAGTGAGACCCTTAAGATTTATAAACGTTTCATTTTGTTCTTTATTCTATCATTTCTTATACTACAAATTCTTCACTCTCTTCCGGGCTGTTTCAAGAGAGCTGATAATAAGCGGAATAAATGCTACATTCATAAACCAAAATTTCTCAAGTTTTTCTAGCAAGTGATATCCGTCGGGATGGTTCGACAGTTTTGGTTAAGAGTATGTAGATCTGGACTTACGAACTGGACTGTGAATCGATTGAATTTCAAAATTGTGTAGGATTTTACCTTACCTATGCACGCTTAGACTCATTTAAGACAAAGTAAGATATAACTCATTAATGCTAAGTAAGAATAGAATAAAATATCCCTGATTGTGGACAGTTGGATCAAAGCTCATCCGAAAATTAAATAAACTGTTTAGTTCAAAATAATCTGAAAATTTACCGGGATCAATAGACACACGGAAAAGTTTAGTGGTTAGAAAGGCTGAAACGTTGTGATAATAAAACAATGATAAAAACTTTATTCCGAATGTAATTAATACAAATAATTATAATAGCACACCCCATAAGTTCAGATAGAAATAACATAATGAGGGGATTTCCTTTGTATTTAGAGATTTATTTACGCTAACATTAAAATATTACGATTGAAATTCTTCCTATGTATATTTATATTAATAGATGGAAAATTAATATAAGAAATATAAACAGCGTGTACAAATATGTACTGCAAATATACAAAAAGTACTGCTCTAAAGAAAACCGAAAAATCCATAGAAAATTACGAAAATCATATGAAAACGATAGAAATATCCAGAATAAAGTAACTGAAAGTTTTGTTTATCTGCCAGATATTAGTTAGGGGCATTTTTTTATATTATTTAGACATATACCATGTGAAATTCCATCGGCACAGAATTTTGGTTCAAAGAAAAAGATCAGGAATTTTTGTATTTTATGTATGCAATTATGAAAGTATTTAGTCCGTCTATAACGTCAATATAATCAGCCAGTCTACAATTAGAATTTGTAAACAATTTACCCAGTATTTTTAATGAGCTCATATTTAGTTCCTCACAAATTTCCTTTCGATTTTTACTAAGCGTTTTTTTTTTATCATTGTGCGAAAACGGTATCTCCAGCCATAAAATGACATCAGTGAATATTTATATACATATCACATATAAAGAAGCCAGGCATAGACATTTTAATCTAACGAGTTGCAAGTGATTCTTTACGCTATGAATAATTAACCTGATACTCCGTAAACGCAGAATATTTTTAGAATTAATTTCATCAAACAAGCCATTCTCTAGACACTGACACTGCTTCAACGTTCATAAAAGAAGCGAATACATTTAAAGAGACAAAAAGACACCTAGGCAAAAAGAAATGACAGATAATAAAAATATTCTTTCTTTATATTTAGTTCTGTAAATTTGACAAAGAACATTTCAGGGAGGGTAATCCAAATCTGTACATAATATAAATGATTTTCACAACTCGACGAGGCAGCTTGATTTTTTAGGGCACTCAGTGTGAAAGCTGGCGTTTCATGTGCTAAAATATGAAACTAAAAAATAGATTCATAGCTTTTAGCATATTTTTAGCATTTACTTTGAAACATCGTCTGAAAAATATGTATAGAAACAGCTAATTTCCGTAGGTTTTTGCTCACTAACTTATTTCAAATTTTTACTATTTAAAGATTTCAAGATCATTTGTGAGATCATAATTATTAAAAACAAAAATATGTAAAAGTATATATAACACCACAATACTACTGTGCAATAATGAATAAAACTGTTTTAAATTTGCATTTTTTATTGAAAATTACACAATATCACCTTACATTGTAATATAGCTAAATTGTATACTATAATTTCCCTTTGAAATAAATGAAGGTCTTATTTCATAGAACAATTATTTAATAATAATGAACTTGTGCGAATTTGTAAAGTTGTAATAAATTATATACTTTATAACGCTGTACTATAAAGCTTTCGCTTATAACCGAATTAAATTCTAACGATAGGATTTTGAACCTAAACTTTATAGTTAAACTCATTTCTTGAAATCGCTAAAGATTTGTCGTTGGTTTCATGTCAAGCACCATCTTTCAAATTGAATGCAATATCAGATTTCTAAAACTGACCTCCCCTATTTTTTTTAACTTGTATGCATGTGTGCATATGTCACTCTGTTAGTGTAAAAAGAAAGAATATTCTAAGATTTGATACACAGGTAGTTGAAGCTAAGTTAGAGATTTCAATGTTTGTTTAGATGTAATTAATTTGATCTGTACAAAGATTATGACAGCCGACAAGAACGGTGAAAGGGTTACGCTAATATTTAAATTAGCGCGTTTCCATAGAAAATCACAATAGGAAAACGTTTTAATTCCTGTGTGTATATGTATGTTTATGTGTGTGTTTCGCGTAAGTGCTTGAAGTTCAAATTGGAACCACTGGAAAATGCACAATTTTTTACTACTCTAGAAAGTACCTGGCCATTTCTACTCTGCTCTATGTTTCCAAGAGTCTGATTAGTCCAGAAATGTAATCTTGCTTTCACACATGGGCTGGATCCTAATCCTCACATTCCACTTTTAAAAACGTTAAAATCTTTCATGCAACTCTTTTGGCTATGAATTTCTACTCTACAATCCTTCCCCCACAGATCAAATATCGCTAGCCTCTCACTATTCTATTTCCATGAGAAATCTCCAGACGAGCTACATATCCTACTCATCCTTATTATAATATTCATATCTCTTCCTTCTTTTCGAGCTCACAACATTACTCTAGTTTGAGTTGTTCTTGGGCGTAAAAGTAAATTAAAGTAAAGTAAAGTAAATTTTATAAAACTACTTCAGCTATGAGGGAAGTCATTAACAACAAGAATCCTAACATAAACTATTTCGAAAATTACAGTTGAATTAATACACTAATCTAAATATATGAAACTGTTCAAAGCTGCACGTAAGAAAGTAGTGTCAGAAAATATTAACTACTTCCATACACATTTGCACCACGGTTTAAACTGTTTATATGGAAGTTCATCTTCATGAAATAACCGCGAGAAAAGTTCACTGTGTGGAGTTTCACAGTAAAGAAGCTTCACCCTGAGGAATGTTCACCGTGAGAAAAATTTTACCGCGCTGAAACTTTACGGCATAAATTCATTAAATTCTATAATCGTTTTCCAATTAAAAAAAAAACGATAAAAAATCTTGAATGGGAAGACTTATTCTAAATTACAACGAACATAATTCTAGCTCTGATTACTTGAGATGGACAAGGCATAATATCAGTTATTACAAAACCAAGTTTTATTTATTAAATTAATTAAATTAATGCGCATGATTTAAATTGTTATTGACTTTTAGCCTATATTAAAAATGTTTTGGATCAATAAATCTAGACCCAATTTAAATTTGTATATTTTTTACTTTTAGAAAAATCTTAAAACTGCATTGGAAATCGAACATTATCTTTCGTAAAATGAATCTAAAGTTTATTCTTATGGAACAACTTATATTAAATAGGTTTAGTATAGTCTGATCCCTCAATTGATAAGGAAAGACATGAGCGACATGCTTCACCGGACCGTCATCCGGCGACTTTTTGCAGCAAACAAAAAATGCTTTTTGGGACATGGAATATCAGAAGACTAAATCAATGTGGTCAGTTAGAGAATACAAAGCAAGCGAGAAATATGCTAAATATTAATATATTTGGAATATGTAACACGAGGTGTAAAAGCGATGGAAATTTAATCAGTAACAAAAATGTTCATATATGCAGCCCAAGAGAATACTGAGAGGGGATAGGACTGATATTAGTCCAAGCCATGAAGAAATATGTTCTATGATAGTATCATCTATCTGTCATCATTCTTGCAGGGAAAGTGAAAGAGAAGACATTCAGTATATCCCTCATAGATTTATATGCAAGGAATATTGCAGACTACTGAATGACATGAATGTCAAGAAGATATATACGGACAATGTTAAAGGCAGAAAAAAATGAAAAAAATGAGTATAGAAAATCTCAGTAGGGCACATTAAAAGAAGCTTTAGAAACATGAGCAATCAAGATCACCGCAATGAAAACTATACAAATCCAAAAAGATGGATGACAGATGAAATTCTCGGCATGATCAAATCGGAAACAAAAACAATTCAGAAGTAGTGTAAATAAAATATAATATTTTGCCCGAAGAAATTAGAAACAAAACCAAGAGGGTTAAAGGGAATTGTTACAATGAAAAGTGTGCAGAAAAAGAAATCTGATATTCATAAAAAATAAGAGAACAAAAATCCTCCCCAAGATGCATGAAATCCAAGGACGGGATTCTGATATTAGAGAAAAAAAATACTTTAGAGATGGAATGACTAATTCGCAGAACTGCAGAGGACAACCATACACAGCAAATTAGAAGTACCAAAAATATTAAAACCTAAAGTGAAATCATAACTGGCCAAATTGAAAATAAACAAAGCAGCAGAACCAGATGGAATAGTAAAAATAATGCATTTACCTGCCGAGGATTTCAACATTTACACGATTACAGTTATAATAAATGAAATATAATACTGTGGGGACATACACGAAGAGCTAAGTAGATCCATTTTCAAAGTACTGCATAAGAAACTAGGTACAAACTAATTTGAACTCTACAGTTCAATCAGCTTAATGACACATAACAAAATTATCCGAATTCTCATGAATACATTGCGCAGCAGAATTAGACTAGAAATAGGATAAGAGCAGTGCGAGTTCGTTAAAGTCACTGGAACAAGGAATGAAATATTTTTCTCAGAATGATATCAGAAACGGAAATAAATATGCAAAATGATGCATACCTCTGCTTTATAGAGTATTCAAAGGCCTTTGATAAAGTAAATCGCAAAAGACTTCTAGGTAAAGCTGACATATTTGTATATTTGAATTACCCAGAACAAATACTGGAAGAAAACCGCCTGTATACGGAAAGAAAATGAATTAAGTAAATATACAATAATAGAAAGGGAATAAGACAAAGATGTCACTTCGCACCGGACTTAGTTAAACTATACAGCGAAGCGATTTGGAGAGAATTACAAGTCGTATTGCGTTAATTCCTGCCGGTCAGAATCTAACCAACAAAAGATATACACATAACACAGTGTTAATAGCAGAAACATAAATCAAGCTACAAGAATTGCTACATAATGCAGCGAAGGAAAACGAGAAGAACAAAGTATCAATGGCAAGAATACAGAATACATATTTGTCAGCAAATGGAACAACCCAACATGAAAGTTACAAAATACAAAAATTAAGTACAAGTATCTAAATATCTGGGAAGTATTTACCAGATGATGGAAGTGCGACATCGAAGTCTGACGTCCTATTAGTATGGCGAAATATATCTTGCAAATTTTAAACGAACTATTAAATATTAAGACAGTCTATTTGGAAACAAAGAAAAGTGAACTGATCTGTTATGCCTTATCAGTCTTCCAATATGGCAGTGAATGTTGGATCTTCTCCGCACAGAAATTTGAGGTGAAAGAAATCTGTTTCTACAGAAGAATTCCGAGAATACTATGAACTGAACTCGAGCAACGACGAAGTTTCAGTTAGAAATAAATGGCATTTAGGGTTACCATCAGAAAGAGAAGGTTAGAATTTCTAGTGTACATATTGAGGAAAACAGGTTTAGAAAATTTGACACTGACAGGTTTTACTGAAGGCAAAAGGGACAGGCGTGAACAGCGCATAATCTAGCTAAATGAATAGAACATGTTTTAAGAGCAGTAGCAAAAAAGAAAAAAATACAAAGAGCTTGATAGGATAGGAATCTGTGGTGGATCCATGATCGCCAACATTCCGAAGCAACAAGGGATGTAAAAGAAGTAGAAGAAATATAATCTGGCGTAAGATTATAGAAGAGTAATACTGTGAGGTAAGCGTAGGTTAGATGCATCCAGTTTGATGCATCCAGTTTGGTGCATCCAGTGCGATTAACAATTGCACCACATCAGAGTACTTATATACATAAAAAGACACAAACGCGCGCGCTCACACATATACATACATACATACATATATATATATATATATATATATATATATATATATATATATATATATATGTGTGTGTGTGTGTGTGTGTGTGTGTGTTCGCGCACGCACGTGTGTCTTTTTATGTATATGGGTACTGTGATATTGTGCAAATGTTAATCGTACTGGATGCACCATACTTATATATATATATATAAAGGAGAACAAAAAGTGAAATCAAACCTAACTCAGAAAAAAATGAACGACCATAGCAAAAAAGAAAACAACACACTACAACCACACCCACCACAACATGACAAATACACCACAAAACTAATCGCACACATACACCAACAGCCAACTATCGGCACCACAATCACCGTTATCGAAACCACTGCCATACAAACCAAAACACAGGAGAACGCAGAAGGAACACATAACCCCGCCAAAATATTCAGACCACCCACATTAGCCCCTCGTAGACAATAAACAGCAAACACATTCAAAGTTAAAAAGGGGTAAGTCCCCAATCAAGAGATTTAGAAGTGGTTATAGCATCGCTAATATGTAACATACTGCAAGCTTTAGAGCTTTTACGAAAGAACTTCTTCATGCCTCCAAATACAAACATGACACGTACAGATTTAGATAATAGTAGATTCTCGCTCGAAATATTTTTCCCTAGTCCCCCAATGTTTGATAAGGACACTTTAGGAAAGAACTTGAAATCCTTTTTTAGAAGAATACTCCTCAAAGCCTCCTGATCAGAGGTCTTGCTGTTGGACGTATTTTATCGTCTTACCCAGAATTCTATGCAGACATTTGAAATGGCAGTAACAAATGATATATAGAAAACAAAAGTACGTAAGCTGTCACATAACAATATCATTGAAGGGGAACAAGCGTCCCTTGATGCGCTGACAGAGACGACCTGATCATTACACAGTCTGACAAAAGTGGTGCCACTGTGATCTGGGGAATCAAAGAATACGTTAAAGAGGACAGCAATCCGCTATCCGACAAAACACCTACAAAAGCTTACCCAAAGACCCTCTCCATGAATACAAATAAAAAATAACAAGCTCGTTAAGCATGATGTTTCAAATCAAACTAATTGACAATGAAACACCCACTACACTTACACCAACAAACATCACACCTGCCCGCTTCTATCTCCTTCGCAAAATGCCCAAACCAACAACCCATAAAGGCCCGTCATTTCATCATTTAACTGCTACACGACCAAAATAGCCAAATACGTAGACCATTACATACAGCCTCCAGCTAAAGAAGTAAAATCCTACATGAGAGACACAACAAACGTACTAAACAGAATTAATCATATAAAAACAGTGCCAGAAAATGCTACTCTAGTAACCATGGACGTAAGATCACCTTACGAAATACACCGATGGATTATCCTCCCTTAAAGAAGAACTTACTAAAAGAAAGAAAAAGATCCCCCACGCACAGAAGTAAAAATAAAACTTATGGAATATTTTTATACATTGAATACATTTCGATTTCAGTGGGAAACACAACCTACATGTAAGTGGATATGCCTTGAGCACCGTTGCAGCTGCATCATATGCTACAATCTTCATGGGAAAATTTAAGGAAACCCATATTTATTCCTTCATCTGAAACGACTGCATAGTCTATACAAGATATATAGATGATATCTTTTTCATACACACGGGCAGGGAGAAGAAACTCATTAAATACCTTATGGTCCTAAACGTACAATGGTACACGAATCCATTAAGTTCGACCACGAAAACTCAACAAGATCGGTAACATTTTCAGACACCTGCATCTACATCAATAAAAACAGAAAACTATAAACAACATTACAGTGAAAATCACCGACACCTACAGCTATCAACACTTTAACTATTCCCGATTTATAGACCATAAGGAGAATCTTCACTATTCACAAGCACTTAGACCTATATGGATTCGATCTAACAATGAATAACAATGCAAACACACTAAAAATTTCGAGGATCAATTCACAGTACGTGGGTATAAACAACACAAAATCAGCGAACAAATAAATAAGGTAATTTCCCCACCTAGAGAAGACAGCCAAATATATAAAATTAAAAAAATAAATCTAAACACATCTGTCTAGTAAACACTTTCAATAATAATCTTTCTCCACTATCTCAGATAATCAAAAGCTGCTGGGAAATTACATCTCAAACCAGACTTAAAATATTTGTTTGAGGAACCCGTTGATGCAAAAATAATGACGTAGTAATGTCGTTCTTTGACGTTTTTTTAACGTCAAAAAACGACATTATCACATCATTATTTTTGCACCAACCTACTAGCATATCATAGACCTAAGAATCTTAAGCAAATTATAGGTAGAAACTAAATTTTAGATGATAAGGTAACCTGTAATAGACCAAAAATAGAAAGCAATAGGATTTTCCAACCACGTAACAAAAAAGGAACCTATGTTGTAACCACATTAGACACACCAATTTTTCATTAGCTCAGTCACTAAATCTACTTTGAAAATCTACCACAACTATAAAAGTCATGACATAATATCTATAATATCTAATATATATATATATATATATATATATATATATATATATATATATATATATATATATATATATATATATATATCCACTATGTTATGTGGGAAAATCTGAATGGCCCTTTCACTACAATGATAATTGGAATCGGATTATGTCGGCTCCCTACGAAAGATTATTACTTGTAGAACAGCATTCCCGCCTACAAAAAAAAATATGATTTTAAAAGCCATGCAAAATTCAATATAAATGAAGAAATAGAAAAATACAAAAAAGATAACCTTAGAAAAATCTTTGAAGACAAATGGATTTAGCACCTCAAAACACTTCGTCCAGACAGGGTTAACAATAAATTTAAAAACATGGATAGAATTAATATATAACCCCATAAATGAATCCCTACCCACATTTCTTGCCCACACAAGACAGACATGCTTGCGGATGTCCTGAGGTCTCATATTTATTCAGACATCCATAGGGATATATACACGTACACACATCCCACACACACACTCCCAAAGAACTAAAAAACTTAACACACATATCCCATTCCCAGCAACGAATAAAACTGTCAAAATGTGTTAATTCTTAATGTCAGGAATCTACTATCGTTCTTTTAAAAACAACTTGAATGAGGCCGTTTGACCAACACAAGGTCTGACGAAAATTAACGAAACGAAGACTACAGATAAAGTTCACGTTCTTCCGAAACAGCCATTCACGCCTATAGTTAACTGCTACTGACAAGGAAGGATTTTTTTTTGTTGTGATGATGGCCATGATGGCCAAAACTAGTCGGGGAACCTAGCTGAAATAATAAAACAAAAAAATATTAATATACTACCCAGTGTGTCTGAAAAGTTTGTTTATTATTGTTTATTGTTCAATATATATATATATATATATATATATATATATATATATATATATATATATATATATATATATATATATATATATCCACACTCCAAGACTGTGCCTCGACACCAAAACGAAAAACAGAATTAGTTTCTCTTGAGCTGAATAGGTAGATCCTTGACATAGCTGTCATTGAAACCCGTCTCTTTCATTAATTTCAACTTGAGTAGGCTATCCATTTCCTGTTCTCGTAAGAGCGCAAAAGTAAGCCAATATCACGTGTTCATATAATCTCACCTTCCAAGGAAACTGAGTTCCCTTCAAAATTGTCTATCGGACAGTATCAAGATACTGACACTTGACCTGCATGACAACATAAGCACGACACTTTTCAGTTTATAGGAAATCACAATGAACAGCAATGGGCAAGAGAATGATCACTTCTACAACAACCCCTGTAAATTCGTTTCCCACATCCAATATACGGATAAACCTTTTGCAAGTGGGAACCTCAATGCTCGGGTGGGTAACGATTAATTTTCTATGATTGCCTTGCCATTTCGGATGTGAACTTCAAATTTTACAGGATTTCTACTTTTCCATCGCACATAATGACAATATTCCTTTCCCATAATCAGAACACTATAACGCAGAGACCGATCATTTTACTAAAATCATTTCGAATATTGTTTGTTGGTGACTTGTTTACCTCGTTTTTAATAAACAAGTCAACAAAGAGACTAAAAAATGATTTTGTTTCTGAAACAAAATTTTCTTGGTGTTCACTTCTAGTTAACATTCATATATCATCTTTGCTTTTTAAAAATCGTTTTCCTTTTGTTAGAAGATATTTTTACCATTTTATTTCCTTATATCCTCCTTTAGCGTCCATCGCTCCAGCTCAGCGTTTTTCTTCCTCATTATTCATCTTGTTGGATGTCGATCTAAAAACCGTCTTACTTCTATTCTTTGACTTCTTTGTCTGTTTTGTTATACATTTTATCATTTATTATTCATTACTTTCACAAAATACTTATTAGATTCGTGTAAAACAATTTTTCTTTCGGTAAAAATTAGTCTGCCAATGTTTCTTCAATCATTATAACTGCGACTTGATTTGATTTTCTTCCTTCGTACGTCACTAGTCGATGCAAGTTCATTCGGCGCTATTTGTTTTCAGGACATCAAGACATCTAGTAACACTTATTTACGAATGATTTCTGTAAATTCGTCACCAGATGAGAGCATTCTTACACAGCACTCTTCAAATGAAAATTGAATCACGAACAAGCACATCTGATAAGTTAAAAACATCAAACTAAGCCTAAATGAACAAATTACTGAAGTTTTGTGACCAGAGAACGGATATAAAGTAGTTTATCTAGTAACACTAAGAAAGGTAAATTTCCTGAAATTGCTTTAAGTCGAGACTATTCCTTAATCTAATAATTGTATTTGCTATTATATACCAGGAAAATTATAAAGCATTTTTATCCATAGCTACAGCGTTTTTACATATGGCAAATATATAAGACATTTTGGAAAACGACTATTGTAAAATGTTTCGGTGATGAATGAGTATTATAAGAAGAAATTACCAAAATCTACATTAGCAAGAACAAATTACGTGATTCACATGGCTCATATGGACACTTCTTATTGAATGCAACCGCACCGTTTTAGAAATAATATTTTAACTATTTTTAAATCATATATTTTAACGATTTATAAACTTGTTTGTTCAAAGATTTACAAACCACACATTGCACTAGCATTCATTTAATATTAAAAAAAATAAAGTAAATACACTAGTCAGATCAGCCTATTTCAAATATATCTACTCTATATATATATATATATATATATATATATATATATATATATATATATATATATATGTATGTATGCATGCATGTATATGGGCGTGTGGGTGTGCACGCGCGTATGTTTTATACTATAGTTTTATACTATAGTTTTAAGGTATGTTGTATTTATGGATTAAAGCCCTGAATATCAGGGATAGGGCGGATGTAAACATAAAAGAGTTATTGAAGTAAAACACACACACACACACACATATATATATGTATATCCCTCTCACCTAGCTTCCTCATTTCGTTAATTTACATATGCTTAATACGGCCCGTCAAAAATGTGTAAATTTATTTTCATTTTTGTTTCAACCTTTGGAAGTAAAGTCTGATTACTCAGTCCTTTAAAAGGGCTGTGGTGAAATAATTACATGGAACCTTAAAGTGTCCTGGTTTTATTTAAATTATATATATATATATATATATATATATATATATATATATATATATATATATATATATATATATATATAGGGAGAGAGAAAAAGAGACATATGTGTTAAATTTATTAGAATAAATTTCTAGAGAATCCAAATTGAATAAAATAGACAATCGTGAAATACTACTTCCTCCTTGCAAGACTCACTTTTGCGCTATTCTCAGGTACTGATTCTCTCGATGCAAAAGGGTTTTTATCATTAAACAAAGCATTATGTGCGCTGTGTATTCGCTCTATGAGTAGCTGGACTTCAGTAGTAAAACACACACACACACACACATATATATATATGTATATCCCTCTCACCTAGCTTCCTCATTTCGTTAATTTACATATGCTTAATACGGCCCGTCAAAAATGTGTAAATTTATTTTCATTTTTGTTTCAACCTTTGGAAGTAAAGTCTGATTCCTCAGTCCTTTAAAAGGGCTGTGGTGAAATAATTACATGGAACCTTAAAGTGTCCTGGTTTTATTTAAATTATATATATATATATATATATATATATATATATATATATATATATATATATATAGGGAGAGAGAAAAAGAGACATATGTGTTAAATTTATTAGAATAAATTTCTAGAGAATCCAAATTGAATAAAATAGACAATCGTGAAATGCTACTTCCTCCTTGCAAGACTCACTTTTGCGCTATTCTCAGGTACTGATTCTCTCGATGCAAAAGGGTTTTTATCATTAAACAAAGCATTATGTGCGCTGTGTATTCGCTCTATGAGTAGCTGGACTTCAGTGTTGCTTTCATCAAACCAATCCTGGTATTTCCGAACCGGCGGCCAAAGAATCAATACGCACCGTATCGCGAAGTGTTTTTCATGATGATACGATATCATTAGTAATCTTGAGAGCATGGACACCAATATCCATCTTGCTGTTGTACTCACGTTCTTTTTCTGGTTTAGTTGATGAAGACAGATTTTGGTGATTACAAAATTAAATTCTAAAGAGAAAGGAGTCGCAACCCTTTGGAGTACATGTATGCAACACAGTGATGACCCAGGACACCAGATTCGAGAGACCGATAGTGACAAACATATAGGCCGACAAATAGATATGATCATTCAAACATCGATATAAAAATAGATAAATACAAGCATGCAAATGAAGATAGATAGATAGATAGATAGATAGATAGATAGATAGCACTAAATATCAAAGTTAATTTTGAGAATTATCTTTAATTATTCTGATGTGTCTTCTAATTTCTGTTTCACATTTTTCGTCGTTGGTTCCGGCAGTACACAAATAGATTTCGGTACCTAGTTGAAATATTGTCGCTTGCCATTTACCTAATGGTCATTCATGCTCTCTTCTTTTTTTATGATACCACAAAGTGGATAAAGCCACTAAGTCGTCCAGGGAGACTGGGCGTGAATTAGAATGATAAATACTTTAGAAGGAACCAGAAATCCAATCCTAAACGAGAGTAAAACTTCTACTCTTGTTCGAAAGATCGGGAAACGAACGATAGTTCAACTTGTCTGCACCTGTAGAGGAGAAAATTAAATCAATAGTAAATCAAATGTTAACGTTGAAGCGGAGATGTTACAGAGTAGAAGGAGACATGGAAAAGAACCAGAAATCTAGCCCTCAAAAGGAAACAAGGTTTAAATCATTATGCTACTTCAAAAGCTCAATTATAAACTGATGTAATTTCTTCTCACTAAGCGATGGGGAAAAAGTAAACTCCAAGCTTTAGGCTTTACATGAACCACTGTATCGACAAAAGTCCAACAAACGGAAATAATTGTTATTAATTCTCTCTGATGCAAATATTACTATTCTATTTCTATTACCCGGCTAAGATACAACGTCTTTGCAATTTTGTAAAACCTTAAAACCTTTGCAATCCTGTAGCTGAAATATTCCACACTCATCCTCGGATTGATTGATTGATTGTTTTTTTTTTTTTGTTTTTGTTTTTACGGTTTATCAAACTTTTACACGTTATTTAACGACAGAAAATATTTTTAGATTGTAAGAATTTTATAGACATAATAATGATATACTGATACATGTTTTACTAATTAAGCCCATAGCTTGGACGCGAAGAGGTGGATGCATGCCTTTCCCAAGAGGATTTACGTGACTATAACGATCTCCACCGGAGCTGAAATCGGCTCTCCGATTTCCAATTCAGAGGAGTTATTCATTACACCACTCGCACATGCAAGAAAGGAGCAGCTGGTAATTCTCAGACGGCCAGCCTTCTAAGTGCTGACTTCTATGATCGCATCAGAACACTTTCTCCTCACTTAAGAGTATGTATAGAAGGTATAAAATTATTTTCATGTCATTTTTTAATTGAAAATCACTAACTTAGATGATGAATGCACATTCTAATATTTACCTAGGATTTATTATCCACGCGCAGCATTGCCCGGCGTTGCCTGTATTTGATTCAAACATCGTACGACTCATACAGCAATCGCTATCACTTGACTTTAAATTTTTTTTCCCTTCCTTGGCTTTAAAGGAGTGCCCTTTGCCGTGCTGATGTTGCTGCATGCCTTACTTCTTGCCTA
>OZ010574.1:138036647-138059147 GCA_963932145.1 Acanthosepion lycidas
AGTTTCAATTGAGAGGTTTTAATAAATTATAGCTACTGATTGTTTTTCGTACAAATGACATGATGTTCACTTTAACGATTCATTTGCTTTTTGTCATGTTCAGCTAAAATTTCTTTTAAACCCACAAGAATGATCGGCAACAAAAACAAATGATATTTGTCCGTCTAGACTATTGTCCTACTTTCATCAATCAGTCAGAATTTTCTGCTCTAAAATGGTTCTGACTAAACGACGGAACACGGTTTTGTATCTTTCAGATTAAATTTGAAGCAGATGGAATCTTTTATTTCCTGTTACGTTTTTCTTTTATTTTTAATAATATGGTGAAGAAAAATATTTTCGCGTCAGTATTTTGAGCATGGTGTGATAATACTTCATATCTAAAACGAACGTCTCTTTTCGAGTTCATTTACTCGATCACATTTACTCAAATATAGTATTGCTTTCCTCTTCTCTGTGTAGGTGTGTGTTTATCTTAGTGTATCTCGCTTTCTTTATTTTCGTCTCTCTATTCTAACATCCTATTCACTTTTGTTCTGTAATTTAAACGACTTATTCGCTTCATCTTTTCGTCCTGAACGTAGATAACCACACATTTGCATCATGTCAATATGATAACCTATCTCCGATTGAAAAAATGAACTTAAAAGAATAATCTATAAATAACATCTATAATGCACTGACTTGAAAAACAACTACTAGTACATTAATCCAATTAAAATTTACATGAAAACAATATAAACTACCTTAACTGTCTACCCCTTCTATACATCTTGAAATTGACGATGGATATGGCAGCTAATCATTCCATTGACTGAGAAAAATGAATAAAATGGATTGCTCTAGAATTTGTAACTCACACTCCCAAAATCAACAGGCAAAATAAATTGGCACTAATTTAGTTTCGCAAACCTACGCTGTTCGCAAACTGTGGGTGTTTGCAAACCGGGTTTAGCGTACCCCTGAGGGTACTCAAGAGAATTTCTGTGGGTAAGTTTTCAGATCTTTCGCACTCGTGACCTTTCATCTTTTCTACATTGAATGAAATAATGACTTTCATGTAGGAAGAAACATCATTGAAGACAGTGATGTAGTTCCGAAGTATTTTTTTTTTCACAATGCCATGATCTTTGCTTCTTATTTTTCTGATATGAAGACATTCGATTATCATCAACTCATTTGAAACCCCATTTAGTGTGGTGTGTGGACCAGTTAGAAAAATATGATATAAGAAAATTAAACACAATAAAGATTGCACAAGAATTTTATTCATCAGAATAATATGCTACAAATCCAAAACTAGCGATATCCTTCATTAGCCTGGTCAGATTTAAACCTTCTGTGAGTGTTATACATGGCACCAAACATGGCAAGAAATATCTGATTTATTATATATGTGCTACCGTGTTCTGTGATCAACGATTCAAAATAGATTCAAGCGAATTAATCTTTCAGGCATATCGATTGGCTCCACATCATAAAAGTAGATGCTTAACACAACCCCCCCCCCCAAAAAAAAAACACATCGTTTACAAGAGAAACAACCTCAACAAAAATGGGTAGTCCATGTGACTGAAAGGAAAAAAAGAATGTCATCAACATATTGACTTTACACTCTACATTAAACAAAAGACTTGGAAGCAAACTCCCATTCATTCTACTGAAAGAGTGACAGCAGTTATAGGACATGCGAAATCTAATTTCTGGAAAAATCTCTTTTTAATGAAAGGATTCAACCAACTGTAACACTAATTAGACGATCAATTAATTTCGAACTTTTCATGTATGGAAATGTTTTATTTTTCAATTATCATTACCATTTTGAACTGTGGGTAATCTTCTGGGTGATTCGAAATCATTTGAATGATTCATTGTCCAAAGTAAGTTATTTTTTTTATTCATTTATTCATTCATTTTCTACGGCTTATCAACCCATTGCAAGTTATTTAAAGCCAGAAAATATTTTTAGATTGTAAGATTATTTTGGAGTCAATAATGATTTACTTATAAAGATGCTACTAATTAACACACAGCTGGGGAGAGAAGCTGTGGATCCATACACTTGTCAAGGGTATTTTCACGTAAGTGAATATCACGAACCCAACGGGAATTGGAACTCAGCTCTCTCATTAACAATTCCAAACTTTTATCGATTGCACCACCCGTATATTTAAGCTTACAGTACCTGGTATTTCCAAGCTTTCACTCATCTATGTAATAACGTTGCTTAAGTTCCATGATCGTACGGGAACCAATGTTTCAACGGGATGTTGTCCAAAGCAAAATTTCTCTTAGAATTTTCCCTGGTACTAATATTTAAGTTCCACGGTAAAATCATGCCAGTGTTTCTGTTTAATAAATGTGTATCGTTTATTTCCATATTCCTTTGTGCAAAAGGATTTCAGTAATGCGCATGATCAAAAGTTTTCTTTAAGATTCCCAACTAGAAATAATATACGCGTGCGTATCTCTGAAAAGATTTCAATAATTGATATGCTTGTCGAAATGAGGGAAACTCATTCATTACTTTAAACGTGTCACAATATATATATATATATATATATATATATATATATATATATATATATATATATATATATATGACCTTTTTCTACGATGGCGACGGTCAGAAAAGGAAAATGTTATTTTAGAACACAGCACCTCTCATGTTTAAAACAATCAATGCGCGATTGGCGCCTTTTGTGGCAGTGACCACAGTAGATACTGTGCATTCATCAACCTTGGGGCATTTGCATCTTTGTCTAGCCTCTACGGCAAACTGGATTCTTCTCTTCATAGCTATTTGCTCCTGTCAAAGCAGCAGCTTTCAACCCCACTCATTTCCGGCATCCACATCCCAGTTGTCAACATTGATAGAAAATTACGTCATGGACGTTTAACAGTGGTCCTTGAGGGGAAGATTCCACCGTTCAACGCTTCGTCTGCCTTCAGGCAGTTCCCCATACAATATCTGTTTGGAAATTCTAAAGTTGTCCATGCGCTCAACATGATCAGGCCAACTGAGATACCGAGACAGCAGGATGGTATATAGTAGATAAATGCCAGCTCTTTTGAGCACTTGTGTCCAAGACTTTATTTTGATATTTAATTTTTAAAATATTTTTTAAAGAATTCATGCGAAAATTATTTATAAGATTCTTTCCTGACCAGCAGGCAAGTTCCAGGTTTCACTCTTGTAAAAGAGGGTTGAGTGGACGTATGTTTCCTAAATTAAAATCTTGTTTTATATCCGAGGTTTCTCACATTCCCACGTTCTTTTCAGGAGTCTCATGTATGCAGAAGAGGCCTTTCCTATTATGCTTGTCAGTTCCTCTTTCATAGATAGGGTCGATATTATGATGATAAGCACACTTATCTATTCTTTTCAGTGATTCCCCACCAAGTTTTATCTCTGGTGGTGACTTTCTCTTTGTAATCATACCTCAGTTTTCTTAAGGCTGATTGTCAATCCGAGGAGACAGAATGCTTCCGCTAGACGATCAACTAGTCATTGAAGCGTGATTTCCCTGTACGCCGCTATCGGGGCATCATCAGCGAAAAGTAATTCTCTAATCAAGAGTTCAGTCATCAGTTGTTTTATCTTCAGCCTTTTCAGATAGAAAATAAATCCATCAAATCTGGTTTTAACGTAAACACCATCCTCACTGCCATCAAAATCATGTTGCAGAAGGACAGCAAAATAAATGGCAAATGAACTGTTGGCCATGAAAAAAAAAAAAAAAACATTGTTTAACGCCACTCTTCACAGTGAACGACTCTTATGCATTACCCTGTAATTGAATGCAGGCATACATATCCGCGAGAAAAGAAATGACCAACAACCAAAGAATAGGTGGGCAACCGTTTTTTTTTCCAGTATCTTATAGAGAGATTTCCGGTGCACAGTGTCAATACATACGTCAGAACAACGGCGATGAACCATAATTTTTTTTGTTCCCTGCATTTTTCCTGTAACTGGTGCAGTTTGAAGACCATAACAGTCGTTGATCGACAAGCCCTAAATCCAGGCTGTCTTTGGCAGCATGCGATGAATCAGCCAACGCTTGCAGACGTTTCAGAATGACCCTAGCGAAGATATTCCCTGCCACGAAAAGAAGAAGTAACACAGTAATTATTACAGTCATCCTTATTTTTGTACGTGGTAACGATTTTCAAGCCTGAATTTTGTGTTATTTTTTACGCTGTCAACATCATTGCCGTTAAACTGCGAAAGAAAACATCCTTAATTTCCGTTAAAATTACAGCAGAAATATCCTCAATTTGACATGGCATGTAGGCTCTTCATCCAATTCTGCAAATACGCCGAAAGTGAGTAAAACCGCTTCCATTCCTGGAGGTTCAAGAAGGTTTTGGGGATAAATCTTGGGGTAGTGCTCCACTCATCTTTTGTGCTACTTAGCCTGATCTCTTATATGCTCGCTATCCCCAGATTTCAGCTTCATAAAATTCTTCTCTCAAAACAATTTTCAGATGTCACATGTCCAATAGCTGTTATAGCTCATTAGTGTATTGATGATGTGATATCCTTCTTAAAAATTTATTGGAAATCTTGTGTCATTATTTTGTCTCCTATTTTTATAAGCCGTTTCCCTTTATGCTATGAAATGTCATGGCCCTCCACAACGAAATATTTCGAAGCAATATTTGCCCATTTAATATATATATCAGAACCCCTGTTATGCCATACGTTAACACAAACAGGCTTTTTGATCGATGTTCGTTCTGTCCCACTTGCTTTCTTTATGTCCTCTGGATTTTATTCTTATTCTTTCCTCCTCTTGTCCACAAAATTTATCTCTCTTTATTTTACTCGTTGCTCACATGTTCCATCGATGGTATTCTCAAAATTCTTCTGTAGAACGACACCTCTGTTACTGCATGCCTTCTTTTCGTCTTTCTTCAGTATTCTCTGTCATAGAAGAGGACTAATATTACATAGTAGTTCAGCGTCCTTTCATCTTGTATCCCTCAAATTATTCCTGTTTTTTTTTTTTAATTATTCTTTTAGACTTTGGAGCGCATCTTTCGCTATTTCATTTTCTATGATATATTTTCCCTTTATAGAAAAACAAATACTACTTCTCTGTTATATAAACTATATATTGTAAGCCACATTCTTCTCAGGTTCAGGCTGAACAGAAGGCGAAAATATGAGAACATCTGCCTGACAAGGGTGTATAGCTGTGTATATGTCAAGGTCATCCAGCTGAATATGGGACACGCAAGCATAAAAAGTAATTTATGGCGATGATGTTGATAGAATTCACCAAATTCATTCCACATGTAAGTATCTAAATTCTCTTGTTACTCGCAGAATAATTGTCTATCGGGATTTTCTAAGCATAAATCTGAAAGTATGAGAATCCCAGTGACAATCGAACACACTATTTAGCGGCCCAAGCTTGCTAAACATTACATCATGGTAAAGTGAACAAATGCTTTTGTAAGCGTAGCTTAGATTCGGTATATTACAGAAAGTGTGGATGGAAATCACGACTCAGTCTTTATTGATATAGCTTGCTAACCATTACGTCAGGTCGAAGGACCCAAACATTTGTAAGCATATTTTACAGGGTACGTTTATGTGTTTAGAAACAAAAATAGAAATGTGCGACGCTACTTACAATTGTTATACTTAGACAAAATGTATATCCACCTTTGTGTTTGAATCTAAATACTGAAATCGTTTTTATATATATTTCTGAAAGATATTCAGCAAATTAAAAAGATTAAGAGTTTAATACATAATTTTTTTTTGGCATATTTTTTTTTTGGGGGGGGGGGCATTTTTCTTTTCTCCAAGTTACATTTTCTTTCATAATTTCTCATATTGTTTTGGTGGGGTCTATTCTTTCCTTTGCTTGTGTTTTCTGCATATTTGACCCTGATAAAAATTATTCAGCACAGCCAAGTATCTCCTTCGCTTGGGAACATATATTTCTCGAATGATTTTTGGCATTCAGCTATTATTAATATACTTCAGAGACATTTGCGTCAAGATTTCGGACTTTGGCTTGCTTCCCATGTACGGCCAATGAGTCAAGAACTTCGCCAAAATCATGCATACTCTTCATCGCACGTATCTCTTATCAAGTATCAACTGACTTCCACATTTTTTCTTCTGATGCAATTACTTTTGTCAGCGAATAGAAGAAAGAAGGTCTATCTCTACGACCCAGATTTTAAAATTCAGAATGTTGCTCTTTATAACCATTTTGATGTCTATCTTAAAATGGCTTGACTTTAGAAAACTATAGCCGAATATTTCTAATCACGTGACTTTAAGGGACGCGAGAAATACGACAGCATGAATGACACCGATCCTTTTGATGATTTTCAGAAAAGATACTTAACACTGACTATGTACCAAAAAAAAAACATTGACCACGACTGATTTTCTAAGCGCCACATAGATGTGTTACGAAGCCGAAAGCATGCATTACCCATTCTTTCATAATTGATCTAGTCGGACAAGCTTGCTAATCATTACATCACGCAAAAGTATCCCAAACGAGTTTTCAGCGTAGAATAGCTGTGACACGTGCACGATAGTGTAAAAAAACCCGTGATGTTAGAACTCAGTTCTATGTGCCCTGTCACTTCATGGTGTAGGAAATCATAAGATCCACAATTTCCTGTCTTTTGTATTTCTTAATAATTTTTCTGATTTCTACATCCTTTTACTCAAGCTCCCTATGTAGGTTATGCTTTGTATTCTTCTGACCGTCTTGCCTTCAATCTGTCCTGTGTGTATCAGATTTTCGAAGCACTCTTTCTTCATTTTGTGCCTCAGAAATTTCAACCGTCTCTTCCTGATATTAAGTATGAGTATCTATCCTTTTAGTTGGTATTTTCTCTAAAGCTTCGTCGTTGATGATATGTTCACTCCATGATATCCTCAGCATTCTCCTGTAGAAGCAAATTTCTGCTGCCTCATGTCATCTAGGTGGAGACTTTGCAGCCTACACTACCATATAGGAAGATTTATATTATGTAACATTTCAGTACTCTTTTCCTTGTATTGAACTCGTATTCAGTAGTAATTGATTATGAAGCAAAATGATTACCTGTGATGAATTTAAGGTTTGTATTTTTTGATACCGTTTATAATTTTGATTTACATAGAGTCTATATTTGTTTATTTAGTTATTTTTCTTTCTTCTGTTTTTTTTTATTCTTTTTATTCTCTTTTTTCCAGCATATCATCTTTCATTGTTTAATTTGGCGTTTTAGTGAAGAAATATATATACAGGATTTATAAAAAAATATTTGGGGACGGATTCCTCACACTAAAAAAATGACTAAAGTGCATATCAACATATGTCCGCAAATACATCGTTGTTTCAGTTATTAAGTTTAAGTAAAGTTTCCGGTAGATGGCATTGTTATCATATAGACAAGGTTACATTTGTCATTCGTGTACATCTGTAGCTAATATACCTTCAAAGCATAACATGTGCAGTAGTGAGTTAACTAAGAATTGTTCCGGGCAACAATGGCAGAATATTCATAACGTAAAAAGGCAGATATGATTTTTACATAAGGCCGCGCTAATGGTATTGAACTCGAAGCTGCACAGCTGTATAAACTTGTGTTTCCAGACAGAAGACAGCCGGGTTAGTTAACCTGTGCTGTTGTGTATCGTCGAGTTGCTGAAACAGGTTCCGTAATGCCACAAACTATGGATCGACTGACATTCGGTCATACGCCTGACCACGAGGAACACATTATACAGATGACAAAAACGATCCAGGTATCAGCACACATCAAGTGAACCTAGCATGTCGTACATGTCATAGTATCAAATAGAGGGTACTTCAATAGCAGTTCCTGTCTCTGTATCATTTGCAAAGTTTGCAAGGACATTCACCCTCTGTTCACTCTCCACGGTAGAACTCCTGATATGTTGTTTTCTCTTCTGTCATGTTTACGGATGAGGCAACTTTTGGAAGAGATGGAATAACAAATTTACTCAACCAAATCCATGGTACAATAAAGGCTATACACCAGCATCGGTTTACGATTAATGTGCGGGCTGGAATTGTATGGTAGGTTCATAAGTTCTCCCAGCACGTTTTACAGGGATGCCTTTCTACATGGGATGCCTTTCGAACACACTTTCAGATCTGCTAGCCCTGTTAATACAACGATTCATGTGGTTCATGCATGATGGGACTCCAGCACATTTTAATAACAATTTTCGTGACATTTGCTATGAAAGATAGAAAGGTGTGAACTGCTTCCGTAGTCTGCAGGTTCTCCCGACTTCCGTCCATTGAATTTGTGTCTTTGCGGCCACGTAAAATATTTGTTTTTTTGCAGGAGACATCCGTTTTGCAGAAACGTGTCTTCAACGTCTCATGGGGCCTGCAAAAAGCATTCGATATTGTGTGGGAGTATCTTGTGAATGGAGACCATAGAACTTTTAGAGTTGACAGTCAAGATAGATTCAGAAAAGAGACCCTATGGAGAACATTTTCGGCGATATAATGCACCCGAGTGTAATGAAGATGCTATAATAATAAGAGGTGACGAGATTGGAAGCCATCGTGACATTATACTTCATAGAGGAGACAACCAGATAAAAAGAATAAGTGAAGTTCGATGCCTTGCAGTATCCATTGTTATTTTTGAATGGAGAGGATAGATATCATTTGAGCATGTGGCAGAAGCTGGTAAAAACAAGGCCTATCGCTGCAATGGAAATATCTGCCTACCATTTCATAATCCATCCGAAACCATTCAATCATCTACAGGGAAGTCAACAATTGTTTCTCTTACATGCAAATTGAATCAGAGAGATTAGGATACCTTAAGAGCAATAAAAATAACTAATATCTAAAGAGTATACTGATTTGAAAGATGATACTGCTGGAACAAAATTAGGGTAACATTGTATCTTGCCATAAATCTAGCATGAATCATTGCATCTTGTGTTCTTTCATGCATATATCGTGGGCTTCCCATATGCATGAAAGAACACAAGATGCAATGATTTATGTTAGACTTATGGCCACCCAGATGTAGTCATAACTCTTACCCGTAATCCAAAATGGAAAGCAGTCGTATGATGCTATAGAAATATTGTTTAGTGTTTTACCTCGATCCTCCAGTTGGAACTGGGAAAATCTTTGTAACAATTTTGAAGCTGCGCAAATTCAAAAAGGAATGCAGAATTATCCTTGCTGTAACATTATCTGGAATTGCTTCTGCATCCACTTGAACTTAATACAAATGAAAACCTAGTCTGTATCATTTCATTGCGTTTGATGAAGTCACTGCAAAGCAGACTCAATCTCTGGAGGCAATTGTTTGAAGATTAAGAGATATAAGAAACAGTCGGTCTCTGATGGGTTTAGTCACTGTAGTTGTATCAGGAGATTTCTGTCAAATAATTCCAGTTATAACAAAAGGAACAAAACTGGACGAAATTCAAGCGTTTATGAAACCTTCCAGACTATTAGCGAGAACACCATTAACATTGAACTTTTAAAAATCCTCCTCAGATAGTGACACACTTATAAGTCCATTGATACATTTGTAGATACTTCAGAGACAGTAAATTTTCCAATTAAGTTTTTGAACTCATTGAATCTATCTGGACTACCACCTCACAAATTAGATCTCAAATTTGAAACTCTAATAATGTTATTAATATATCTAAATCCACGATGACTCTGCAATGGAAACAAACTTGTAGTTAAGAAAACGATGTCACACTTTATGGAAGCAACCATTCTGTTAGGATGTGGAAAAAGAGATGTTCTAATCCATTGGAGGCTAATATAAGATAAAATATTAGAAAATTGTATTTGAATTGTTATATTTTTATGTGTTTTATGCTTTTTCTAACTGTTTTTTTAACTGTTTTGATTACATCTTATTATTAGAATAATAAGATTATAATTGTAATTAGAATTTTGTATTTGAACTGTAATGCTTTCTTGCATGCCATGGCTTGTGTCAATATATCTGTACTGATTACTTGCTTATTAATATAGTGTAACTGTTGAGAGTTTTGCAAAGGTAAACTGAAGAAAGATGTGGAAAAACTGCTTTGACGAGTTTAGATGAATCTTCTATTGTTTTCTCTCTTAAGATAATAAGAAGTACCGTGACATTTAGTAAGTTAATAAGAGTACATAAATGAACCAATAAACATGAATAGATGTGTCCCTCTCCTATTATCACCACTGAGGAAGCGACATTTGTCGATTGTTCGCATGAAACAAAATATAATTCTCGGGACATGGGATATTAAAAGATTATACCTGGGTGCATAGTTAGAAAATATATGGAAATGGGCAGAGGTTAAATATCAATGTTATCTGTATGAGAAACAATGGACAACCAATAGATGACAAACACAGGATAATATACGCAGGCGGAGAGAAAAGATGAAAGACGAGCACGTTTGTTACTAGATCAAGATATGACTCAATGCGTTCTGTGATACTGTCAAGTATCGGAATGAATTTGTGTCGTTAAATGGAAAGGAAAACCTTTCAATACATTCTTTATAATTGCATAAGTGAACCGACAGCACAATGCCCCTAAGAATGAATTGAAAAATTTTACTCTACAGTATACAACTCCAAGGCCTTTAGAAAATTGAAAGTATTTATAATTGTCACTGAAATGAATGACAATGTTGACAATGAGAAGGGTGATGAAATATTTGGCGAATTCGGACTAGAAACCCGTAATGACGCAGATAAAAAATGTGTTCAATGCTGCACAGTGAATGACCACGCAGTAGCCAACACCTGGTTTTAACAATACCCATTATGGATATGAAGAAGCCGGAGTGGAGGATAAAAACAGATTGACGACATAACTATGGACAAGACTTTCATTACTTCAGTTTTACATTGCAAAACTGTTTGTGATATTCTAGTGATATGTAAACTTCTGTGTAAACAACGGCAATCGAAGAGGACAAAGTCAGCATAGAAATTGTAATATGATAGACTCTTGAATGACACGTATCCGTAGGAGAAATATATTGACAGTGTGTAAAAGAGATGTGAAGGATAATAGGTAAATAGAAAATCGAAATAGGACACTTTAAGAGAAGCTTTAGTAATATTTGCGGTCGGAATCATCTCAGGAAAAAATGAATGGATGATGGACAAAATTCTGGATATGATTAAAAGAAGCTAAAACCTGTGTCAAGACAAGGAACAACATATTGGACACTACAAAAAGAAATAACTATTAAATGGAGGCAGATAAATTGAAATAGATCATTGAAAGACTTACAGAAATAAAGAATGAAATAAAGCATATTTGCATAAAAGATAAGAACTATCACTACAAAAACCTGCTCATCAGCAGGATACATAAAATCCAAGGATATGACGCTGATATTAGAGAAAAAAAAACATCAAAGAACGAATATATTGGAAAAACAACCAGCAATACACGGAAATATCGACAGAGTAAAAATATTAAAATCTCAAGTGAAATCATTACTAGCGAAATTAAACAGAAACAAAGCGGCAACGTTAGACAGAAATGTAATAAATATGCCGATAGCCTTAGAGAATTTCGGTTAGATAATATGACAGAAATAACAAATGAAATCTACAACGGGGGTGATATACCGGAAGACCTAATTCAATCTATTTTCATAGCACTACATAAGACACCTGGTGCAAACGAATGCGAACTCCAAATGACTATCTACCTAATGAACCATATAACGAAACTTATCATCCAAATTCTGATTAATACAGCGCGCAACAGAATCAGACCAGGAATAGCACAGGAACAGTGCAGGTTTGTCAAAGACATTGGAACAACCAATGCAATTTTTATCCTCAGAATGTTATCAGAAAGAGCAATACAAATGCAGAAAATCGAGTACCTGAGCTTTAGAGATTACATAAAGGTGTCCGATAAATTACGCCACAACGATCTATTGGAATTACTCAGCAATCTTGATATATTTGGGAAGGATATTAGAATAACGAAGAATCAAAACTGGCAGCAAACCGCCTGCATACGGAGAGAAAATGAGTTCAGAAGTGATGTTAAAATAGAAAAGGGTTTAAGACAAGGATGGGCATTTTCGCTGGATTTATTCAGCCTATTCAGCGAGTCGATATTGATAGAATTAGAAGTCCTACCATGATTCATTATTGACGGCCATAATCTCAAAAGCATAGGATATGTAGATTATACAATATTGATAGCATACAGAGAAAGCTACAAAACTCCTGTAGAAAGTAGGGAATGATATCGAAAAGAAACGATTAAACATCAAATGCATGAAGGCGAAGTGCATAGTTGTTAGCAATAAAAATATGAGCCCAAATTGCGAATTGCAAATCGGAGATACCAAAATCAAACACGTGCAGAAATTTTAATGTTATGGAGGTGTTTTAATAGAGTACGGAATGTGTGATATTAGCATCTGAAGGGGTATTGGGATAGCCAAAGAAGCATTCCAGATACTAAGAAAAGTAATAAGAAATATAAAATTTTCACTAGAAACAAGGATAAGAGTAAATGATATCTGTCTTTCTGTTTGGGAGTGAGTGCTGGACAATCTACTCTAGTTAGTTTGCGAGCACGATGCCCGTGTGCGACTTTATTGTATTTTCAGCAGGTTAAGTGCACCCTGGATGTGATGGTGGATATTATACATGTCGATGCGGTGGGTGGGCTGGCTGTTTGAGCGTGGCCGTTATCGGTGTCAAAAGAGATTCGTTAAAGATTGTTGTGGTTTATGCACCAAACTAACAGGAGTAGCGTGTCTCGTTTTTTCGTGAGCTTGGACTGTTCCTGGTAGATTCATCTTAATGAGGGACTGTAATTCCATACTGGGCCCCAAATTAGATAGGTGGCGAGGATCTAGCGTAAGGTCGGGCCATCGTAGCTTGATTGATCTGATCGGCAATTTTGGTTTTGTCGATAGATACCGGGTCGATCGCCCTGTGGAGAAGAGGAGGACGTGAGCATTTATTTAGCCATCTACATTCTTTGAAGAATTTTAGTCAGAAGTACTGATGTAGATCTGTTAGTTTGTCCCACGTTCCACTGTTTAGTCTATTCGGAACACAGATTTGTCTAGCTAGCGAGCGCTACCTGGGCTAGGTAGTTGGGCATAAGTTAAATAAGATGTCTGACAAAGCCGTGAACATGGGCGCACAATTTAGCAAGGAAGAGATCCGTCGAGGTTGTGAACGATACATTCGGAAGTTTGATATCCCGGAGGCGTTTCAGCGTCATTTCAGGAGCCGTTTTACCGAGGAGGCTCCTCTCTGTGAAGAAGAGTTCGCACCTATTTGGCTGACTTTTCTCGGCTTTCACCGACTAAAGTGGCTAGATGCGAGGAGATCACGGTGGGCGGTTTCTACTTGTCAATGAAGAAGGTCGGCAGGGGCAAGTCTCTGGATTTGAAGTTGTATCTTATAAATTGTACTTGCGTTAGAACATCTCATTCGCCCGCTTAGGGATATGATGTGCAGTCCAGCCCTACGTGGAATTCCCCTCACTGGAGCTCGCCGGTGACGTATTCACTTTCGTGCCATATTGCAGTGAAATTGAGATGTTGCTGAAGGTGCTTGAACGGTAGGAAAATGTCACCTGTACAAAGATTATCCACGAGAAATCTTTCGGCTTGCGGTCAGGTGCATGTAAGGGACTTGATGTTCCGGTCCCTTTAGTTGGACTGACGGACCCATCCGAGTTCTCGGAGTGTAGTTCGATCCTGGACTTCAGCTGGAGAAAAAATGTTCAGAAGTAGAAGCAAAGGTTGGCATGTCCATCAAGATTTGCCACCGAAGGCGGTTGTCCTTGAATGGTAGGGCTTTGCCAATTGTTTGTAATTCCTCTCTGTAAGGAACGTAAGGCGATCGAGCGCTTGTTTTCCTCCCTCTTGTGGTTGGTCGCAAGTATCACGTCGACAGAGATGCCTGTGCCCAACTTCTATTCCATGGCATGCTGGGAATGCCACATTTGGTGCGTCACCGAAAACCTTCTAGCTTGACTTTCCTACACCACACGTTGACAGAGAACTCTATCTTGAATGTGAGCGTGACTGTCGTTCTCCCTTTCCTTACCATATATCGTCCCGTTTCTAAGGCTGAGCACTGTTGTAAGTCCCGGGATAAGTCAACTTTCCTCCTGAAATGTTGACCGGCATTGAGGGTCATTCCTCGGTCTAGTGAATTTTATCAGCCTAGGAGAGGCTTATATCGGGAATTAGTGATGCAGGTTCGATAAGCATCCACTATATTCCTGTTTCAGCTTGTCGGCGGGCGATTTTCAATCTTTCTGGTGTTGGTTGCCAGATACGGTTTACATCAGAGTTTAGAATATACTGTGTGTCGACCTATCTCTCTTTGGAACAAGAGGAACTCAGACGAGACTGTCCCTAGGTACAGCATCTCGTCAACCGACCCCGCATATGCGGGATATACGGGTAATTTTTGCGTGTGCGTACGCGCTCGGAAAGGTACATATAATACCGGTCTTGTGCCACATCACGCTCTGTGGGGAGCTCCGGTATATACCGAATGCGCCAAGACTGTTTGTCAATCCTCTACTTGTTGAAACTCATACGAGGCTATGCCTAGTGTCTGATGCTTGGCGCACATTGTCATGGCTCTCTATCTTCGGACAGTAGACGACGCAGTAGGGGCTCTTTCTACGGACAGTAAATAGGCTGAGAAAAACTGATAAGACATGTACCCGATCTCGCGGTAACTGAGGCTGGGTAAATTTTGACAATTGGCACGAGTGGACAACGCTCGAGATCCCCCCACCCGCAATGATATTGGCATTGTGTCACATCTAATCACATTAGGGGCGGGACTGGGTAAACTTGGCTGAGTAAAATAGACAGGAAATGTATCCGATCCCACGGTTGCGGTGGCTGGAGAAATTTTTACAATTGGTCTGACTTTTCACGCTCTAATTCTCCACAATACTCTCGACTTTGTGTCACACCTGAATGGATGGAATGGTTAAATAATGAATCCACCAAATATATTTCGACTCAGGCAATCCGTTGCCTGACCACGATTGCCAAGCTCTCTGTGTTCGGTTTGTCTAAAGATCGATTCATTGAGATGTCTTTCTTTTTTATGCCCATATTGCTTTAAAAGAAACTTCCATTTCTCTATTTGTCGCTTAAATTAATGAATTAATCTTTTTACAGCAGAGAAAAACTTCGCATAGTAAGCGAAAGATGTTTATATCCTAAGATCCAAGGTTTAGAAACATGGATGAAACTAAAATGTCTAATAGATTAACTGAAAGCACTCGGATAAAAATAAAATAGTCTCTTGTACACGTGCAATAGTAATATAATGTAACACGAAAGAAAAAGTCTTACCTCCTGGTAGAAAGCGATTTCGGGTGAGTCATGCATGTAGCGTATCCCAAAAAGAAAATGGCGACTTTACAAGAAACGATAGATAAAACATGCTTAACGAGGCAACAGAGCAGTTTGACTGTGGTAGCGAACAGTAGATACGTGTGCTGGATTGGTTGAATTACGCTACGCTGTTTGGTGAATGAAACGGATGAATGAACGTTATTCCAAGCACGAAGAATCTTACTACAAGCTATTTCAGCATTTAAAACTGATTGATCGATTCGAATTGAAGTTGATACCAGATTTTCTCCCATATCTGTTGGTGACTCGGTGGGGAATGAAGTGCTCATTTTCTGCTATGAAAATTTAAAGAGGTAGCGACAGTCATTTCTTGGATGATGTCGTTATTGCACCGACGGCATGTGCCAGCAGCTTAAAGAGGAACAAAGAACGAATTCATCGAGATAAAACGGACTCTTTATACGGCCTTCAGAACGAAATCATTTATTGCATATCAGCGCTTTACTGAATGCTGACTACTCCCCGGTGAAATGGATGACGACTACCTAAATGATTTACAGAATTTTTTTGTACTGTTTTAGGGTAGGACGGATGCTTGAGTGTATCTTTTTAGCAGGATTACCGAATGTTGTAAGTCAGCTTTTGCGAGCAACATACAGAACGGATGAACTATCGGTTGATCAACTATTGCAGCACGACTCGGGGAGCACAGAAACAGCTGAGGTGCTATCGCTATAATAAGCAGGGTCAGGTGGCGCGGAATTGTTCGGGGAAATGTATCCGAGGACAATGACTTGTAGCCAACCTTGTCCCCTGTCAGCCAGTAAACGTACCATTACCGGTAGTCAGCGTCCAATATTCAGCACAAGTTGACACCGCATCTTCCCGGTCAACAATTAGCGCGCATCGGTGTAACAATTGGCGGTGTGTCTCAAGCATGTTGTGGAGCTGTAGTTCTTACAATTCACATAGTCCAATGTAACCGTGCTGACGTTGGTGTTCTGGATGTTCAGGAAAACACATCTTGGCTATGATCTGCTAGTTTGGGATTGATGCCACACACGCATTAGGAGACATTGTGATTACACCAGCTGGAAATGTGCAACTTGGCAGAAAGAAAGAATTGTGTGCAGCAATCTTCACTGGTGAACATGAATTCTGTGCTACTTTTGACCACAAAGAGAAAGCCTGGACTAATTTCCAGCCATGAATAATGTATCAGAATTGTTACAGAATGCAATTCCAGAATAGGCAATATTTAACAAGTATTTTTGAAGTCTGGGGGAATCACGACACTCTACGAAGGGAGCACGACATTCTACGAGGGGAGCACGACACTCTATGAGGTGAGCACGATACTCTACGAGGGGATCACGACTTTGGAATCGAGAGTTTCGGAACTCCCTGCCGTAATTACGCGGCTTAACGTCTTTTCCACTTGACGGTCCTCAGTATTGTCGGGTGACCATGTATTACCTTTGAACTCGAACGGATTTATAAATTAGTAGACAGTCAAGCAACTGCTTGGTTTCATATTTTGTTACCAGCAGAATGTCCCACGTGGGTGTATTCGTGCAACAACTGGAATTCTGAAGATACGAGCCACTTCGGTAACAAAGTGATGAGATGGCATAGATGATGGCCAAAGTAATCACCAAAGTGTAATAATATGATCCCGCCCGACGCGGCTGGTGCGTAACCGAACAAGTTACCGCGTGTGTTGACGCAAGCTCCCTTGCGACGAGTGTGGTGTTGGAAAGACATGCTGCTATTCTGGAGGATACATGCCAGATTCATCCAACAAACGATGGTCAGCATACCAGTTTGGTGGAACTCCATGTCATACTAAATGGCGTTAACCTGCACTACAGTGGCAATTTAAGGTACAGCTACATACATACATGGCATGGCATTTACTACTGGTTGACAATCACCTTGACGGGCAAATCACAAGAAAGAAACAATGCCTCGTGTGAGATATTAATACGACGAAGGTTGACACTGCTTCCTTTTTTGAACCTTATTCCTTCTTCTTCAGATTCCTCTTCCCTACAGCTTATCAAGGAAGAATATCGTGGGGGAAGGATTCCTCCGTCTCATATCAGATTTTTACTGCAACTGATTTTTCGACAGTTGTTGCTTCTGCTACGTTTCCCACTATTGGTTTCTGATACTCAGGCCACCACCGCTGATATTGCATCCGCAGAGGCTGCTGCACTTGTTGTTGCTTTTGCTGAGGTCACTGCTTTTGATGTCGCTGCACCTAGTTTGGTCGCTGCTCTTGCTGTCTTTGCTTCTGCTGATGTTGCAACTACTTCCCGACCTTTGTGACTTCCTTTTGGGGAGAATAAGTTGCACCCTTCGGCTCCTTCCTCACAACCTTCCCACACAAACAATCACCGATGCCTTCGGGCGTCCTTTAAGATCTCTCGTCCCTCACGGTTTCTGTTGGTGATCCCGGCTACGTATGTGACGCAGGTTTCTTCCCAGGGCACGCCTTAGACAGGTACCCCGTAGCGCCATAGGTTCAGCGGTGGAGTCGCCGACCCTCTAAAATCGCCAAAATCTCTGGCTGTCGAAATGTCAGTGTGTCTTGGATGTCCGAGAATAAGTTTCGGTTGATTGCCTCATGCAAGACAAAATCCCTGGTGGCAAAAGTTACCTTGCTAATTGTCGGGGGAACATCCTCGACGTCCAAATTTAGAAAAAAATATTAGCCTACCCGGTCCTCAGTAATGGCGGCCGGCACCCCCTGTTCATTCACGCTGGTCGCTCAGGTAACCATGTATTACCTTTGAAGTCGAACAGATGTATAAATTAGTTGACTCTCAGTCAGCTGCTTGATTTCATCTGCTGTTACCAGCAGAATGTCCCACATAGTATAAGACTGATTGGCCAGCATTTTTGGCTCTCCTCGATCGTATCAGTGCTGACCCAACCAATTTTCTCATTTTCACGTCAGCAGGGAAATTGTCCTGGTTGCTACGGCATCTAGAGCCTCGGGAATGGTTAAAAAATAATTACTGTTCCCATACTATTTGTATTTCATACATTTTGGGGCATAATAATCCTCATGTTCTTCGGTCCTATTCGCACCCCAAGTTGTGTTTTGATTGTTTTGTAGCGCGGAGGGGGATTTGTCCCACCCGTTTCTTCTAGCTACCGGAGAGATTTTTCGACCATGGTGATTTTAAACACAATAATAAAAGAAATAATATCTGCGTAGTTTTTTATAGATAATGTTAATATTATTGCATTTTCTGTATATTCTGTTTATTTATCTTGTAAAAATTCCAAGTTTTGTCACAAAGCTGAAAGGTGTGTGGCGAAATGCTTGTCATCATTAGCTGTCCTATTCCTAATTAATCAGAATCACGACCATTCATGATTACAATTTACTGATTCATCACAAGAACACGCCCATCACCTCTCAATCCTGCATATAATACAATACCGAAAATTCACAGGGGACCTATAAAACACCGATGATATAAAATTTGATAAAAAAATTGTCAAATTGAAAATGTCCGTAAAAATTCCGTGATTCATGAAATGATGGGGAGAAAGAATTCAAAATACAAACTGAAAATGTAACAGAAGGAAAAATAAGTACAACAAATATTTGTACGGACCATCTACTCCTCAAATAATAAGTGGCTACTGTATTTTGCCGATAGACAGAATCAAGAAGCTCACTTAATAAAATAGATTGAAAACAGTTATTAGCAAACGTTTTATTCACGTTATTATATTTTTTTAATAAAAGCGGACGAGAAGATGAATTCTCGAGCTCTCGCATAAGGAACATTTTAATTAACATTTATTTTATATCTGAGAAGACTGACTAGTAAAATCTAGGTTGGCAAGTGATTTTATTTTATTTTATTTTTTTATGACGGAGTAGTGAATGTATTTTAACTAGACACCACGGGAACATCCAAGAATGGAAGTTTATTTTTGGGCTAAGTTTATAGTTAAATTTGGGGACGGAATTTCTGTCGAATGTAGTTTCAGAATATAAATTTCTGTATTGCTATCGCTTAGAATAAAACATACCCTCCATGAAGCTGACATATATTTTCGGTTTAGTAACTTTTTTTTAAATACTATGTTTTCTACATAGGACATGTAATAGAGAAGCACGGATTTCACATACATGCGCCATTAGTTTGGGTGTCATTTTTTCTTCACTATGGTTGTAGAAGGTGAAATTAGTTGTTCAGGCATGCAATAATCTTTTGAGATTATTGGCTTTGATGGGCTGCGGTCGAATTGAACATGCCTTTAAAAAAAACTTGCATATATATATATATATATATATATATATATATATATATATATATATATATATATATACTAGCAGCATGGCGCGGCGTTGCCCGTGCTTGATTCAAAAATCGTACGACTCGTACAGCAATCGCTATCACTTGACTTAAAATATTTTTGCCCTTCCTTGCTTTTAAAGGATTGCCCTTCGCCGTGCTGATGTTGCTACATGCCTTACTTCTTGTCTCACACTGCGTATTTTTGCTAAGCTCTATACTAAACATTAAATCTGTTACAAAAAAAGAAACAAACAAAATGAACACAAAACGATCAGCTTTTAAAAAAGGACTCGTAACTGGAAAAACCGAAAAAAAATACAATGTTAAAAAGAAATATTTTTTCACACCCAAACCAGTTTCCTGAAATATTGAGACTGGTCATACTACTTGGGCGGGGTTGTTGTTGCCCTTGTTTTGTTAACCCGGTACTTTGGAAACCATACATTGATCCGATTTTAAGTTCAAATAAAAAGAGCTCAAAAGTTAACTGCACAAAGTCCAAAATGAGGTGAAAAGCTTAGATATACTAGGCCGCGTAGTGCAGGCGAGACATTCAACTTAAAACCCTCAAAATCCGTATCACCTGTGGGTTAATCGTTTTTTTTAATAAGTTTGAGTCCCAAATAAAAAATCGGGCTCCAGCATGACACAATGACGTAAATTGAAACATCGGATCTGTGATGCGGCCTGGGAGAAAGAATAAAGTTTAAAGAAGTGGGTAATGGACTGCTGAGGGCATGGTCAACACAGAGGTTTGTATCGATTTTTGAGTCACGATGGCGTCACACGGCATTTTATGCAAAGCACCTCTAACTGGGCCGCGTATGAATTTCTGGTTAAATTCTAAAGAACGCCCGAAATTTTAGAATGTAATCCGCCCAAATACCGGAGTACCAGCCGATTTATCACTTTTTTGAAAGTCTGAGTCCAAATTGAAAATCTGTCTCCGTTACGAATTGACGCCGTAAATGTCGGAAGTTTAATCCACATTCGACATTAATTGCGGCCTGGGCGTGAAAAGAAGTCAAAAACTGACAGCTGATGGCAGGGTCGAACCTGAGCCATTTATCGATTTTTTGCTGCACGAAGTGGTCCCGCACGCATTTGTGAAAGGGTCTGTAATCTGGTAGGGGACATTCATTACTGTACATATAGTATGGTGATGTGAGGAGGGACATTTCATGCTTGTAACTATATATTAGTTGGCGATGAGTCCAATCCTTCACAGTAATGCGGTAAAGGGGAGCAAGTACGTAACACAAGGATGCATTTGTATCCATCAGATGCCGATGTATCCTTCACTTTCAGAAGATCCCCATTCCTAGACGCACCCTGTTTTGCTATGACAATTAATATGGCCCAAGGACAAACGCTGTCTATCACTGGTGTACACATACAGGAGCAGTGTTTCTCATATTGCCAACTTTATGTAGCCTGCACTCGAGTCGCCAGGTTCGATGATGTGTTCCTCACAAAAAGTTGAAAATGTGGTCTCCACTGAAGTCCTCAGCAAGTGATACGCAAAATCCATTCCATTTTTTCAGTTCCAGAATGTGAGGTTGGAGACTGTTTAAGAACTCCACTGGAAATTTCACCATTTCAGCGGGGTCTGGAGATCTGTCAATGGATTTGTAAACGTGCAATACCCGTGGCACAGTATCCAGAAGCTATCTATTAAGGGTTGTCAAAGTGCAAGAATTGCCCGCCCATCAAACCACTCAATATTGTTGTAGTTGGCTGGAAGATCGGGAAAAACTTATTCCACGAGTGTTGCTGGCCTTGTGACCACTGTAGACAATCCTTGTACGTTTACAAATCCATTAGTGTCCGCTGGAATAATACGTTCGCCAAGGGCTAATAATGAATTCGACAATTCGGAAGACCCAACATCGCCAGTTAGGTGTGCACACATCTTGGTGGTAAGGTGCAATGGTCTAATAGTGGCCCAAATTTATGAAGATTTCAAGTTTCGAATATCATTCAGAGAGTGTTTTACAGCCTAGAGTGCAGTTTTGAGAGTGACAGTGCATTCATCCCAGACGATGAGCTTACATCACCTGTGTACCTCCGCTAGACCTGATTGCTTGTCTATACTGCATACAGCTGTTTCTGCCTTAATCCCGTCAAGCGGAAGTTTAAACGTTGAGTGCACTGTTCGTCCACCCGGTAGTAATGTGGCAGCAGTGCCGGAAGATGCTACTGCAAACGCCATTTCGCCATGGCGCCGAATTTCTGCAAGAAGCAGTTTTGTTACAAATGTTTTTCCCGTTCCCCCAGGAAGAACATTGAAACTGTATCCTGCCAGAACCGCATCGTAATCGACCCTTTGGTCTATGAGCAGTTTTGGCTCATTTGTTGTGACATAGGCGTTGAGCTCCTCAACAGAGTGGGATGTCTCCCGCACAATCTCATGTGAGAGACTGGAGGAAGCCACACGATCTGGCGTTGGAAGCCCAATAACGGTGAGAGATTTCACCCCCCGTTTCAACAAACAGGTTCTCAATGATTATAAGCAACCTGTTGTAAATTTTATTGTTGAATATTAGAGCCATTGTTGGACACAGCATTTGCGCTTCTCTGAGTAAGTCTTCGGACAAAAAGTTCTTGTATTTGTCCAAAAGTGATTCTGGATCACAGGGTTAGCACATTTGTAAGATTATGGTGAAGAGGTGGCGCAAAGCAGAGGGCATTTTTAAAAAGGCTCCCTCAGCAATTATGGCATCCCACTGGCTGTCGTCTTCCAAAAGGCCGAGACGGAGGCGTCTCGAAAAGTGTCACATAAAACTCCATTATCCGTTCGAAAGT
>OZ010574.1:138064147-138079147 GCA_963932145.1 Acanthosepion lycidas
AGTATGTGAGTTCAATACCCGGTTAAGGCAGTGGAGAATTTCGAGAGGGAAATTAACAGGATATAACTGATAATTGACATCCATTAGACATGGCACGTGGAACAAGAATAGTCTACCCCAGTGAGCGAAATAAAGTGTTCAGTTCGACATTCCAACCACCTGAAGAAGGCCGGAGCGTAAAACGAAACGTTGTAATAAATATGGCGACAAAGATGAGGACAATAGTCCGAATAATGTAAATGATGACAAAGATGAGGACAATAGTCCGAATAATGTAAATGATGAAAATAATATATATGTTAATGGGATTCTCCCGTCGATTTCGACGTATGCGGTCCTGACAAATATCCCTGTTTACGGTTCTTTATGCCTGCACACGCTCAGGCGAAGATGGCATTTGAGTCCAGCTAGAGACCTGCACAGTGGATGCAGGCGTGAGGGTTGAGTGAAAGCGTTGTTGGTATATTTGCATTCGCTTTTGTTCTAAGCCTAGTTTCCTTTAATTTGTGAATACCAGCCGTGGAGAAATGTTTGATTCGCTGGTGACACATACTCTTCCAACCATCTCCATCATTAGCATTGAGCTCAAAATTTCTGCTATCGATCTGGACAGATGCACGGTTAGCTTTCAATTTGCCTTTGTTGTGAAGCCAAGGTCGTCCAACATTTCGGCTACCACCATCAAGCTGACTGTACATTAGCTGCTTTGGTATCCTACTATCGTCCATGCGAACATGACCTGCCCAGAGAAGTTGTGATTGGATCAGAAAACTTTCTAGTCCACTGATGCCACAAAATTTAAACAGGTCTGCATTAGATACCCGGACTTTAAGAGTAAAACCACAAATAGTATGAAGACATCTCTTGTGGAAGACGTCAAGTTGCTCAATTTGGTTACAATAGGGTGTCCATGACTTTGATCCATACAGTAGTATGGTAAGTTTGACGGCTTTATACACTGCTATCTTTGTTTTCAGGCTTATTCCTCGGTCTTTCCATAATCGGGTACGCAATTTTCCAAACGCACTACTAGCACGAAATATTATATTCACTATTTCATTATCGAGTGATGCACTTGAATTCACCACGCTACCAAGATATGTGAAGTTTTTCACATATTTCAAAGTGCTTCCATCGACTCGGATAGGGGTTACTGGAAAATTGTGGGCTGGTTGATTTTGTTTCACACTGTTCGCCTGCTTTGGTGTAGGTAGGGGCTGATGTATGACTTGGGTTTTCTTTATGCTGATGGTTAGGCCAAAGGTTTTACATGCAGCAGAAAAACGATCAGCAAGAAGTTGAGCTTCCTCGATGGAGGTTGCAACCAGTGCAGCATCATCTGCAAATAACAAATCCCTGATGATTGTTCTACAAAGGAGCGTTTTTGCTTTGAAGCGCTGGTGATTGAATATTCCACCACTTGTACGGAACTGAAATTTTACTCCAGTAACAACATCTGAAAATGCGTGTTTCAACATAACTGAGAATAATAGAGAAAACAGAACCGGAGCCATAACACATCGTTGTTTGGTGCCATTGGTTATATTGAACTGTTCCGAAGAACCCCCATTCGACAAGACTGATGCTTTCATACCCTCATGAAAAGATATAACTTTTATCATGTTGTCTGGGATGCTAAATTTCTTCAATATCTTCCAAAGAGCTGTACAGTTCAAAGTATCAAATGCCTTGGTAAGGTCAATAAACACCTTGTACAACTCCTGGTTTTTCTCGCGAGCTTTCTCAGATACTTGACGCAAAGAAAATATTATATCAATCGTTCCCCGAAGAGCGCGAAAACCACACTGCGATTCAGGATAGATTTCATCAACAACTTGCTTAAGTAATCTGTTGAGTATAAGTCTGGCTAGAATTTTACCAGCAATTAAAAGAAGAGATATGCCGCGATGATTATCACAGACATTTCGAAGATCTTTGTTTTTGTAAAGGTGAAGGATGGAGGTATACTTGAAGTCTTGGCGAACCTTCCAGGTTATCCAAATGGAAACAAAAAGAGCATGCAACTTTTTGGCTACCTTTTGGCCACCATTCTTTAACACTTCCGGTGGTATAGCATCGTTGCCAGGTGCCTTACCTATGGCTATCTGTTTTATAGCGTCAAAGATTTATTGTATTGTCGGTAGCTCAGACAATTCTGTTTTTTCAGGTGCATTTTCTGGATTTGATTTTGCGCTTCAACATTCTGATCGTCGAAACAATCTTGATGCTTACGTATTGGCAAGCTTAACACTTCCATGGCAGTGGCGTGTGTGGCATCGCGTCGGGCTTTCCAAGAATATATATATATATATATATATATATATATATATATATATATATATATATATATATATATATGAATGTAATGAGAATGAAAATAATATATAAATTCTAACGTTTACATATTAATTCAAAAGATAAAAAACAATTTACTCAGTACAAAGATACAACTTTATTTAGATGTATTTAGTTGCACCTCGACTGGTGAAAAGCAGAATTGATTATGAACAATTCTGTTTGTAAGCAGGCGGCTTATCGAATGTCACTCCCCTGTTTTAATTCTTTAGGGAGAAAGATTTAAAGAGGAGAAGGAGGGGGGTAAATAAAAGATATGAAAGGGAAAGGAGTGACAGTAGAACTTGTTGATAGCAGTTTGGTAAATGGGCAAAATGTTTGAACTTTGAACAGAAAAAAGTGTTGGAGAGATTTTAGCGAGATTCGATTTCTTATCAAATCGGTGTATGATATCCTGCCGAGCGCAACTGACCTGCATAAATAGGAAAAGAGTGAGACTCCAAATTGCCAAATACGATTTTTAGAGCTCATCCTTAGTATTTGTCCAAAAGCTTTGGGTGATGATCGGTACTTTTGGTGACACTACCAAGCACTTAAAACAATTGCAAACGGGGTGACTAATTCTATAAGGGCGAGTACTCATCAACAAGAAAGAAGTTGAATGATATTAACTTCAGCAAAATTGGAGTAAAGATAAAAAACAGAGGAAAGAGAGGTCAAGACTGTTATCTTCCGTAGATCATTAGTAGTTGATAGTGTACTTGTAGATCCAACTAAACTTCCCCAGAGACATAACCATAACATCACTCAGACCTGATCTGGTTTTGAATTCCGACTACACGAAGCAGTGCATTATTTGGGAACTCTCTGTGTCATGGGAGGAGTTTATCACACCGCCAAATGAAAGAAAGCGGTCCACATACCAAGAACTTGTCTAACAATGTCGGCGGAAGTCATGGAAAATATATTATGGCCCAATAAAAATAGGTTGCAGTGACTTTGCAGTACAGTCGTTGCGCAGATACCTGACAAAAATTGGCATAGTTGAGACAGCCAGGGTTAAAGCATTGAAGTACATTACCAATGAAGTTTTAACTGTTTTCAAGTGGATTTGGCTTAAGAGATAGGGGCCATGGAGGAAGAATTGAGGTCGATAAGAGGGAGAGAGGAAAGAGAGGAAAAAAGAAATAAAGAACAAGGAAAGAACTCACAAACATACAGAGGGGAGGGGTATAAGGTACAAGGGAATATTGAATCAATATATTAAGTCAGCGTAGATGAATGGTTATGGATAATAATATAGAGATCAACCTCCGTATGCCAGTGGATCAGAACCAGTTACTGAGTGCACTACATCCTCATTGGACAAGAAATGCTAAAAACATTTCTAATTTACATTTTCATGTTAGTTATAGATTGTTGTGCAAGCTAAACACAATCCAGGCTCCAGACGCAAGATTTACAATAATTGCTTCTGATTGGCCAATATATCTCAAAGTAATAACAACGCCTACGCACACGTGTTTAAACACAAAATACCGCCAAAAATCTTGAAATGTGTTCCCGAGCCACCCACGTGACCAGGAATGTAAATAAATACGATGCACGAACACAAGTTTACCAGTGACCTTCGCGACGGCCTTGACCTTTTTGTCGTGATTTAACGATTTGTTTCTTTTCAGTGCTTGAAGAACTTTTTTTTGACGAACTTCTGACGATTTTTCTGATAAGTTATTCTTTAAGTTTTATTTTTTTGATTTTATTCTTCTATTTCTTTTTGTTTGTTTTATTTTTTGGGGTTCGGCCCTCATATTTTTTTTTTATTTTAGTCCGGTTTGACAAAGTCTTACCGGACGACTTCTTTTTTATTGTTTATTTCTTTCTAGTTGTTTTTGGAAAAAAAAGTCAGCACAGTATTTGAAAAAAAAAGAAAAAGAAAACTTTATGTTTTCCTTTTTATTAGCGACTTCGGTCGCATTCTCTCGTTTTTTTTGGTTTAACTGTTTGTTTTTTCTTTTGCTTTTTTATTTTCTTTAGCGGCTTCGGCCGCAAACCTTTATTTTTTTTCTGGTTGTAAACCAGACTTTTTCTTTTTCTTTTTGTACATTTTTCTGAATTTTTAAAAAAAGAGAGGAGTTTCTGTTTTTTGTTTTTTTTGCTTTCGGCTGCCTTTAGGCGCCATTTAATTTTTTTTTTCTCTCTCCTGTTTAATTTTTGTTTGTCTTTTAATTTTCCTAGTTTATTTATTTTTTAAAAAAGTATATTGTCTTTGTTTCTCTTTTTTTATTTACTGGTACATCCAGGCTTGTTTTTATTTGTTTAATTTCTTTTTTTCCCCTCCCAAAACTCCTTTCCCCAAATCTGGTGATTATATTTAAAAAGACCCGCAGGTGGTAGTCTGCACGTTTTTCAATATGGCCGACGGTGCCAGTCGGGCCAATATAAAAAAAGACCTTTTCGGGACGGCTGCTAAAGCCAACCCCCTCTGATAATGATGCCAAGAAGCGGGCTGATGGTAGCCCCAAAGCTGACCGTATTAGTAGCTCCAAGAAGGGAGAAGCTAGTAATAAGAATGTCGAGGTGCCAAAGGAGGCACAAAGTAAGACAGCCGAGGAATTGCCCTCTTGCTGGAAGTCCCCACCAAGTTGTATTCTGATGGTTACGCCCATCTTGTAAATAAAGATGGGTTCGTCGATGTTGTCCAGGAGCTCGATGTGTTCACAAAAAGAATGGTGACCGTTTTTGTGGTGAAAAAAAAAACCAAAAAGATTTGTCGCTCCACTAAAGACACAGTGATTAAATCACTTTTGTCCCTGGGGATAAAACCCCAAAGAGTAATTAAGGGTAGAGGGTTCTTCATGTGGAACATTCTGCTGCCCACACCAGAAGATTGCCTAGCCATGGCAAAAAAGAGCTGATCACTAAAGATCTAATACTAAGAACAGAGTATGAAGGCCGAAGGCGGACCAGGGTGGCCGTTTTCGAGGTTCCACCTCAAATTTCGGGAGAGCTCCTGGCTGCATTTTTATGCAGTACGGCCAAATTTTAGGGGCTCTCTCCGACAATTTTAACGGGGGATAGACTTTTGATATTATGCTGGATCAAGAGGCCTTCAAGTCCGTCCTCAACTGTTTGGTGTTTGGTGACCGGAAAATGCCGGTCATAGTGACCGGTAGCAGACCAACTTGCTGGAGGTGTGGAGAGACAAGTCACTTTTCCTCCTCCTGCCCAGGGTAGAAGGCCCCTGGAGTTGCGGTCACAGGTGACCAAAATACCCCCTTGGCCGACAAAGTAAAATCCACGGCGCCTGTAGTGGGCCTAGCTGCGGGGCGGACCGTTGGGGAAAATCCCTCGGTTGGGTCCAGACACACATTACCCTCAAATCCGACGCCTGCCACAAGTGTGGTTAAGGAGAAGGATGAGGGGGAATGGCGCCTCGTGGTTAGGGGCAAGGGGAAGACCCAAACAGTTCCAACATGACCCCGGGGACATTGTCACCTACAGCCCCATTCCATCTACCAGCTCTGAGGGCGACGCCTCGGCGTCTCATGCAGAAACAGCAACTTAATGAACCAAGCTGGCAGAAGATTTTGGACCTGAAAAAATTGAAAGAAAAAGTGGTGGCCAAGCGAGCAAAAAATAAAAAATCGCTGGGGGCACCCTATCCTCTGCCCCGTCCAGTTTGAAATGAATTGGTCGGAGGCGCAAGGGAAGGCCGAGATCGCGGTTAAGCTGTGGTCTCGGAGGAGACTTTCCCTGAAGGGAAGGGGCGGAGGTATGTGTTACACACGTATATATCCGATCCTCCTTTACCGACTCTCTGTGCTTCCACTCCCGTATGCCATACTAATGTCATTAGTCCGGACCTTGTTCTCTTTCTTGTGGAGAGACAAGTCCCCTTTGGTATCTCGCGAGATCTGTTGCGAGATCTGTTGCCTTCATCCCTCTGAGGGCGGTCTGGGTATGCCTAGCATTGAGATTCGTCAATATATGCTTCGCATTACCTTTCTAGACCGAATGTGTCGCGGATTGGATGAGGTGGGCTCTTTTTGGAAAGAAATGTCCGAAAACATTTCCCATCCCTGAGAAGTGTGCACTCGTGCGAGGAGGAAGCCGGCCGTAGACCTCGTGCCGAGTGCTCCTTCTACCGCGAATGTTGTAGTGCTTTGAAGCTCCTCTTACGGACGACGGATGGCCTCTCCGACGCCCAGGCGTTGTCTCGTAAGGCATTTTATCAATTGTTTGTTAGGGGGTCCGTTCAAGATGATCTGATCGACGAGCTCTGTCTTACGAAGCAGGAGGCTCGCTCGATATGGCCTTGGGCGCCTGGGTTGAAATGGTCTCAATAATGATGAGGCATCACTCACCTGGCTGATGATTCGTGGGGCCCTCTGGATCGGCAAGAGACTTTGTCCAGCAGGCTTGGAGAAATATCCAAACTGTCGTCGCTGTACTGGGGAAGTCGAGACCATTGGTCACGCCTTTTTTCAGTGCAAGACGGTAGTGCCGTTGTGCAGGTTTGTTGAAGGCCTCATGGTTCGAATGCTGCAGGGAAAGTTCTTTGTCCTGGAAGCCAGTTCTGTTTGTAGCAATGTGGTGCCGCAATTGACGAAGGCTGAACACTATGTGTTCTGTTGCTTACTAGGGATTATGAGAGTCGTGATTTGGACGACGCGTCAGAAGGGATTCCATGAGGGCGAGAAGTTCACCTCTTCCCAACTGATCTTGTTCTTTAAGCATCAGCTTAAAGTCAAGATTAGGACGGAAAGGCGGCGGCTCACCTCATCCGAATTTGGCAAAAGGTGGGTGAATCTTGCGCGAATGTGTAGAGTGAAAGGGGCTGACCTAGAGTGGCATTTGGATGTCGGTTAGGTACAGAATTTTGTCCTAACAGGGTTGAACATACGAATCCCACCCAGATTTTAGGTTAGACTAGGTTTTGTATTTTGAAGATTTAGTTTCCCTTTTTTCTAGTAAACTTAGCTAGGGTATGCATGCGCATTGGCCCCTTTTATCGGCAACCCATCCAGATATTAGGTTAGTTTAGTTTTTTGATTTTGATCCTTTAGTTTTCGTTTTTTGGTTAACTTAGCTAGGGTGTGCATGCTCATTGGTCCGTTTTATTTCTGTCCCTATTTTTTTTCTTTTGTTTAATTCCCCATCCCCTCCCTCGTTAGGTGGTCAGTGATGTCAGTTCTCTGGTGGATGCGGGACGCCTTTCGTTTTGTGTGTGTGATTTCTCGTATTTGTTGTTGTGTTTGAATGTGTGTGTGCCTGCGTGAATGCTTGGAGGTATGAATGTTTTTTTCATTTCTTCATAGTCCCGCATTGATTTCGTCCGGTGAACTGATGTTTCTGCCACATTCATGGTTTGTGGGTGGGGTTTATTACTAACCCAGTTTTGTTTAGTTTAGTGTAAATATTTATAGCATATTGTATATATTCATTTGGGGATCGTTTTAAAAGTTGTTTATTTTTATGACCCTCCCCCCACGAACAATAATTATATATAATGGGTCTAGTTAGGCCATCGTAGAGAATTTGAGGTATTATGGTGGACGTAGTAAGAAAGATAGGAGTGAGTGTATTGTTTTGGTGATTGGAATATTGTTGGCATGATTGGGTCAGTGTCTGCGACTAGCTAAGTTTAGAATTAAGACAGATGAAGACCGTCCTTCCCCATCCCCCTTTTAGGCCTTGTGCCACATTTTGTATATATACATACAAATAAATATTGTGAGCTTCGTGACGGATAACCAACTGCCAAACAACTCCACGTCACTCATACTTTTGAAGTTGAAAAGTTAAATTTATTTAACACGAAACAACTCCAATACACTCACTCACCAACCTCTGAAATCACTCCTGAACTTTTACCAATTTTAGAACTCACAATTCCAAACTTTATTCTTCTAAATTACAAGTTCAATATTACTTCTTAATATGAACTCCAGTACAACTATTACCCAATCAAAGGGACACGACTCTGTCATACCTTTTCAGTTTGCATGCTTGAACATCAAACATTAATAAATCTAATTGTTATGTTTTGAAATCATTCCGTTGAGTTTTTTATCTTATTCCATGTATGAATATAGAGATTTTTAATGTTAGTGGAAATCGTTAATTAAGTATTTACCCATTGTCATTAACACATCCACTACAATAGGTTTAAGATTTTGATTCAGTCGTGAGTAGAAGGTTCTCTGGTTTAAGAACGAGGAACGGTGAGAAACGTTGATAATTGTTACAGAATGGGTGGGCGGGGTTCATGGGTGTGAATTTTTTTTTTCTTTAGTCTATTGTTTGCCATTGGTTTAAGCTTATTTGCGCTTTTTATTTCCATACCCATGTCTATTTGTCTACTTTTTTTGCATATAATTTCAGAGGGCAACGACTTAAATTATTATATATTAATTAGTATAGTAGGAATAATAATTTTTTGAAAATATCTTTTGTCAAAACTAGTATTAATTTTTCAGATTTATTTCAAGTACTATTTAATAGATAGCAAATATGTGTATAGCTTAGTTAATTGAGACGTTACCTTTTTTTCTTATATGATTCCATTGAATTATTACACTCAGTAAATCACAAAATGTGGAAGGAATTTCAAATAAATATAAAGGATTAATTTTGGAATTGCTGGTTTCGTAAAAGTAAGTTAATGTAAATGGAGGATGCATAAATATATGCATGCGTGACGGTGCATGTACGTGTGTAAGTAGATTTTTATGTAGATACGTGGGTGTACATATATGTATATATTTTTTGTGGAATTTCGTTTGCATATAAGGTAAATGCAAACTTCAATATTAATCTGATAGTAAGAATAGCGAACACCTTTTTAGAAAGGCTTCTTTAAGTGGTAAGTTAAGCTAATTTTTGGCGAAGAACACGCGCTAGTATAATTATATGATAGATTTAGGTTGGGTACGCGTGTAGGTTTAGTTAATGGGTTAGTAACGTTTATGGGATGAGTAATATATATATATATATATATATATATATATATATATATATATATATATATATATATATATATATATATAAATATATACGTGTGTGTGTGTATGTGTATGTGTGTATCCTGGGTCCTACACTGTTCCTTATCTTTATTAATGATCTTCCAGATGTCCCAGGTTTGTTGCATTCGCTTGAGCACTTTGTATTAAATATGAAACCCAGGGTTTCAAACTGCTATCCCTGCAAGTGCATATATTAGTTCTATCCAGATATTTCCATATATATATATATATATATATATATATATATATATATATATATATATATACTGCTTCAAAATATGACACTGAAAATGGAGTACAAAGAATATTGAACATTGTTATATAACACAAAATTCTGAATTCAATCTATCAATTTGTGTGTGTGTGCGCGCGCGTGTGTGGGTATCTATGTGTGAGAAAAAGAGTGAGAAAGAGATTCCAATGAGAAAGAGTAAAGTATTACACGTAACGCATTTCTTTCTTAAAAACTGTCTTACTTTTTCCAAACAAATACTATTATATATGCATTTTTGGGAGAGGAAGATACACATATTGATCTATATAGATACATTTCATATATATATATATATATATATATATATATATATATATATATATATATATATATATATATATATATATATATGTATGTGTGTGTATATATATATATAAACAGTGAAAAATTATGTGATTGTAGAAACCCAGAAGACTGCCCATTGGAAAATAAATGCTGCATCAAATCTGCGGTATACCAATGTACTATCAAATCCACTGAGAGACCGAATACTAATATGATATACATTGGGTCTACGAAGAATGAATTTAAAGCAAGATGTATGCAGCATAAGTGCTCTTTCAACAATATAAATAAAAGAAATCAGACATCTCTATCTATATATTTTTGTCATTTGAAGGAAATGAATAGAACACCAAAAGTAAATTGGAAAATTATAAACAAAACTAGAACTTGTAAAACTTTATGCCTTTTATGCTTACATGAGAAACTACACATTATTAAGTTTCTAAATAATAAAAATCTATTAAACAATAGACATGAGTTAACGGTTTTCTGCCGAAATCATCAAATTTTTGCTTTGAATAATTAATATAAAAAATTTTATAATCCGTAGTCCTAATAAATAGCTTAAATACCCTACAAAAAGCTAACCCTTTATGAAGTCGTCAAAAAACATATGTTACGGCAGTTTATTTTTATATATACAGGAAACCCTTTCAGAAAAAATAAAATTAAAAAAAATAAATAAATCTCCATAGACACGTAAACCAGACTAGAAGCAACCATCTTCAGTTTTAAATTTAGACAGGCCAACTTAACCCGGACTTGACATCTATGAATGTAAATCAATACTGATACAAATTATTAACGCCCTGCCCCCCTTTCAGATATGAACAATCGCGCTGTCCGTTTCCATGGGAATTTTGATTTCAATAATGAATATGCTATTAAAACACGTAAATTTCAGAAATAAGGTATTCCAAACAAAATTTTAGCTTGAAGATGGGACAGACCTTACTTATTCAATTTAATTCAAATAATTATATTGAAGTTTTCGGCTCTTGTTTTGAAACCTCATAAGTCTTATATAGCGTGTTGGAATCATATTTTTAAATAAATTGCAGAAGACATATAAATTATGAGGAAGCATTTAATTTAGATTTATTTTCGACAACAAAGAATTTTCATTGTTAAAATGTTTTTTTTTTTTTTGAGACGTTTAATAACATATGCTTATTTATACAGGAAAATGTATATATTTCCATGGATATTATTTTATACATTGTCATAATTATATAAAGTCTCTTATTTATTCCATTTCAACAGTCTAAGTTTGAAGAAACACACACAAAAACACATATATATGCATGCATATATATATATATATATATATATATATATATATATATATATATATATATATATATATATATATATATGTGTGTGTGTGTGTGTGTGTGTGTGTGTGTGTGTGTGTGTGTGTACATATCTATCTATCTCAGCAATGGGAATATATATATATATATATATATATATATATATATATATATATATATATATATATACAGTTTATTCGATATATACGATTTTTCCTCGAGTAGAATTTGCACTAAATTTAACTATGTGCATCGAACAGCCAACACCCGTTCCGACACCAGCTACTTCCGCAAGACAAGAAATTTGATACACACATAAATGCACACTATTCTCTTTTTCTCCCTACTACTATCTTCAGGAATTATACAGTCGATATTACCTTTTAGGCACGAAGTCATGCAAACTCACGCACATACATACACACACACCCATAAAACTACATGAAGTAAACATGTTAGTTGTATCTGACCAATAAAAACGAAACAACATTCCTATTTGTTACTTATTCTATTTTAGTATTATTGTTATTATTATTATTATGGGTGTGTGTGTGTGTGTGTGTGTGTGTGTGTGTGTGTGTGTGTGTGTGTGTGTGTGTGCAAAACAAAAACATAGCTACTTTCATCCAATTTGACATAGTGGATTTCTACCAACTCATCACGGAAAACTTGAATGGCGCTATATAACTCGCACAGCATGTTGAAATCACGGACGGAGATATTAAAATAGTTAAGCACTACCGTACATCTCTGTTGTTTCACAATAATGAACCCTGGAAAAAAAAAAAAAAAAAAAAACAAACAAAATCACAACATGTCATGTAACAACGGGTAGCCACGATGGTGTCTTGAATTAGTAGGCATACACATGCTCTCAATCCTTGCCAGGATCCTAGAGGAAAATGAAACGGGACTATATAGTGATGACGGATCCATCCTGATGAGAGAACCCAATGGCATTAAATTAGACAGATTTAGGAAAAAATAGTAAACGGCCTAAAGATAGAAATAAATGCATGTACATAAACAGTAAACTTCTTAGACCTTACTGTCAAACTGAATAGGGATACATACGAATGGTACCAAAATATAATGACACACCAACTTACGTACACACATCATCCAACCATCCACCTTCATTCATCAAGCAAATACCCGTAGCAATCAACCGCAGACTATCTGAAAAATCATCTGAGGGGCCCCTGAATTCGTATGAAAAGATATAGATGCGAGCTCGTTCAGTATCACCTTAATTTCACGATTAGCTAGGAATGATTGGATTAAACCAAATATTCGTCCTAGACCATTAGCCTTGGAGGTTTTGTAGAAGACCAGCATGGCAAACATTGTCGAATAACGTCATGATATCTAGAACCACAGCTCGATCTTCACCATTCTTAAGTAGCGATTGATAGACAAGTTCAGTGATGACCATTAACACATCGGTTGTTTGTCCGAAGACGCAGATGACACAAGTACTGATAGCATACAAGGAAAAGAAATTACAAAATTTCCTACAGAAGTTAGCGACGGAAAGTGAGAAGAAGGGACTAACCATAAACCACATAAAGATGGAAGGCATGGTTATTAGTAAGAGGCGAAATGCGATTTTCAAACCAGGAACACTAGACTCAAGCAGACACAGAAGTTTAAATATCTGGGAAGCGTTTTGACAGAGGAAGGTAAGTGTAACACTGACATCCGTATTAGAATTGTCCACGGTGCATTCCAAAAGCTGGGCAGAGTATTGCAAGACAGAAGGATTTCTTTGGTAACAAAGAAAAGAATACTGAGACGATTTCCACAATGATGAAGAAGAGACTTGAGGCGACAGGGATGTCGTTGTACGGAAGGGTGCTAAGGATATCATGGACCGACCATGTGAGCAATGATGATGTCTTAGTGAGGATGTAAACGTGGAGGAGGCTTATACTTAACATCAGGAAGAGGTAGCTGAGGTTTCTGGGACACATAGTGAGGGAGGAGTGCTTGGAGAATCTAATACTCAAGGGGTAAATAATGGAAAAGCGGTACCACGGAAAGCGCTGGCGTGCTTGAGCAGGTCGATGATATTAGGTTGGTGCAAAAATAATGACGTAATAAAGTCGTTTCTTGACGTTAAAAATACGTCAAAAAACGATATTATTACGTCATTATTTTTGCACCAAACTAATAGAACGTGATCTGGGAGAGGGAAGGAACTTGTTGAGAGATGCAAAGGATATAGGGAGGTGGAGAGCCATTATCGCCTACGTCCTGAAAGGACATGGCACATAAAAAGAAGAATAAAAGGTTTGTCCGAAAAGTAGGTCGTGCGAAGTAAAATGCTTAACCATATCGGAATTTATTAGAGCCTCGAATTCTTTGCCAAATAAACTAAGAGGGCGATAATTGGAAGAGGTCAGAATATTCTTCAGGGTTCTTAAAAACGGGAATACAGAGAAGGACTTCCTACATGCTGGAAAATCTATGAAATGCTTATTTCCCTTTAAAAATGATAGCAGGTTAAAATGCGTTATATTTTCGTAGGAAATCGGTTCAATATTTGAGAGCGTTTATAGATATAGAAAATGCAGATACATCAAACGGTATTATTAGGTTACTGCAAATATAATGACGTAATAATGTCGTTTTTTGACGTAACGGTTTATGTGATTTGTTGTATACAGCCGTTTTAACTCTTGCTCCTACAGTTATATACAAATGTCAGTAGCATCCCCTTTTGAAATTTACAGCCTGTTTAAGTAGTAATTTAAATTTCTAAATTCTGTGTTCAGGGTTGGCACAAGGTCTTGCTCAGAAGGTCTCGGGGAACGATGCGGAATCCAGTAGCAGTAGTGTGGCGACTATTTAAGTTGTCCAAACCTCCAGCTTATATGGAGTCTAGAAGATGCAGGGTTAACCAGGGTCTGGGATTCGGTTATCTCCCAACCTCAGCATCAAACTTTTTCTAAAATCTCATAGTTTCAAAATATGTTTTCAAATTTAGGGGCTGTTCAATCTCTTTTTAATTAAATCCAAATGTCTTCACTTTTGATCTCGCACCACGCTCCATATAGGTGGTGCAAATCTCTCTCTCACTTCTCCCACCTTCTTAGCATCCACCGTCAGTCCATTTCCAAATGCTGATACAACTGTCTTTGTGACGAATATAAACATTAGAATGCATAGGTGAAAAGGGTGTTTCCAGTAATTAATCCTTCTTTCTCAGCTTCTTTCTCTCTATCTCTCTCTCTTTCTCTGTCTGCCTCTGCCTCTGTCTGTCTGTCTCTGTCTCTGTCTGTCTGTCTGTCTCTCTCTGTTTTAGGCGATTCCCAAAGCCAGGGTCTTCACCAGATAGTCGGAGCCAATCCAGATTGGCCAAGCCAGCCAAAATCAAGAATTGTTTTGTACATACACACTTGTCAGAAAGAAAAATTGTCTCAAAAATTTTAGTAATAATAATAATAAAATGCGCGACTACACAATTTTTGCCTACGGTCACAAAATGTTATCCAAAGAAAATCCAGATCGCCCCCGCTAGCAAAATTCCCCAGATCTCAAAAATTGTTTGTTTATCCAACAGTCATTGTATTTTTAGATTCATTCTATCCTTTTTTGGTACACTGACCCCTCAAAAGAATGCAACCCTATCCTTTCATACACTCTGCAGCCTGTTTATCCTCTTTCTCTTCCTCTTTTCCTTTTCTTCTTTTTCTTTTTCCAAAGCTGCATTGTGTTTCACGCAGTAAGCGATGATCTGACGGCAGGATAATATCTTTCAGAATTGTCTAAATCTAGTATTTTAACGAAAGATTTTCTTTGC
>OZ010574.1:138084147-138259147 GCA_963932145.1 Acanthosepion lycidas
CATCGAAAACTGGACTGGGCCTCTGGAAATGCCGATTCTGGGGCAAATTCATTAAGCCTATTCAGGATGATACGAGCAATGATTTTGCCAGAAACCGAAAGAAGAGATATTCCTCTTCAAATACATTCAAACCTGTTCCTTTTCCGCCTTTACAAATGGACAAATGAACCATCCTTATATTCTCCTTTTTCCCACACAATGGTTGTCAAATTCACAAATTTTGCGTATCTAAAGATTGCTGCCACATTTTTATATTTCAGTTGTAATCCCATCTTTTCCGGGGTAGGGGCCTTGAGTGTGTTTGTGTGTATAGAATTAATACAAGTAAATTTTTTCTTACTTACCTTATTTATGTTGCCTTAAGCAACCCTCCGGATCAATCCGTCCACTTGTCAGTGCTTATCAGCAACTCGATTTTCCTTTTTATATGCATTTTGCATTCGTGCAAGTTTTTTTTTTTTTTTTCATAGTGTATGAACGTTCGTATGTGCGCCCTAGCGGCCATCTGCGCGTATGTGTAGCATACCGTAGTTATCTGTCCTTTTTGTTGTTTTTTTACACTCACGCATTATTGTTTTTTTTAAATTTTCTATCTTTTTCTCTCATATATATATATATATATATATATATATATATATATATATATATATATATATATATATATATATTATGCAGTGTTACATTAGACCATGCACATATCACATAAAGAAATTGCAAATTTTTGTTTCAACGTCAAAAAAAGGGGAACATGTTTTACGACGTCTCATCAGGTAGGGAATTACGGTGTTGCTAAAAGTTTTTATTCAGAAAAACAGTTATCGAAGCAAATATCCCACACTTACGTTTTTTCGAAATATTCATAAAATGTCTTCTAGAATTTACACGTAGAGATGGAAGGAAATCCAATGCATTAAGTAACCATGCGCGAATGAAAAGCAAGGGAAGAAGAAAAAATGGGAAGGGTAAAGAAAAAAAGAAAGAGGCCTGAGGATGAGGTAATAAGTGCTAAGAGGAGATAAAATCTGGCCAAAGAATTTCATTAGAATGTAGAATTTGAACTTCAACGGTCTTTTAGGTTGATTAAATATGTTTTTCAAGTAAAAAAATAATTTGCAGTTAAAGTAAAGGTTAGAATGTTACGTATCTTTTTTATTATTTTGGGATAAAACATTGTCAAGGCGAAAATAATTCTAGTGATATATTTTTTTTTCTAGGGAGAAGTAGGTGGTATAAAAATAAAAGGCAAAATATTATTAAATTAGTACTAACTTTCTATTTCTATTAACGTATGTTGGAAAAGTGGATCACTATTTTTATATATAGGAAGTTAGTTATTAATAGATAAAAATAATTATAATAAGCATAAAAAACTGTTAGATTGTGGCCCGAATCGCTACTACTTGCGATATCCAGACAGCATTAGTAGACGATGGTAATTCTATGTCTTGATTTTTTTACGTATGTAAACGGACCTTCTAATTTTCCAATATTTAAATTTTTTCCTAGTTTCTGTGTTACGTGTCTTACCGTTTATAAGGTGTTATTATTCAAAGGTTATAGTTTTCTCATTTGGACCAGCTAATGAGTAAATCATAGAGGTAGGTTCCATGAAACTAAAAAGAAAGGTAGACTAAAGGTAGTTTCAATGAAACTAAGATTATTGTATTATTACATTTACAGAAATAGTGTGGCACCATTTAACGAGGCAGAAAGGGAAAAAAAAGCAAAGAAGGAAAGGAGAGGCTAAGAACCGAATCGTGAGTGATAAGCAAGAACACACACACAGCTAAGAGACAATGGATAAAGGGATATTTTGATAAGTAACAAATGGCGGAAGAGTGTCATTACAATGACAGGGAAATTCTGAGTAAAAAGAAAGAGAAAGAAAAATTCAAATGAAAATGTTATTTCGTTAAGTAACGAAAAACAGACAATTAAAAAGACTTGGACAGATATGATAAATTAAAAAAAAACACCCACGAGCATCCTTGGCCTGCGATAATAAAATTTTGTTATCAGGAATTGTGCCGAAAGAAAATGAATGTGTTTTTTTTTCTTTCTTCGAGGCGACAGACCGACTGGAACTTTGGAGATGTTTTTTTTTTTTTTGAGACCGTGTCGAGAAGACCACACATTCTGATAATTAGCGATAAAATACCTGACGTAAACCACGTGTAGAACAAGAGTTATGACGGCCATTGTCATATTGTCCCGTTTGCGGCTGGAGAAATGATAAACCATTAGGGGAAGCAAAGGGAAGAGATAATTTTTTTTTTAAGCAAGATATTTTTTCTCTTCCTGAAACAAAGCCGCAGATTCGTCCACGCCCGACTAAGACATCATTGGTCGAGTGGTAAACACGTGATGCACGAGGGAGGCTGTTGCCGCCCATCTGGAGGATGAGTACGAGAGGTTGACACGAAGATGTGGGGAGGGCAGTTCACGCCCCTCTGAAATATGATGAGAAGGTGGCAGTGAGGAAAGGTTCCCAAAAATAGAAAAAGGTGGAAATTCCTAACCAGAGAGGTGGATATGTATTTAGAATTATCGAGGAACCCCCCGGCGCCGACAAACTCACCCCGGTTTTGCTCGGCGCCCATATAAACGAAGCCACAACGAGCAGAAATGAGTCGAGACCCAGCAATTCCCAGAGTCAGTCTCCGGTTGAGTCAAGCATCGCAGATAGCTGGCCAGATTCACACACATTCCGGACCCATCTCTTCAAACCAAGAACAATTTTTTTGACGAGCGACTTAGATCCAGATCACTGAAATAAGTTTTTCTTTTGACTTTCGTCCAAAGACCCACCGAAACACTAATTTCTTAGAGAGCAGACGACTTAAAGTGTTAAAACTTGCCTAGCGGAAAACGAATGTGTCACAATCCATAGAACGGGTCGGGAGATAGATGCAGTCCTATGTATCGAACATCTAGACATAAAGTTTGTTACCTTTTTCTTTGATACTTTGAACTTTTGAGTTTTCATTTTATTGCCTTTTATGCGTATTTTTGTGGTATCACCCCCGTTGGACTCGGTTTGCAGTACGGCCCCGAAGACTGATTGATTTCCTCTGCCTAGATCAAATCACAACGTGGGTAGGCAGACTGGGAATCAAAGTAGGACGTCACAGTTGGTGCCGTGGTAGACTGGGATAGAACGACACGGTTGGCGCTGCGACCAGGGGACGACGTCAGAATAGGAATAAATTATCATCAGTTAAATCTATGTTTAATATTCAAGTGAATTTGATAAAGATGAATCCTGTATTAGGAGAAGAACTAGGGTATAATAGGTGATGGCTTCGGCTCCCAGTTTACAGAGATAAGAGGATTCATTCGTAAATTCAAAATTTCTTTAGCAAGATTGTCATGTTAATTCTTTTTTATGTCTGCATTTTATTGCTGTCCCATACCTTCGATTTAATAGTTTTTTCTTTATAAGGGTATTTAATTATTTGTATTTTCTCCTGTAGGCAGAGAAAACACGGTTCGTTTCATGACTTCGAGATTCTAGCCTGTTTTAGTATTTTCCATCTAAGTTTGAGTATTTCACCCTTGTCTATTAATTCTCAAAAATACTTCGAAAGTGAGGTCATATTTCATTTGACTGGGTTGGTGAAGAACGAGGTATGGTTATAATAGCGTTCCATCATGACCGAAGGTTGGAATGTACCGAGACTTTTCAAAACATATTGATCACGCCAGCTGATGCGCTTAAGCTCCTCTCAGCATAGTTGTAGTAAAAATCACAGGGAGGCTCTGTGGGTGTTGAATAAATACAAATGTATTGAATATGCGTCATCAACAGGGATTGGCCTGCCGCTCTACCAGACAGGTACACGCGGATACGAACGACCAACCATTATATATGAATAACCATTTTCGAGTTTTCGAATACTGAAGAAAATTTTGTTCTCTTATTTATTTTCAAATTCTATTCCTGATAGGTTAATGATGGCTCTCCACGTATTCTTTTTTTACTGTATGCGAGTTGACAAGATTTTGTGGTTATGATAGTGGAGTGATTTTGAATTTTAGTCTTTGCAACATATTGCTTCTCACATGTTGTTTAAGAAATAAGTGATAAGTGTGAGATAGAAAGAACAGATATATATTTTATGTTTTTCCAAAGATACTTGTGAGAATGTAAATGTACCATACCGGTCGAAATGTGAATTCTGCTACTTGTATAAAATTAAGTTTGCTGCACAAAGTTTTCGTACGTGCACAAAGTTTTCGTACGTGCACACACACAGTGACTCACACACACACAAACCGGCACTTCGCACACACGCACACACACACACACACACACACACATATATATATATATATATATATATATATATATATATATATATATATATATATATATATATATATGATAAAAATATACTTTAAGGTAAGCTATATTTATGAGTGAATGTGTTTAATATCAGAGATAGAGCATATGTAAATATTAAAATCGATACTGATTCCGACACCAAATGGCGAATATCTGTTTTATGCTTCAAAACAATGTCCAGGAGACAAAATAATTTTGTTTACTTGCTGAATGCTTTGTTTTCATTAAATATAGCTCGGAAAAATTAGATTAAATTATTTCATGATATAGATTTTCAGATCAAGTAGTCGGTAATAAATATGGAATCTCTCTGTAATTTTCATATCTAAAATATATACCATCTCTATACATGGAAATTAATATGTAGTGATTGCAGGAATTGATCAACTGTTGGATGTGATGAATTGAAAGGAAACATTAAAACCATTAAAATGATAATAAAACTGCCTCGAGACGGGAAAAGCAATACGACATTTTTCAAGAGAAGATTGAATTTTAAGATGATTTTTCAAAAATGTTTTGTTATATAATCTATCCGATTTCATGTCAATTATTTTTTCCTTTTGTTTGTGTTTCCATAGGTTTTGTTATTTAATATTATATTTATAATATTAGGTTGGTGCAAAATTAATGGCGTAATAATGTCGTTTTTTGACGTTACGTCAAAAAACGACATTATTACGTCATTATTTTTGCACCAATCTAATAGAAGATCTGCCAAGAATAGTTTAAACGTGAACCGGTATTTAAAGTTATTCTGGATGATCTAACGATCAAATTAATTTCTGGATATTTTCAACTTAGTAAATAGTTTTTTTTTTTTTTTTAATGACGGTAGCCAATTTAATCAATATATATATATATATATATATATATATATATATATATGTATATATATATATATATATATATATATATATATATATATATATATATATATATATTCAAGTATATGATTGGTGATACGGAATAAATATAATCTACATTATACATTATACATTATACATTCTACATTCAACATCATCACTTGATAAGACACCAGAGGTGTTGAAACAAAATTACTTTTTTTGGAGTGATTTCATAACATATTTATGTTATAATTTTTAAATAAATAATTATATATATATATATATATATATATATATATATATATATATATATATATATATATATATATATATATATATATATATAGATAGATAGATAGATTGATAGATAGATAGATAGATAGATAGATAGATAGATAGATAGATAGATAGATAAATTTTGTCTATATTCATACGTATATGTCTGTGAATTTTGTGTTGGGGTGAGATTCCCAAGCGCAGATTTCGTAGGAGAGATCCGATTCTATGTAGCTGATTATTGTTCTTTTGGAACAGTTACTTTGGTAGCTATCAATGGTTTCTCTTTCATTATCTTAAACTCTTAAGTAGCAACACTTTCAATTCGACACTTTCGCTAACACTTGTGAACAATAAAGTAAGATCTCCAACAATACCTACCAATTTTAAAAGCTAATGGTTTCCTAACAGCTACATAATCAGATTAATATCACATTAAGTATCGTAAATGCAATTACCAAAAGTAATGGCGGGGAAGCTTCTATTTTATTGATATTTATTTCGGCTGAGATAATTAATAATTTCCTAAAAACTTTTAATAATGATAATAACAATTACACGACTAAAACACGCATACATATATATATATATATATATATATATATATATATATATATATATATATTAACACAATCACATAAGTACACACACATATATACATACAAACACATACATACATACATATATATATATATATATATATATATATGTGTGTGTGTGTGTGTGTGTGTTATCCATAAAATATTGAATCATTAAACACAGAGGAGGTTCAGTCTGCAGAAATGAATAAATTCAGATATGACACAAAATATTTTTGTTTAGTTGCTAAATATTCTGTATTCATGAAATTTAACTAAAAAAAATCAGAAAATTACTTAATATAGATTTTCGGATCAAGCCGTGTCTAATAAATACGGAATCGTCTTGTTATTTGCATCTCTAAAATATATACCATCACTAAATATGGAAATTTTTATGAAGTTAAATGAGTGATTGTGTTCTTTAATGAGCTTTTGATTTGTTGAATTGAAAGGAAACATGACTCCAACTAAAAGTTATCAATTAAAGCAATGATAACGATGACAAATTTCATTCGAGAAAGGAAATGCAACACGGCCCGTTACCAAAACCTTTTGTTTTTTATCAATAATGTTTCAAATTTTGTGCAAAAATAAAGGAAATAGTAATATTCTGCGAGGGCAAATTACGGATTAAGTACCAGCAAAAAACAGAACTTCATATTCCTTGAAAATAGGAACTGCACAGAGCAACAAAGGGAAATGAAATTGTCAGAAAAAGGAAGTAATCGTTGTCACAGAACTTCAATAAATTGGTTGAAGTAAATGTTATTTATATACAGGAAACTCAAATGAAAATCAGAACGAATGAATAAAGATTATAGTGGGTTATAGATAGAAGCTGTCATATAGAATGCATTGAATGTTGAAAGTAATATCTCGTGATAAATGTCAATGTGATAAACTTTTGGATTTTATCTGCTGCTGTTCCGATGAATCACAAAGGTTTCTTTATGAAAAAAATTCAAATTTACCCACTCATAAATACATCGGAGTAATTATCAGGTAAGTAACCAATGGGAAGATTTCACGTAATTCCTTGAAATTTTGGACACTTCATTGAGAAAAATACGCTCAGTTAGATGTCATATTTTCGGATCATGGCGTATCTTGCGTTTGGGCAAAAGAATATTAAAGCGTCTCTTGATGAAATGTGTTTTAATCAACGCGAGCTTTAACTTAGGCCTCTACACCGAGTTTAGACCAGTGACTGACTGGAGGCTTACAATTAACACGCGAAAGTCCGTTGCTTGAATTAGATTAGAAATTAATTAATTTTTAAAGAAACTTCTACGTTTTACTTTTGGATTAAATTAAGTTAATTATTTAAGATACTGAATTAAGTATAATGTTTATTTATTTTATATTAAATTTACATATTTTATCTTAAGGATGGTTTTGCGGTGCGAAATTCAAGTGTCAAGTGTTAAGAATTTTATCACATAAAATTAATTTAAATTTAATATTTCTCTCTATTTTTCATCAACAATGACCGTATTATGCATAGCATTAATTTCGTATAAATAATTTGTATTTCATTAATATAACAAGTATTTTCTTTAAAGCATGTTGAATATTTCTGTCCTTCGTAAATAAATATATTAAAAACATAAAAAAATATTGTTTTTCACTATAAAATTAATAAAAAATGCAACGTATTAAAGAATTTATCACATAAACTTAATGGCAAAAATTAAATTCCATAATAAATTTAATATTTTACAACTATTCTTAAAAATGTACCACAAAAATGTAAAAGAGGAAACATTGTCTTTTAAGTAGGTTCTTTCTCACTTGTACTTTATTTGCGATTATTTTAAAAATTTAAACAGTGAAATTCACAAAAAGATGAAATTATTTTTTTTTGTCAAAAAAAGTTAATTTATTTTTTCTTTGTGCTATCATTCTTCATAATAAGGAATATTTTGATAATAAAATTCATTTTTTAATGAATAATGTGTGTTATAACACTTGGAGTATGTTGATACGGTCTTGTAAGAAAACAAGAAAATGAATGTAACTTTTTCCACTCCTAATTTTCCTATTTTACTTTAAAGAAATTTGTCCATCGGAAAAGAATTTAATTTATTAATATATTTTTACATTATTATTATTCATAGCAACGAATATATTGACTTAAAAATTTTAAAAAAAATATCATTATTTATGTTTATTTAAAAGTGCATGTTGAATTTTACTTGAATTGCTCCTAAAAATGTAAACCGAAATTAACCGGTTAAATATTTTTACAATAATTTTTTTAAAAAATGTGTAAAAATATAATTAATTTTGTTTAGATGTTTGTATTTTTTTGGTGGGAGGCATTGATCCACCCATCCCTCGTAAAATACGACTATCCAAAATTTTATTTTCCAAATGGAAAAAAAACACGTGTCTGAATCCTAAATTTCTTCGCCCTGACATTTTTTAATCCATGTTAGTCTCTAAAAGATTCTCACATTCATACAAACTTCTGAATACCCGAATTCTGAAGTATAAAACATCTATATTAGGTCCATATACTTTTATGAAGCATCATGCAATTTTTGCAAAATAATAGTTTAGCTAATATATAATTTCCGTACCTCAAAACTTTTATGTAAACGATCAAAATATTTTGTGTAAATAGGTTATCGTGTTAAATATAAATAACGATATAAAATTCATGTATTTCGTATTCTTCAATATTAGAATGAACAATAGCGATGGTTAAAATGCCGTACCTGATAAACCAAACAATGATGTTTTTGACAGGCATTTACCACTTGATTATGAAACAGTGGTTATTAGAGGAAAAGTACGACCTAGAAATCCGCCATCAGTATTTGTTCATTTACCATCAAGTGGTAACAAGTTCACTACCAAAACAAATAACAAGAAATAAAAATTCTGCTTATGTGTGAAATGTGCAAAATATGAGTTTCTAGAAAAGGTTAAATTTCTCACTTTTGAAAATTTGTATCAGAATATTGATCAACAGGTTTTTGTGTCTGAAGTAACATGCTATGAATAAAACATTCAACTGTTCAACCAATCTACTGATTTTATCACTGGAGTTATTCCAATGTTTTAATTATTTTTTAAACTGAAGATTCGAATGGTACAATCCTGGTATAGATACAAGAACTTGTTCTTCAAAAATTCGAATATCACAAATCAATGTAGCAATTTGTTATTTAGCAACTTAAAAATTGATTCTTAGACAAAGATTTTCAAAGAAAATATGAATGTTATGTCACTACAAAGTACTGGGACAAACATTATGATTCTGGTATGTTTATCAGGTCATTTGGATATTTTGCTATATCTGGGTCATTATATAATTGACTTTAGGATGGTTTTAATTTAACCAATGTGATAACATTATAAACTTTCACAGCAAAAGTCTTAAAATTAGATGACTTTAACTTTTTTGGTAATATTTTATGCAGAATTGCTGAAAATCAGAAAAATTGTATTCTTTTATTTGATGAAGTGTATGTCAAAATTGCTCTAAAATATCATGGAAAGAATTTATTTGGTTTGGATGAAAATTCTGAAGTATTAGCAAAAACAGAATTGGGCATTTTGATAAAATGTTTAAATAGTGGAGCAAAATTTCCTTTTAATTAAATGCAACTTTTCTTACATGAAAATATTTTATATATTGTTGATGCAATGATATAATTAAATGGTCATTTAATTGTAATTTTATGTGACAGCAACAAGACCCATCAATCTTTTTTTTTTTTTCGAAAAGTTTGTCACTGTATTTAATGAGCTTTGGATAACTAAAAATGGCTTGTAATTTCTTTTTTTATGTCATCTTTTTTAAAATATTCGTAATAATTTTATTATTAAGCCTACTTCTGAACTACTGATTTATTATGAAGACAAAAATGACAGTAAAATGGGACATCGTAAAATGGGACATCGTAAAATGGGACATCGTAAAATGAGACATCGAAAATAGGACATCGTAAAATGGGACGTCGAAAATGGGACAACGTAAAAGATATTTTTGAGTGTGAAAAAAACTCAATTCATTAAACTGTCCAAATTAACTGATGTAGTTGTTTACCCAAAATCTGCTCAGCGACAATATGTTTTCCGTTGTTTCAGAGATTTTAGCGATCAAACAAGAGCTGCCATTAAAATGCATCCATTGTTAAATGGAGAGGATATTGCAGAAACAACTACCTTCATTTTATGAGTTAAAATTCAGGAAAATTCTTAGTGTCAAAGAAATATATGCTGACACTAAGAAAAATGATCCACTTAAAAACGTGATATCAGATTTAGATGTGTTATTTCTTTTCAATTTTAGGAAAATAACAAAAAGAATGGAAGGAAAGCATGGTAAAATAATTAATTTATTGGCAAGTGGTATTACTTTAGCCATTTAACATACATGCAATGGTTTAATTCCATATTGAAAACACAAAACTACTTCTTAAATTAAAGTTGATGTCAAAGGACATAATTATTCAAATTTTCTGGATGAAATGCCATGACAAACATTTTATAGCATACCAGACCTAGAATTAGGAACTCTAAAGACATTAAAATATCACTTTTCTATACAGCACGCTGTGTTATAAGAAATATTGTCCTATAGAAGCGGAAATATTTAATAATAATAGTTTTTATTTTCAAGAATATGAACATTTTTTTTTAAAGAAATACCTCGTGGCAATTTAAAAATGTTGCTGGTTACCACAGTTCAGTTTTTCTGTTTTATAATGTTTAGTGTTGTTAAACTGAAGACTTGCAGAAATTCTTTGACAAAAATCTTTGTTAATATCTTATATATATCATTTCAATATGAAAAGAGAACACAGTAATGTATTGTCAAATATATATTTTTAAATAAAGTTAAACTCAAGAACTGGCAATAAACGTGTTGAAATTATCTCAAAATGTTATTTCTAAGATAAAAATATTTATACAATTCTATTTAAGACTACACAATCAATAAAAAAAAAATCATATTTTTCAAGCAATAAAAATGTGAGCATACATATTCATTCAGATACATATTTACCAGATATTTTTTTTTTATTATTTTCAATTTACCACCTTTATATATATATAATATTTAATTTGTTAACTCCGAAAATTACCTTCTAATTAATGTAGTGTTCTTGTTAATGTAAATTGATTTTCATTATTAAAAATATGTTTGCTGATATTATCAATTATTGCATCATAGCGAAATGTGTATTGTCTTCATCTTATGTGAAACATTTTACATGTAACAGAATTCACAATAAATTTTGTAAAGCATATCAAAATTTCTGTTTCTCTAACATTTTTTGTAAAGCATTTTTAGACTTTGATTATACACAATTTTGTAAAATGTTTAAATCGCTTTCTGATTGTATTATAAAGATTTATATTTTCTGTAATAAATTGATATAAACACATTAGCTCATTATTTTTAGAATATCATATAAAATGTCTAATTTATGGTGAATAAATTGATTTTTTTGTGTTTAGTTATTTCATGGTAGACGACGTTATTTCTGTTCTTTGTACATTTGCATTTATGGAAATTAAATAATTGTAATCCGATTTCTAATATTGTGCATGGTTGATAATTAAGTAATTGCTGGATATTACTAAGAATTTCCTTGCCAAAAAATATTCTCTGAAATTGTTATTTAGTAGTAACTTAGATCTCTACATTTCAGGCTACAGTCCTGGACACCAGTTGCATGGTTGCTAGGCCTATTTTAACGATTACTTTGGTTTTACATAGAAAATATGGTCAGAAAAACAATTTTCTTTATTTCTCTAAAAATTTATGTTGAAATTTAAAATACAAAAATTCTCTATGACATCGTGAAAAGAGATAAACCGACCTGGCAAACGCTATTGGAAAAAGTTGAATTTTCTCTTCTTTTTGATTTTAAGCATAAGGAAAAGTTGAAAAATATCCATAAGTGATGAAATAGAGAATCATTTGTATAAATATGGAGCATAATATTAGGTCATCTCATTGGAAGAGAAACGAAATGTTCTTGATTAAAATAACAGCCATTAATTTTGCCTTATAATATTATCTAGCACTTATGCGTATAACAAAAGGCAAATGGTCATGGACTTAGGATAGTTATATAATAAGCAGGCAGTATATACACTAAACGAGTGACCTTCAGATTACTGAATCATTTCATGTCTAATAATAATTTCATGATCAGAAAGTTTAAAAGTTGCAAGAAATTTCAACGTAGTCTTAAACGGTATATGTGCGTGTCTGTGTGTGTTTGGTTGTGTGTGCGCGTATGTGTGTGTTTGTTTCTTTGTGCGTGTCTATATACACACCTGTATATGTGGGGTGTGTTTATATACAAACCTGTATATATATAATATATGCTGCATGTATGTAAGCATAATATGAGTATACTTTCAGACAGAAAGATACATATACAAATGGTTGATCTCGTAAGTAAGAAAAAACATTTATATATTATATTTATATATTATATATTCAAGTATATTTATTTATGAGGTTGCCAAAAATAAAGCAAATGCCGAAAAACAATGACGTAGGGGCGAGCCTACAAGTAAAAATAACGAATATTTATTCAAAAAGGTCACTTCTGTTACTGCCAGTAATTAAATCAAAACAGCATTTTGATGAAAACAAAATACACGTAATAAAACATCGCACACATGTCAAAAGGTATTTATTTTACTGCAGGTTTCTCACAGACACACACATATATATCTGCGTGTGTGCGTTTGCCTGTATGTGTGCGTGTTAAGAGTGAGGTCAACACCGACTGGGGACAGTCTGTTTCATGCTTATACGCAAAGTTCAGGTCAGGACTATTTATGTATCTTGGTCAAAGGTGCATATAGTCGAACAAACACACAACACTACAACCTGAACTTTGGGTTCAAGCATAAAAGGACAGTAGCCAGTCGGTATTCATCCCAGTGTCCACTTTTATATCATATATTTATATACGCTATATCCATTATATTGAGCACTTTTACCCATCAATATAGAATGCCATAAGATTATATTTTTGTCACACATACACATATACATACACACACACACACACACACATATATATATATATATATATATATATATATATATATATATATATATATATATATATATATAGCTAACAAATGAGCATACCTGATGAAAAACTTTTCTAAACTTAATAAAAAGAAAGTTTTTTCATTAACATCTTTGTTTTACTCTTAAGAGGCAATATCAAAGGGTTCTTTGCGGTGAAAAATCTATATATTTCGATATTCGTATTATAATGAACAAATTGTCGAATTTTAATGAAACTTTCAGTGTATATTTACAAATAAATTATTTTAGAAACCATTCCTTTGTTTAAATCTTGATAAAAAATAATCTTGTTTAAATATGTTAATCCCAACATAGTTATTTATTTTATGAAATTTCAAGAAATACATTTTTGTAGGCTTTAATGTTTATATTAGTTATTAGCGCAAATCCTTAGATAAATTAAATCATCAAAATCATTCTTTTATATTATTTGTAAATCAGGTCCCACGATTTCAGAAAATAATCATAGAAAGAAATATGCGATACAACAAAGACATTATTTATTCGAAAAGATTTTAATATCTCTTATGAATATTATATATTACGGTCGGGGTATTATATTAAGGATTACTTTTTTTCGATGAATAATGATTTTTTACAAGAATGTTTATCTTTTTTTTATTTTAATTATAGTGGAGCCAGAATAGGATTAAAAATGGCAAAACATAATATTTTTTTTATTTACAACTGACATCCGTCACTCTTCATGGACAAAAATAGATGCTCTAAGTATCAAAATTGTTTTCGCTATATCTGAGAATTTTTTGAAAAAACTATAACTAAGTATCTGTTTTTATTCAGGCTGATTTTGGATTCAGAGTGTTCTGTGTGCTAAACCAGTAACCTTACCATGACTAGAGAGCTAAGTCTATTCTGCTCTTTAACCTATTCCTGTTGTACTTATTTTGCTAAAGTGAACGCGAATCTGAAAGGAATTTGAACGCATTAAACTTTTCTTGTTCGCACCGACAAGCATTACAATATCCATGTATCTTAAGAACGTTATTAAAATGCTGACACCAAATGAGACTGTAGTAATAGAATATTCTGTATATATTAATTTAGATATAATATTGTTTTACCGGAAGTTTTCTTTAAATCATACACATGATAGCAATTGTTATATGAAGAGTGAGTAAATATATAATAGGGAGCCTATAATATGTGTGATGTAATTTTTATTGAATTATCAAGTTCTGTTTTCTTTATCAGTTTCTTTTTCATAATATTTTAAGAGCATTTCTTTTTTAAAAGTCTGTTAATGTTTCGCGCCATGTTTAAATATGCATTTCCTCTTCTGGCGGTATTTTAAGTAAAATCAACAAAGTAGAGAGAAAGAATAGGCTATTTATCTTTTCAATAGAAAACCCGGCAGAATTTACTTATTCCGTTTCGTAGAAATTCCTATGAAATTACACGCACACACACACAAACACACACACACACACATAAACATTGTCTCGTTCACACTCTCTATATCTATCCTCTTTCGCCTATGATAGTAAAACTCAGCTCACCTCTTAGAAGTGATTTCAAGCACTAGAATGATCGTTTAAAAGAGGTAAGTATTCATTTCCATATAATGCAAATTCACAGCTACTTCAGATATAACTCAATTATGTGACTTCTTATCATATTAAGTGCCACTCAAGACGTCTTCGTTTGCCTCTATTGACAAAGTACAGATATTTGCATACGTTTAATAAAAGTTTTGAGATTAGGAATTAAAAAAAGATACAGTAAAATCAGATCAATATATATATATATATATATATATATATATATATATATATATATATATATATATATATATATATATATATATATAACTTTTGAATTTTAAAAATTGGTAAATTGTTTTCGTATATTTACATCAGAGAGAAAGAAAGCGGGAAAAGGAACTATATTGCAAAACATTTTATTGTAGAAAGCTTGTATGTAAATGATCGTAGTTTTAAGTAAGCGCTTTCAATAACACGAATGTGATATAAACAAAGGCATAGAGATATGCGTATATTTTGGATAGACGTATGTGCTGTACATCATCAGAAACGTGTAGTGATATTTTAACCCTTTTCTTCTGATTTTTAATATTTTTGTGGTCGGGCATGTCAGCGTCGGAAAGTACTAATTGTTTCTGGAAAGCTGTGATTGGAAAGAAACCTGGGCGTAGAATTATATTTTGAGAAAATTCGATTGCAGCCCTCTCGAGAATTTTTCTCTGTGTAAATTACTTTCATTTTTGAATGTCGTGGCATATTTTACATCAAAAGTTTGGTTAAATTTGTTTCTGTGTGTGACTAGTGCCTTTGATAAAATTGTATATATAAGATCGCATTTGTGTTCGTAGAAACATTTTTTATTTATTTTATTTATTTAGTTTTTTAAAATTCTGCATGTTTCCCCAAAGTATTGTGAGGAACGGTTTTGGCAATTTATTTTATAGATGCCCGCTTCTTAAATTTTATTTCTACTTATGATTTTCGTTCTAATCATTTTCATAACCGTTCTGGATATAGTTCTGACTATTTTGATTTTCTTTCGATAGGTATATTTGTTTTGGATAGTGATTATTATGGAATTTATCTTTGTTGCGATCGTGTATTTTGTATGCCTTTTTCTTTGTGTTGTGGTTGAAGTGACAATAATGTTGAAGGCTTATTTTTTTCCCATAACTTAAATTTGGTTTAATCATAGGTTTCTACTTAACAGCATTCACGTTTACCAGCCTCCAATGCTTACCCAAAGAAAAAAAACATAAGAAAACATAGTCAAATGTCCAATTTTCAATATATTTGTCTGATATTGAGATAAGACTCCTCAAGTAACTTCAAAAATTTCTGACAACATAATTTAAATCTCAATTGAAAGACGAAAAATCGATTAAAGATATTTAAGGTACATAAACGTAATTCAGAAAAATATAGTTGTTTTTGTTTTTTTTTTTGTAGACCAATTGATATAGTTTTTTTGTAGACCAATAGATATAGTTTTTGTGTAGACCAATAGATATAGGATTCTACAAATATATTTTTGAAAAGAGAAATATTTCATGTTAATTGCATAGCTAGTACGCGATTCAGAATTGAGGTGTAATTTGAATATATTACGAGAAAAATCACCTGGTGAGCCAGAAAATTCACGTCAAATTATACAAAAGGTTTTTCTTCCTTTTTAGTGAAATATTATTACTTGTACATAGGGCCAATCTTTAGGAGTTGAGATAATAAGGTTATGTTCAAATTCTCGAAAACTTACGAAAACATTTGTGTACGTGGGCAGTATATATTTATGCTGAGACATGAAAAGATATATTTACAAATATGAAGGGGAGATGAAAAAAAGTGTTTATAATCAAATTTGCTTATATATGCAGTGTCGTTGCACGGGTCCCATGAACCCCTTCTTCCAGGACACGAACCCCCTACTCTCTACTGTTGACCATGTTTGCCGCAGTCTCTGAATATGGAATTCAGTGAAGTCCGTAATCTGTTCAATATCAGGGGTCGGCAGTGAAGATTCAGAGAAAGTAGCGGTTGCTAAGTAATTTTGTAAGCCTTCGATATCAAGTCGGCAGTGCAGACAATTTGTCTTTATACACATTGCATTGAATATGTTGAGCTTTCTGATTGGTTAACTCTTCTATCAGTGAACTATAAAATGATTCAGCTCATTTAGGCTAGCTCACCAGTATAGGCATACACAAAAAACTGCAACACCCCCTCATTTTGGGGTATATTATGGAAACTTCTTTCAAAATATTAGTAAAATCAATATTCATATGAAACAAATACTTTAGTATTCAGAATTTTTTTTTTCTTTAGCATTCATAAAATAATTCTAAACTTTTTAAAGAGAATTAATATCCACAAAAATTAATTATATCATTTTCTCCACAGGTAAGTACTTCGGGTGAATAAACACTTACAACAATATTATAAATTTGGGCTGTGATCACACCAAAAAAATTGGAGAAAATGTTATTTTACCCATAGCTGGGACCCATTAAAATAGTCATTATCACTCCGGGTCAGAGTGATTCTGAGGGTCATTACAAAGTTGAAAAATGGTTATTTTACCCATAGCTGGGACCCATTAAAACAGTCACTATCACTCCGGGTCAGAGTCATCCTGAGGGTCATTAAAGGTGGATTGGGCTGAAAGCAGGACTATTTACATTTATACCCCGAAACTAAGGACTCACATTCATACCAAAGACAATAACTAATGTATGCAGTTTTACGTCCTACCCAGGACTCATAAGGACCAAAGAGGGACTTAATGGATGCAGTTTTACGTCTTGCCCAGGACTAATAAGGACCTTATAGGTCAGTACAAAATATGACAGGAATGAAAGCCCCTAATTTCAATTTTGGAATTGGCTTTGTAAATAAATCCGACACGTTATTTTCCGATTGAACATATGCAATTTGTACTGTTTTCTTTTGTACCAGATCCCTTATAAATTGATATTTAATATCGATATGCTTTGATCTTTGATGTATTATTGGATTTCTAGCCAAAGCAATACTGGCCTGATTGTCGCAGTAAATAATTATTGGCTCACTTATTATCAGTGTTGTAATTGTTTTTATTAGTAATTTCAGAAATATAGCCTCTTGTGTTGCTTGCGACAATGTAATATATTCCGCCTCATAAGTAGAAAGTTAAATCATTCCCTGTTTCTTCGATTTCCTGCTGATTATTGGGTTACCGTCTGCTAGATTAAAGCAATAGCTTGTTATACTCTTACGATCTGGTGAGTTGGCACAATCAGCTTCACAAAATCCTTCCAGTTTTAATGGTTTTTCTGATTGTCGAAATACTAGGCACTGACTCTTAGTTCCCTTTAGATAACGTAATACTTGCTTAGCTCTTGTTAAATGCACAGTCCCCGGTTTATTTACGTTTTGGGACAACTTAGTAACCGTATAGCAGATATCTGGCCTGGTTGATGTCATCACGTAAATAAGACTTCTGACCAATGTTCTGTATTCTTTCTCACATGCCGCTATACCATCTTCCTTACTCATAATTGTGTTTAATTCCATTTCACATGGAGTGGTTCTTGTTTTACAATTTTGCATGCTAAATTATAATAAGAGTCTTTCAATGTATCTAGATTGATTCATTGTAATAGTGTTGCCCTTTAATTCAAACTGTATACCAAGAAACCATGATAGTCGACCAAAGATGCTCATTTCAAACCTTATATTTTGGGATGTTTTGATTTTTAATAGAGTGGCTTCACACTTTGATGCAATGAACATATCGTCGACCCAAATAACCAGAATTACTAATATTTCATTATTAAATGTTCTTGTGTACAGGCATGGGTCAACTTGGGAGGATTCAAATTGTTGTTGAATTAAGTAGGAATGGATTAATTTATTCCATGTTCTTCCGCTCTGTTTGAGTCCATATAGTGACTTTTTAAGTTTCCATACATAATTATCACCTTTTTTAAAACCTGGCGGTTTTATGCATATTTCATATTCAATCTCAGCATTCAGGTAAGCCGATTTAGCATCCATATGGTGTATATCCAGACCATAATGTGCGGCCATTTGCATCAAAATTCTAATTATAGTCATGTTTGTTGTTGGACTGAATGTTTCTACATAATCTTCCCCGTATATCTGCGAAAATCCTTTAGCTACAAAACGAGCCTTATACAATGGCGATCCATCCTCAGTTCGCTTTACAGTATAAACTCAACTGCTGCCGATAATATTTTTATCATCCGAGGCCTTTTTCTATTCAAAAGTATCGTTTGATACTAAAGATTCGATTTCTTTTTTTCATGGCGGCTATCCAACGTTTGGAATTGTTAGAATTCATGGCTTCTTGATAGTTCTTCGCGATACATTGTACCGAATAGCAACAGTCAATGTCACAGATATTACATTGACCCATTCCAAAATAGTCTGGCTTTCTTCTATTTCTTGTCGGATAACGCGGAATTTGTCCCCCCTTTGTTATGTTTTCTTTTAACTCAAGTTTTGCGTTTGATTTTTCCTCGTCTACATCATCTGGTATAACACCTTCCTCTGTTTGGGAAATTGAACGGGTTTTCTACTTATAGGCCCATAATTAGGCCATACTAGTTCGTGTTGGACCAGCTCCTCGCAGTTAATGTTCTTACCTTCGGATTCCTCCCCTGACGCATCTGATCTTCCTTATTATTTTATTTTGTGGGAAGTAAATCATATAGGCTGGACTTGTCTTGTCATACCCAATAAATATGCCTGTTTCACTTTTTGGATTTAGTTTTGCCCTGTAGTTGACATATGTGTAGCAAATTGTACCAAAAATATGCATACCGCTTACGTTGGGTTTGTAGTTCGTATAAGCTTCGCAAGGAGTCTTTTTAATGTTACTATTATAGCAACGGTTTCTTATATATACGGTTGTATTTAACGCATAAACTCACAGATTTTTGGGTAACTTAGATTCTATTAGCAAACAGCTAGCCATCTCGAAAATCGTCCGCCAACTACGTTCAGCGACTGCATTCTGGTGTGGTGAATAAGAACATGTTAAATGCCTTCATTTATTAGGAGGTTTTCGTAAGCATCAGAAGTAAATTCTCTACCATTATCTGTTTTAATTATTTTTCTTTTCCATACGGGAAGATATCGTATAAATAGGTTTTTGTAGCTTGTAGGGTATCAGATTTGTTTTTCAGAAAAATATATCATGAGTTCTGAATATTCGTCAACAAAGGTTAGTACATATGAATAGGTGTCGATACCCATTGGTTAAATTGGAGCCGCTAATCGCAATAAACTCTGAACAAGATATCTGTTGATTTTGTGATCTGACCCCTATTTCTATATTTCGTCATTTTCCCTTTAATACACGTGTCACAATATTGTAAGCCCTTTGGAAATGTAATTTTCATTCTAGTGACGTGTTCTTGTAATCTTTTAACGTCCGAATTATTACAGTGGCCTAATATTTTATGCCAAGTCCTCAAGTCGTGTGTGGTTGTCATCACAGACTTAATTCTTTTCAAATAATCCAAACGTCCATTTTGTTTTATATTAAATTCAGTTTCGTCTGGATATATTAACTTTGAATTTCCTCGGTGAAAAGTAATTTTAACACCAGTTCTAACAGCAGATTGAAACGAGAAAATATTTTGTTTAAATTTAAGAATATATAAAGCCCTTTTTTAATAAACATTTACAAATATTTCCTTTGGTATTTCGTAAATAAATACAGGAATCGCCTCTTTTGAAAACTAAATTATTAGCTCTGGTCCTGTCAGCTAACTCGATAAAATGAGAATCAGGCTCAAAGTTGGGGTCAAAATTAATAAATTTTGTTTCATCTGTAATTACATGATTTGTCGCACCCGTATCGACTAGTTAAGAATTATAACTATAGGCTACAGTATCCAATTCAAACGAAAAGGCATACATCAGCCCATTCGAAAAATCTTTTACATTTTTACAAAAATCATTGCTTGTATAAAATTGAAATTTTATGGCCGTCTTTACCACCACGAAAACAAACGATATTTCTGTTTCTATTATTACTGTTCCAGTTGTTGTTGTTGTTATTGTAACAAATTAAATTATTAAATTGTTTTTAAGCCCCTTGTTTTTAACATCATAATTCCTAGTCTGATAAGTTTGAGGGGCTGGTTTTCTGAATTTTTAAATGACGTTCTCAGTTGCATTACGTTATTTCTTTTATTTGGAGGGGTACACATTTTTCAGTTTCTTCATAACTACGTAACGCAATTTTAAACTCAGTGAAATATATATATATATATATATATATATATATATATATATATATATATATATTTGTAAAATAACGGGGTTGCTAAATTGTGGTAAGCTTTTCCATTTATGATTAGTAAATATAGCTTCGACTTAATAAAATATCTCCTACCATGTAAAAATTAATAGAAAATTTTAAAACATTTAAATTTTTATAAATTATTCTAATTAAATTTTTTTAAAGAATTTTTTCAAAAACTATTGTAAAAATTCATTATTCATCGAAAACATTTTTCTCAAAAAATTTGGGTCCATAATTTATCGTATTCATATGACCAATTAAAAGATTTTCTAATTAAATAATGTTTTGGTTTTATTTACGTAACTTCCCTGATTCGTTACAAACTTAACATACCATGAACAAAAAATGCCTGTGATTCAACAAAAACATAGTTTTATCCTCAAGATATTTATGCTATTTTCAAGAGGTAAGATCCAAACATTTTTTCATTATTAAATTACATTTTCTATCCTTTTGTTGCTGAATATCATGTTTTTCTTGCGTCATCAGGAGAACCAAAGATTAGCATAGTAAATGCTAGCTTCTTTGTGTCGATGTAAAACACACTGATTTTGAAATTTTTGACAAAATAAAATAATTGTCGGATTTTAATTAAACTTTATGACTTATTCACAAGTGAATGAAATCGATTTTTGAAATGTTTCCTTTTTACAAAATCTTTGAAAAATACATATATGTTTACATCTTTTAATCCCAACTCACTGTTTTCATTTTTTTAAAAAATCTTAATTTGAATAATTTATAAAGTTTTATATTTTTTAATTCTGTATTGATATGTACCCATTAGATGAGATTCTTATTAAATAAAAAGTGTATTTACTAATCATAAAGCTTACTACTATTCATCGACCGGCAATGTTTTACTAAGAATTTTAAATTTTGTGCGCGTTTGTGTGTATAAACCAGCCGATTTTCATACATACAAACCTAAAGCAAAGTAGGAAACGCGATATCTAAGATAAAAATGAAAAATAATATTGAAGCTTTTATTTTACTTTTAATTTCAAGCTAATAGTTTAAATTTAATATTCCCAATAAGTTTTCTGGAGAATCAGATAGATAGATAGATATATTCCGAAATATGGTACGTGAAAAGAATAGATAAAAATGCAAGAAGGTAGAGATTAAAATATTCTGACAGAGATATAGCTCGATCTCTGATGAGATAGATAAATTCATGTGTCTGCAAACATCCTTGGTCTCAAGCTAACAGTGAGAAAACGATGGGATCTCTAGGACAAAGAACAGTTACATTAACATTTACAAGGACCTTACAACAGGCAGAGCCACATTATTGTGGCATCTAAATTCCCACTTACAGAGACGGACATTCGATTAGCCGAAAAACCTCTAATAAAATGATTGATAGCTCTTCAGAAAATAGAAATAACGTGTTCCATTGTTAACGTGTGGGTAGCGTTAACACGAAATTCATCTGCTTAACACCGAGAAAAGAAATGGTGACTAGAGTCGTTGTGTTGCATGGTTGATCGAGTGGCTTCGGTGGCATCATTTGCTGTAATGACACAAATAAGATAAAGGGGTTGATCGGCTGCAATAAGTGACTCGCCAATTCCCTGGCGGCTTTCTTAACACTACGTGGCGCTGATTGAAACTTCAGGAACATTTTGAATTCAGGTTAGCAATCGAGTAAATTGGGCGTTACTGACTGTCGATTGGATAGTCTGTTCATTTCCAAAATAATAATGGAGTTTGGCGTGTCAGCTTCACGCAAGAAAGCAATCTTAACGCTCCGTTACGTCTGCATGCACTGCACTCCAACACGTTTTCATAACGGGCTTTTACATATTGCTCGAAAATTTTCCATTATTAACTTTTGATTGGCCAGTCAATTATGAGTTGAAAACAAAGGTGCGCTTTATGCAAATCCAGTTGAAAAAATGTCCTTCTCGACAAGCCAGGTTTCGCCAAAGATTGTGCCGATTTGCTTCTTGCTAATTATATGTTGTTATTAGTTTCACAAGTCCTGTACTAAACTATTCAGATAATATGTAATGTTTCTATTATTTTATAGTGTACTATTAAGTAATATATATTTGCAAACGACTCTTCTCACAATTGTTCTTTTCATTTCGTTACAGATACATTCTAATTATACAATTACTGGTTTAATAAAAGTCATTAACTCTTCCTATTATCAACGACATGCTTAATGGATAAATTTATTAACCATAACTTCAAAAAGCAGGAATCACTGAGAAATTTATTTGAATCTTTGAAATTCAGTCGTTCATGTACCATGCCTTAAACATTGTGAACATGACGATCAAAATACAAATTCAGCAAAACTAACAGCAGCAACAACAACAATAATAATAATAATAATAATAATAATAATAATAATAATAATAATATAATCTTAACCCCAGCGTAAATACGCCTATGACAATGGCTATTGCGAGAGTTATACTAATTTAAAACTTATTATAGTCAATACCTTTTCCATATACCTAAGTTACCTCCCTGAATGCAGGTACTAGTTGAAGAACTCTCGAATCTTCGTTATCTAAATATGACTCTCCTGTTTCATTCGGTAGACGAGCTCTTTAGTTTTGGTCGATTGTCGTCCTAGAGCCGGTATTTTGGTGGCCAAGGAGAAAATGCAAAAAACTGAAATCAAGAAACCCAATGCTTAAAAATAAATACTCCTACTGGATTGGTCTTCAACTGTGTCAATTAAAGCAAGAAAGCTTTAAAAGGATAGCAAAAATCAAATGCAATGGACCAGATACAGAAACAATGGCAAAACGAATATCCTCATGGTCAATATTCTCCTCGTACCAAAGAAGCTAGTGTAGACATATCCCGTACCCATCAGTGGCTACGTAGTTTTAGGCTGAAACACATACAGAAAAATTGTGTTAACCTAAAATGCAGATTCTGTGATAAATATGCATAAACAATTGACCGTCTTTAATCAGGTTGCACAGTACAGACACCCACTAAATATAAAACTCAGCATGACACAGTGTACATATTTCTGCATTGGAAGTTCTGCAACTGTTACGAAAAGGAAATTGGAAGAAATTGGTATGAACACCACCCAGACCCAATTATGGAGATAGTTCCTGTAACAATTATATGGAAATTTACAATACACACCGACAGAACAACCAAAGTTAATCATTCAAAAATCGTTATTAAAAACCGAGGAAACAATATGTGCCTGTCCCCTATATGGTTTAATGTATATTTGAAGATCTTAAAAAAAACTATTACAATACAAGTACCTTGAAATGAAATCTCGAAAATGTGGAACATGATCACATCAACAATTCTAGTTGCAGAATAGTCCTGGCATTGATTGGAAAAGATTCCAATAGACTAATTGCTGTAACTCATGTCTTAAAGAAATACAAAATATTGTACTCACACGTACAGCCCATACATTAAGAAGAGCTTTATCTATGTAAAATGTGTGTGCTCTTAGTCTTTTTGTGTGCTTTGTTTTTTAAAAATGCTCAACGAAATATGCCATTATACTATTTCTGGGCTTAGATCTCTTGTGATCCGGAGTTAAATGAGTGCACACCAGAAATCAAAGGAAATAATAATAATAATAATAATAATAATAATAATAATAATAATAATAATAATAATAATAATAATAATAATTTTTTTAACCTAGGCATCCCATATCTCTGTCGGTGCGTGTATATGTACATGTTTGCTAATCTCTCTCTCTCTTTCTTTCTCTCTCTCTCTCTCTCTCTCTCTCTCTCTATATATATATATATATATATATATATATATATATATATATATATATATATATATATTGAATGTACATTTAGATGTGTCCACACTGACAGGGATCATACTGTATTATATCTGAGTTTTCTGGTTTTTTTTTCATGGCTACAGGTGTAATTTTCATACAATGCTCTGCACTTTGTCTATCCTTTCTTTGAGTGAAAATTTTAAAACATATGTTTCAGCGGCCAGTAGGTTGAGAGATGACCGGAAAAGTATAACTTTTATTCCCTTGCTCCTACCCCTTTGTTTAATGAATTCTTCGATATTCCCCCCTACCAATCTGTAGTATAAGTCCAGCCTACCCCATAAAATTTGATAAGTATCTGTCGTTGGCGACAGAAAATTGAACATTTGTGGAGAGTCACTTGTGCCATGCTCCGAAGTTGTAAGAAATGGTAAATGTAGCATCTTTGAATTATACTTTTCCTTTAGTTTGATATGATTGTAAATCCTAATGTCTCACGTTAATTCCTTGCTTTTCAGTTCCCTTTTTTCTCCTCTAATAATTTTTTTTTAACTTATATTTCTAGTTTTAATCCACACCCCAGACCTTAAGCGGACACCCGTGTCCATTTTTTTTTTGTTTTATGTCTATATACTGAAATCTAATTATCCCACTTGTAGGTGTCACTCGGACTTATACTAAGTTAAAACTTAGTATTATCTACCTAACTGAATACCATACACTGTTATGAACTTTTAACTTCGATATATTAATAAACCCACTATCTCAAATCTGGTCTTGCTCTTGGACCTTCTTCAAGTCTCATCCTAAAGCTGGTAATCTGAACAAAATTACCCATTGGCGGTCAAGGTTAAAACGCACTCTACCAATTTCAATGAATACGAATAATATCTCATACCGGATCGGCCGTCAACCGGGACAACAAGGGCCGCGTCCCTCAGAGAGGAACCAGTCTGAGGTCGAAAAGTCTGTCACTGGAACAAACTCTTCCACACACGAAGAGACACTAGGTCACCAAACCCGGATTATCGCCAACCTTGGACCAAGTGTCTCAATGCCAAATCGACTAGTAAAAATGAAACGAACGAAATGGAGCCGCGAAGAGTATCGACAAGTTATGACATCCTTCTTCACTGCACTCGAAAACGCAGCAAAGAACACCACCAATCAAACATACCAAATATGGCGAAATATGGTGGGAAATGATATAAGACCTAACCTCAATCCAAACATGCTTGCCAATGTCCGCAGAGATATCATGCGAAACAACAGACTCTCAAAGGCAGAAATAGATAAGATAAAATTAGATATAAGACAAAATACTATGACCCATCACTCAAACTCTGTTGAGACGAATGTTGAAATAAAGAATGCGATAGAGGATGAGGTGGACGCTAAAGCGAATGAAATACGAAATCATCTCCCAGGAAATGAAACCGAAGATTCTACCTTAGACACAACCTCTAGTTCTCCAGAAATTGTCACTGAAGATGACTCCAGGTACATTAATTTAGAATTCCTTGAAAACCACGAAGCTGAAATCACCGAAGCGAAAAATGACGTCATACAAGTACTCAGCGGAGTAACTTTCATACAATTGTCAGACAGAAACCAGCTCCCGAAAATCCATATGACAAATCCCAACAAGCACATCGTGAAAATATACAATGCTGCCCTGGAAACACTGTTAACAGATAAACCACCGGGAAACATCACAGAAGTTAACAACTTCATATACGCAACAGCTCTAGCAGCGACTCGGAAGCTTGGTGTCAAGACAATAAATAAAATTAACAGACACAGAGAACCAGCTTGGAAAACCAAACTGATACGAGAAATAAAACAAATCAGATGTGAGCTGTCTATATTAGATGAGCTCACCAGAAACCCTAATATTTCCACACGTAAATCCAAAAAGATCAAACGGAAATATATCATTAAATCCCTAATTGATATTCCATCGATCAAGGAAATGCTGAAACAGAAACTTCAGCTAAAAGCACAGAGAACAAGACGATACGAGAAACGTTGTAGATTCTATCGCCAAAATAAAATATTCCGAACAGATCTTAAGAAATTTTACAGGGAAATTGGAAAAACGCCTATACATGTCGAAACGCCACCATCGATTGATAATGTACAGACATTTTGGGAAAATATTTGGAACAAACCAAAGGAATGTAACCCAAATGCAGAATGGATACGGCGTGAAGAAGAACGACTGCTGGATACACCTCTGTAAGAATGGGTAAATATATCCACAGATGATGTTAGGCAAGCACTAACGAAATCCCAAAAATGGAAATCCCCAGGAAATGACAAGTTGCCCAATTTCTGGCTGTATCATCTCTCATCTACCCATGGCATACTTGCAAAAACATTATCAACGCTTGTAAATAATCCCAATAAAATCCCAGAATGGGTTACTGAAGGTATTACATACCTCATACCAAAAACAACTGAACGACCCGAAAAATTATAGACCGATAACATGTCTTTCCACAACATATAAGTTGATCACGTCTGTACTGACGAACCGTACTTACTCCTTCTTCGAAACAAACATAATTCTCCCGCTGGAACAGAAGGGATGCAGTAGAGGTTCATATGGCTGCAAAGATCAACTTCTGATAAATAAAATGATCCTGGAAAATTGCAGGAGACGACGCAGAAATCTCAGTGCAGCGTGGATTGATTATCGTAAAGCCTTTGATAGTGTTCCACATTCTTGGATCCTTAAGACTTTGGAAATGTACAATGTCTCCCCTGTGGTATTAAACTTTCTTAAGCACAGTATGGGGATGTGGAACACAAAACTATACCTTAGGCACACCGGGGGCACTGCCATATCCAACCGTCTGAATATCCGACGTGGAATTTTTCAAGAGACTCTCTGTCACCCCTTCTGTTTTGTTTATCCTTAACCCCTCTTACACATGAACTGAACAACAGTAGCTATGGTTACAAAATAAATAAGAAAATTTTCAATCACCTACTATACATGGATGATCTCAAACTCTGTGCCAAAGACGACAATGAGTTGAAAGGCCTCCTCAATATTGTAAAATACTTTAGTGACGACATAGGTATGGATTTCGGATTAGATAAATGTGCAAAAGTAACATTCAAGAAAGGTAGAATTACAGAAACACCCTCAATAGATTTAGATTTTGTCACAAAGATTAGGGAATTGGAGCATGAAGAAGCTTATAAGTACCTAGGAATTAGCGAAGGAGATGGCATACAACACCCCCAAATGAAAGATAAAATAAGAAAAGAGTACTACAGGCGTGTACGTCTGATACTAAATACTGAACTAAACTCAAGAAATAGAATATCAGCTATAAACACATTGGCTGTCTCAGTGGTGCATTACAGCTTTAATGTCCTTAACTGGACCATAGCTGAAATTAAGCGAATGGACGCCAAAACGAGAAAGCTTCTCTCTTGCTATCGCATGCATCATCCCAAAGCTGATGTTGATCGTCTGTATGTGCCCAGATCCGAAGGAGGCAGAGGATTAGTTCAACTAGAAATGTCCTACAAAACTACAACAATTGGCCTGCAAAAATACATGGAAACTACAGAAGACTGGATGATGGTATGCGTCAAGGAACATGAAAGTAGTAAGCGTCTTTACTCCGTAATGAAAGAAGCCAACAAATTCAAACTGGAGCTTCAAATGGGCGTAGAGATGCAACTACAGCACAATACACCGGCTGAAACTGCAAAATACTTGAAAAAGACAGCAAAGACGAATGCAACCGACCAGATACAGAAGCGATGGCAAGATAAACCGCTTCATGGCCAATACTCTGCCCGTATCAAACAAGCTGATGTAGACAAAACCCGTACCCATCAGTGGCTACGCAGTGCAGGGTTGAAAGCGGAAACTGAAGGTTTTATCCTTGCTGCGCAGGACCAATGCTTGCTAACTAGGAATTATCAAGCACATATACTAAAATATTGTGTCAGCCCAAAATGCAGATTCTGTGATAAATATCCAGAAACGATTGATCATCTTGTATCAGGTTGCATGATGTTGGCACCCACTGAATATAAAACCCGACATGACAGAGTGGGCCAATATCTGCACTGGAAAATCTGCAACTTCTACGGGAAGGGAACTGAAATAAACTGGTACCAACACCACCCAGACCCGGTTACGGAGATAGAATCTGTTACAATTCTATGGGACTACACAATTCACACTGACAGAACAATCAAGGCCAACCGCCCAGATATTGTTATTAAAGATCACAAACAAAAACGGTGCCTCCTTATTGATATGGCTGTCCCTGCTGACTGCAATGTATCTTTGAAGATATTCAAAAAGCTGTCAAAATACAAGGACCTTGAAATAGAGGTCTCAAATATGTGGCATATGGGAACATCAACAATCCCTGTTGTAGTTGGAGCCCTAGGACTGGTTGGAAAAGATTGCAGTAGACTAATTGCAGGGATTCCTGGAAGCCCATGCCTCAAGGAGATACAAAAAATTGTTCTGACAAGTACAGCCCACACTTTACGAAGGGCTCTATCTATTTAATTATTTTATTTTATTTTATTTTTTTTTTTTGTCAGTGAAAAGTGTCATGATGCCATTTCTAACCTTAGGTCCCTGGGTGGGACCCGGAAAGAAATGTGTAAACGCCAGAAAGCAAAGAAAATAAAAATAATAATAATAATAATGCACGCAGACATAATTATAGTGCACGCAGGTGGGACAATCAAAGCTATTTGCCCTTACATCGCGATTAGAGACCACAAATTCAAAATATGCCTCCTTATTGTCATGGCATTCCCTGCAGACTCCTATGGATTTTTGAAGACCTTCACAAAACTATAAAAATACAGGGACTTTGAAATTAAATCTCAAGAAGGTGGTGCATTAGTACATTACTAATTCCTGTTGTAGTTGGAGCCCTCGGATTAAGTGGAAAAGATTCCAATACACACATTGAAGGAATCGCTTGTATCACATGCCTTAAATAAATACAAAAAAATGTACTCACAAGTACTACCCATACATTACGAATAGCATTATCTATGTAATATATGTGAGAATTTTTTTTCAAAACTACTTAGTGGAAAATGTCATGATGCCATTTCTATCTTTAAGTCTCTGATCGGGACCCAGAAACCATTGATTATACAGCAGAAATCCAAGAAAATAAAATAATAATAATAATAATAATAATAATAATAATAATAATAATAATAATAATAGAAGAAGATAATAGCTGTGGAGCATCATGTTTCATATCATTTTACGTTTGAAAGATGAGAATTATAAGGTGATTTAGGAGATATACTTAGATCCATTGGAACAAAATCAATGGGAGACCGTCTGGAAGGAATGGATTACCCGTCCTGAGTGTATTTCTAGCTGGCCTCAACTTACAAAGGTATGCATTGCTTTCATTAAAATCTAACAGCATATCACACAGATGTGGCTATAATTCCTGTGCCTATTATACACTTATCCGAATGAGTGATGAGGTGGGTACATTGAGTGTCGTATATTTTGTTGGCGTGAGGCTCTCCCAATCAATAATAGAAGTAATAATAAAATTAGATATAAATGCTTAATAAATATTACCCCGAGGACCAAATACTGTTCTGGGGAAGTGGGATGGGTTTTGACTTATATCTATCAAGTGAAATCAGCAAGTTTTGTTCAAATTCTTGCTTTGGTTGTTCCGTTCACTTTTCGAAAAAGAAACGTATCCATCTCCTTTCCATCTTGTGTTTTCAAACAGCACGGTAAACTGTCCTCTCGAGCCTTGAATGTTAGCCAGCCTTGATGGAAAGGGAATTTTAATTCTTATCCGTGAAGCGGTCACAGCGACTCACAGACAATAAACACAAAGTAATCTGTTCAAAGCCATTATTGACTATAAAATAATGATACAACGCATACTTTTATATATATATATATATATATATATATATATATATATATATATATATATATATATGTGTGTGTGTGTGTGTGTGTGTGTGTGTGTGTGTGTGTACGTGTGGGTGTAACAATCCAACTTAATTTTATTAAATATTTGGATGATTTCGGCTCTCGTTTTTGAAACATGAGAACTCTTATGTAGCGAAGGAATCATATTTTTAAACAAAAAATATTATTATATTATATATATATATATATATATATATATATATATATATATGTATGTATATTTGTGTGTGTGAGCGCGTGGGTGTATGTGTGTGTATTCGTCTATATATATAAATGTAAACATTTCAGAGAGACTATACCTATAAACGGACAATATGAATAAACACAAAAAAAACCTATTTTAGACCTTAATGTTTCGTTCTCTCAGGGACTTTCTCAAAGAAAATTCATCATATATATATATATATATATATATATATATATATATATATATATATATATATATATATATATATATATATATATATATATATATAGTATATAATATATATATATATAGTAGGAGGAAATAGTATTTCGCGATTGTCTATTTTATTCAATTTGGATTCTCTAGAAATGTATTCTAATAAATTTAACACATATGTCTCTTTCTCTCTCTCCCTATATATATATATATATATATATATGTATGTGTGTGTGTGTGTGTGTGTGTGTGTGTGTGTGTGTGCATCTAAATGAAAAATTGTTGTAATGTTCCACATACAACCGCATTTAGCAAGAATAACAGAGGAAGGCTTTTTAAAACTCGATTGGTCTGTTTTATCCCACCCGCCATTTTCAACTGTCCTTGCACTAACCAATTATTAGCTTCTTTGATTGATTTAAAACGCTTTGATGGGGAAGATATTCTCTTGTGTTAACTATTTTCAATTGTTCGTCGAAAGTCTTTTCAGAACATAACATGCAGAATCTAACTCAAATCTTATCCACATATAGGTGGCATAATGTCATTGGAAATAATTATCAATACATAATTGAATAACATATAAGTGATATTTATGTTTAGGAAATTACATTTGATAAACAAGTACGGATATTTTTATTAATCAACCTTATATTTGATGCATACATGCTTTAACATTTGGCGTCACAATAGATTAATTTGAAATATAATGAGATAACAATAATTATTTTTCTATATGAAGGACAGTATTGCATGACATAATGGAAAAAGTTGATTTGTGATGCGTTTCGTCTTTCATCACAACAAATTTATATATATATATATATATATATATATATATATATATATATATATATATATATATATACAAATTTAAAGGTTTTCTCAACTTCTGTCTTCTTTTGTATCTGTGTAATTTTGAATATACTCTTTACTTTTGTCTTTCGTTTTTGTCTATTTTCTTGGCAGTGGGGTTTATTTCCTATTCTTTCTTTTGCCTTTCTTTTCTTTCCTCTTCATTTTCCTTTCCTTGGTTCCTTATTTTCTTTCACTTTCTCTTTATAAAAATCATTTTTTAACTTGTATGGAAAATTTTCCAAAATCTGAAAATGAAGTGATGTTTCATAATTTTCAATTTTAAATAAGATCATTTATTAACATTATTGTTAATTACCTGAAGAAATGTTTTATTTAAACGTCGAAACAAAATGTACAATGTTTTAATGGATACTTACATGTTCTAAGGAACCAGCGATTGCAGCTCTTCGGAGCCATTGCCATGAAAGTATTTGTAAAACAGACAGAGAGAGGCGATGGCGCGTCTGTGAGAAAGTGACTGTAGACGAGATGCCAGATCAGTGCCAATTATATTGTATATCCGCCTCTGGAGAGTATCAAGAACCCCGAGGCGAACAGAATATATGGCAGCAATACTCCATGCAAGGGCGAATGGTTGATTTGTAAATCTGGAGGAACGATTCCGGGGAGAAAAATTTCCCGGCGCAGGACAGGGAGCCAACTTTCTTTGCGGTAACGAAGCAATTGACTCAATGTATTTGTGTATTTATATATATATATATATATATATATATATATATATATATATATATATATATATATATATATATATATATATGACGACTTAAATATTATTAAAACATAGATTTACTAATTATTTTAACATAAAATATACTTACAGCCAAAAGAAACCTGCCATAGGGACAAAATGTTGCAGGATATGCAACGTGCTTTAGACAGTAAGCTATAAACCTTATGAAGATTAACAAAGAAACATTTACAAAGGTTTCAGAACGTGTTTCAATTGAGAAAAACCAAATGGAATCCTGGTTTAGGATGCTGTCGTTTCTGATGGTTCGATTTTGGACATGGGGTTAATTAAAGCAGGTTAATGTGAATCACAGAGATTACGAGCAAATGTTTGTGAAATCGAAACAAATAAGTTTTGAATTGTTTCCAGTGGAATTTTATCCTATATTTCAATCAAACTTTCGGAAAGTTACTTCAACAACAATGCTCTCTCTCTCTCAATCCCCCCTCTCTCTCTCTCTTTATATATATATATATATATATATATATATATATATATATATATATATATATATATATATAGGTAACTACACTCGTCTCATAAAACCTTCGGTTTCTTGATTTGCTAATGATCAAATCAATTTTGAAAGAAACAAAGGTTTTAAAAAAAGAAAGAGCTAGGAGCGTGAACATCTGACGAAAATAATCCCTGACGATCCGCTTAGGTGAAAACTTGGTAGGTTTGTCTGGCTCTCTAGATCTGACTATATATATATATATATATATATATATATATATATATATATATATATATATATATATATATATATTGTGTATGTGGGAAGCAATCCTATTTTGCATGAAAGAAGACTTATCAGACCATATAATGTTAGAAGCCGGTTCAAGCAATGATATACATAGATGGAAATTATTAGAAGGATTTGATAATTATATTCTAATTAATTCATCGAGTATGAAAGAAAGCTCAACAGAATGCAGAAAGCACTGGACGGCCGTTTCGTCCTATATTTGGGACTCATCAGCTGTGCACATGCACTACCATTTTATTCTTATTACATTTAAAATGGTAATAGTATTTCTCACTTTAACATTATTATAAGTGTGGAAGATCCTTGACATTATACTTTCATCCTTTCTTTCTCTCATGTTTTAGAACAAGAAATATTTTATGGCATATAATTTTCCTCATTATGGCAATGAAATAATTAATCTTTTAATCGTAGTCGTTTACAGGGCGATAGGCACATAGACCGGAGCAGAATAATAATAAGTTAATGAACATAAATAATATCTGTTCCCAAGATGTAATTATATAATCAGATATTTTAGTTAAATGCACACACACCCACACACACACACATATATATATATATATATGTGTCTGTATGTGTGTGTGTGTATTTAAAGTCTTTGTTCACAGACGCAGACAAGTTCATCTTCAAGAGGGGTGGTAGGTTTCCGACACAACATATGTAAAAATAAAACCGGCGATCAATTAAAGGCAATGATTGGTTGCGTTTCCCATAGTGATTTTGTCTGGTCTTCGTGAAGAACAAAGTAGATTTAATATAATGACGGCGCCCACTTCAAATCATAAATGCTAGACGAGAAACCATCGATGTATTCGTTCGCTGTCAAAACTTGCCTTTTCTTCTGGCGTCACACTTTGACCTTCACATGTCATTTTGTCTCTCTCCATTTTATTCTGATCGCGAAACGGGAAAAGCTAAATGAATGATGTTCGACTGACAGTTCACAACTGACAAAATTCTCTGTGGATACTTGTTGGCCAACATTGTCATCGATGTTAAATTCTTTTTTTTTTTTTTCGAAATGGTTATTACGATATAAGATGAAGAGAAATTGATGGGTAAATACATTTAGTAGCATACAGGCAAGTTCGTATATATTCGCTGTTGCCTGAGACATCGGGGAAGTGATTACGTATTTCTATCGAGTTCTACAACAGGCTCTGTGTCTAGAATTTTTTTTTTTTTTTTACTGTAGATCACGCACTCTAGTTCACGTATATAAAAAACTGTATTTTTATTATTTTTTAAAAATTTATTATGCGTTCCAATTTGCTATATAAATTAATTATAATGTCCTCCCACATGGAGGCCAAAACAAAATACACTCATACAACGTGAACTCGTATTAAAAAAATAATTTTGAAATTCGTAATTTTTAGTTCGTTTTTTATATATATTACTCTCATTCTAGATTAAGAATTTAATTGTTCTTTTTTTAATTTTAAATAATCACTGATGTGCATATTTTATTTTGTATCAGTTTAAAATGAATTTACCTTGTAAGCATGAAGCCTCTTTTAAATTCTATAAAATTTAGTAATAATTTTTTTCGTGATCTGGAGCGCTTAACGCGTTGACTGCCATCGGCCAATCACAAAAACTTTTTTCACTCTAAAAGTATTACAACGAATAAACTCATTGTTAACGCTCACAGATGAAAATATATCAGAAAATGTCAAACACGAGATAATTCACAATAGGTGTCACAATAAAAATTGACAAAAACAACTTATCTCAATCAATGTATTAATTTATAGTAATATTGAAATAATGATTAAGAAAAATTAATTCTGGTCGCAGAACATTTTGTTTTATTTATTTGCGCTGTAAAAGATTAACATTCGATCCCTGGAAAAATAAACTCGAATGCTGATTTTATAAGTAAACAACACTTTTTCACTTGTAAAATTACCGTAGCACAATTTCCTTTACCCATTTCTTCAAATCTGGCCTTGTTCCTTTATAAATTAAACTCATAAGATATCAAATGTATATACTCATATATTTAAAGCTTATGGAGATATTTATTGAAAAAAATCTTTTGAGTTCAACACATGGTCAGAGTGAGACAGTAAGACTGTTTTGCTACAACCTTTCAGAAGGGGACCACTATTAAACTCATAAAATCTTCTTTTTATACATGGGAGTTAAAACTTGACATGATGGTAAAAGTGAGAAAGAAAGCAAATACATTAGCGTCAAAACAGGCCTCTAGAAATAATCATAATTTAGTCAGCTGCTTAACAAGGTATGAATATTTTGTTCCGTAAATTGTCATGACAAGAAAAGCATCATAATCAGCCTAACATGCAAATCAGCCTTCAATATTTTGATGCAGTCCAGAAATATGTTATGTAATTACAACATTGGTTATAGTAAAATGGCATATTGAATCGACAGAACTCATATTCGATAGACGAAATATTAGTACAACAGGAACAGAACTTGTGAACAACAAAGAAGTTTTAAAGAATATAGAAAGTGAAGGAATCTTATAAATTCAGTCGAAAAGTGTAACTCGGAATTTATAGAACACATAAGGAGGAAATAAGGATTGGTGAATTCAAAACATATAGGGCATTGAGAAGGCAAGAGAAGAAGGTGGAAATATCGTGTAGCCTATTTATAAAGTTTGTGTAAAACTGTAAATGAATGGTAGAACGTTAACAAAGACGTATAGTAAGCGCTGAAACTTTATTTATAGCAACAAGAAAGAAATTGTGAAGAGCTACGTCCTGGGACCTAAAACAAGAAAACCGTAAGTGTTGATTATTTAAAGAAATGTTATTAGGTTGGTGGAAAAAAATGTCGTTTTTTGACGTTCAACTTCAAAAGAAAAACGTCATTATTTTTGCACCAACCTAATAGTAATATGTATATCATTTAGGATGTAACATTTTCTAACTAAAAATACATTAGTTAAAAAAGTGGAGATAATCATTCAATGTTGGTTGGAAATTGTTCAGTTTAGTTTACCATGACTCTACCGACCAGTGGAAGCGGAAAAATGAGAATGTAATAATTATTTATATCTGCCCAAAGCCCTTGGCAGTTGAAGTAAAATTTGTTTCAACTTTTATTTACCTACTTAAGCAAATCTATTCGCTAATTCACCGATACCGTCAGTTCAAACTTGTTTTGATTTTGTGCTCAAGTGTTCGTACAATTAGACGAGGCACTCAATCTTTTGAGCTTGATATTAATTTTCAAATATTACGTAGTTTGCCTAAGCTCTGTTTATGAGAGCCCAATACGCAATCTAACTTAAATGAAAGTGCCATTATCGGAAGAAATTATATGCTATCATAATATTAAAACCTAATCTAATTTCAAACATATTTGAGAAATCAGTTAGGCATTCCAGCTATTCAGAAAGCCAACAATGCTAGTCATAAAATTCTTACAATAATACAATATTGTTGTATAATTGTTCGACACTTACAATATATAAAATACTGTGCAATATATAAAATAATATTACAATATATATAATAATATTACAATATATAAAATAAGTACTGTAATATGGTATGAACAGTCTCTTCAAGATTAAAGGAAAATATCACCCAGTTATAACTATCATGTATTTGACTTGATTACACATACCTAATGTACAGTTTATATCATTTTACATTATTGTTCAGACTCAGACTAAGTGGAAACACGGCGAGTAATAATAAAGCAGTACTAAATAAGACCAAGAGCAGATATCCCTAGACGAGCAAGGTAGTAAAGCCACTAAGATATTAAGACTAACCGGGTGTGAAAGAATTAACACATAAGCATTACTAAGGAACAAGAACAAAAGGAGAGAAATCATGAGGACACTAGATAGCGATTATATTGCATATAAACTTTTGAACATTAAAGTTGGCTGGAAAGCATTGAACAGAAAGGGAGTTGTACACCTGATAGGTCCGAGAAAATAAACTCTTTGCATAGAACTTAAGGTTACATCTAGCCAACTAAACTGTAAATAATGGAACCGCATCGTCAGTCCAGTATTGTGCATAAATTATTTTAAAAAAATTGAGGTATTTAGTATAATAGCTCGATTTTTTTTTAAATACAAAGTTATCATATATATTATTGATGCTGATCTGGCTTCTCAGGTTCAGTCATATTTTCACCGCCATTAAGTTGTCTCCCTGTGGCCTTTCTATAAATACTTTCATGATATTTATTCAGATATACTCTTTAGTGTGAATAAATATCATGAAAGTATTTATAGAAAGGCCACAAGGAGACAACTTTATGGCGGTGAAAATATGACTGAACCTGAGAAGCCAGATCAACATCAATAATATCTGTGATAACTTTGGATGTTATCGAGGAGCTCACCGGATCATATGTGGTAGCAATATTCTAAGCATCGACGAATGGCAGATTAGTCACGAGAACAAAAGTTGTTAGACGCAATAGGATGACACATTCTCTCAGCAAACTTAAATTATTCATGAACTTGTTTAAATTTATTACGAGCAACAGCGAATAGGTCTCTGTTGTCAAGAGAGCTGTGTCGCTGGCATAGCCGAAAATAATTGTTCCTGTGTGCTATATTGGCAGAGGATGCTGGTTTGAACCATGGAGAAAAATGCCAGCTTTAACCGAAGTGGAAACCTCAATGGCACAATTCTAATTTTGACATTTAAATATCAGTCCGAGTTGGATTTCGAATAAAATCATGGAGTGAGTGCCAGTCAGCATGCAGGTAACGGACAGAAGTCATATGAATAGGAGGTTCCTCTTTAATAGATGAATGGAACGAAATATCAATAGATACTACAGAGTCTACTACTCGGATTTGCTAGGGAAACGAGTTGGAAAATCATAGATTTGAGAAAGGGACTGTGCAATGGAAAAATGTAATGCTTGAATACCGGTTTAGAACATGTGGTTCGCATTAAACATCAATGAAGAAAAAGATATTTGGAGAGAGATGGAGAGAGAGTGCCGATTCTATGCTGCCTAAGATTATGTATAATATACTGCAGTCCTGAGAAGAGGGATGCGATAAAGGAAAGAGAGATAGCTTACTAAGTGTAATAATGAAAGTCGACAGCAGATGAAAGAATTGTCTGGGACTCGGGAGACAATTCTTTCTTCAAGGGAAGATTATCCCGGTTGTAAAAATCCTCATAGATTATTCATAGTGAACACATCATTGTGTTTTAAACGATGTCATCTTTGTCAAGAAATCCGAATCCATACAATCATTATTATATACGTATTTTTTATTTATTTACATGCAGGGTGTATAAAAAATAATTTTACAAAATTTAGGGGCGGGTTCCTGACAACAAAACTAGGTAAAATGTCCAAAGTGCTATCGTTTTACCTGAACACAGCAACTCATAACAAGAGTCTAAATGGCTGTCCGCTTGTTTCTACCCAGGCATGCACCCGTGGGATCATTAACTGGCGGACACTATCATATACGGCCACACTGTTACAGTTTTTTGTATATATTGTATGACTAGAAGATTTATTTGTAAAATTTTGCAAATTTTGGCACGTGGCCGATAAAAGGGGAGGGGTAGAGGGTGGTCCAAACTAACTATCCTATACCTAGCTAATCAGATTCACGACTCATTCATACATTACAATTTACCCATTCACCATAAGAACTCGTCCATCACCAAACAATCCTCCAACCACCATAATACCACATCCTCTCAAGGAGAACCTACCAAAACGAGCCCCACACCATAAAAATTTGATGATGATATAAATGCGATACATTAAAATTCTAATAATGATAGAATGAGAGGGGAGATGAACCCAATAATAACTAAAAAGTAACACAAAATACAAACTAAACATAATATATGTTAGTAGGGACCGTCCAACCCTCAAAATAGAGAGGCTGTTGTATTCTGCCCAAGGGACAAAATCAAGAGGGAACTCTCGCTAAGGGAGTGGGAAGAAGGCTAAATTATTATGCGGGAATGGGAAAATATAAATCTGATTCAGTCGAGATAAAAGGAGTCCAAAATAAACTGAGGAGGTTGGGAATCTCAAATTGGATCATAACCAAAGAGTAGCCGGGTAACAGACCAGGAACAACACTTACTCACATTAACTAGGTACACTGAAGCTTGTCTAACCTAACCAAGGAGAGGGTTCCACAGGAAGCCACCCCGACGTGCAATAGGTTGATCTAGAAGAGAAAATCAAGGCTAGCCCCGGTCACACAAACCAGCTCGCATCTTTTACCCACCTTTCGGAAAGACTGTCGAATGCAATCGTTTTCTATCAGATCTAAACTTCATCTTGAGCTGATGCTCAAAGAATTGGATTACATGCTGATGAGAAAGACGGCTGCCTCGCAAGACTTCCTCCTTGCGCGACGTCCAAATCATCATTCGAGCCGTGGCCAGCAGCGTCAGAAACACCATTCGTTTCACCCCGGAATACGGGGGCGACACATTATCACACGCGTATGCCCAATCCATGGACACAAGCTGTTCGGAAGCGAGACGAGCCGTCAGCTCGCCGACATGGTCCCATAAGTGGCGGACAAGGGGGCAATGGAAGAAGGCTAGCGCAGCCGTTTCTTCTAAACCAAGACCACACCGTTCACAGTCTGGCAAATCCGCCAAACCCCATATGAAAGCGTTGTCGTTGAGAGGCAGCCGATTCCGAGTCAATCGCAAGGTAAGCGAAAACTCAGGGTTACTGAGGTAATCCGCCGCTGGCGCCCAAGACCAGTAGGAGCGATACTCCTCCTCCGACAAGCCGAGCGTATCTCGTAGGGAATCCTTCGCGGGTCCCTCCACTAAACCACGATAGAAGATCTTCCTAGGCCGTGAAAGGTCACTGAACCGGGAAATGGCCCTCAAGGCCGACCGACACTGGCGAAGAAAATCCGACTCGTCCCGGGGTTTACGACGGCGCACAACCCTCGAGATGGGGGGCTGATGGTAATGCTAGGGAAGGCGTCCCTAACAATGCTCTCCAGAATCGGATCTCTTCCAGTCAATGCGCGGCGTAGGTGCGGCATTCCCAGCCCCCCATGACACGGACGTTTAGTGCAGACTCGTCTGTCGACCCTATTCACGCGTCCCCTCAATAAAATCGAGGATTGCGATTGCTCGAGCGCCTTCCAATGGGCCTCACAGAGAGGAAGTACGGACAATCGATAAAGAATCCGGGGGAAAATGTATGTAGCACACACCTCTGCCCTGCCATTCACGGACAACCGCCGTCGATTCCACGTTTGACCGGCAGAATCGACCTTTGCTCGTACTTCAGACCAATTCTTCTCCAGCTGAATGTCAGGCCCAAACCACACTCCAAGAATGCGGACAGGACCGTCCGTCCAACCGAAGCGGCCCGGAAGAGCGACCCACTTCCAGGCACCTAACCGCAAGCCGGACGACTTGTCGCGGTTTATCTTGGCCCCTGTCACCTTCTCGTACCGATCAAGTGCCTTCTGTACCGCCTTAATGTCACTGCGGGACGACACGAAAGCAGATACGTCATCGCCGTATGCGGAAACCCTGGCTCGAGCCCCTCCAGGAACGGCAATTCCACGTATGGCCGGACTGCCGGTCTCGTCCTTTAGCCGGCGAAGGAGAGGCTCCAACGCCAAAGCATAAAAGAGAGGCGACAGCAGACAACCCTGACGAACCGACCTAGACAGCACAAACGCGTCCGACAACCTTACGTTCACCTGTACCACAGCACTGGTGGAGCGATACAGGAGGCTAATCCAGCGGCAGAAGTTGGGTGCGAATCCAGCGGCCTGCAGGACAGTAGCAAGGTAGCGATGGTCGACCCTATCAAATGCCTTGGACTGATCCAAATTGATCAGCGCGGCTTCTTCGTCGTCTTTTACACCCTCTATGATCGTGCGGATCAGATGCAGGTTGCTTTGAATTGTTCGGCCCCTCACAGAACAAGTCTGCTCAGGTCCCAACAGAGACTCGGCAACTGACTGCAGACGCTCCTGCAGGATCTTGGCCATAATCTTTAACTCTGTGTTTAGCAGAGTTATGGGCCTGTAATCATCTAGCTTCCCCCCGCCGCCTTTGCCATTTTTCAACAGAGTGATCACGCCCCTGGTGATCCGGTTGGGTATGGACCCCGACCGAAACCAGTTGTTGAACACTGCAGTCAAAATCGGAACAAGATGTGCGACAGCCTCAAGTACAATTCATAGGGCAAACCATCCAGACCGGGTGACTTGCCTCTGCCGACCTTCTTCAATACCGCGTAGACTTCGCCCTCCGTAATCTCTCCCTCGCAGCGAGCCGCTTCACTCGGCGAAAGTCGAGGAAATCGGCCAAATAGCTGCGAAACTCCTCCTCACAAAGACCACAACAGGGTATTTGGTACATCTCTGCAACGTCATGTCGCCCGTAGCAATGCCCGCCCCCCTTGCTGGTAACTACGGAGACCTCCTCGACTGGTCCATATTGGGCGAAGAACGCACCCACTCTATCTGCTGAAATATCCACGGGCACCCCATGCACCGTGATTTTGGTACGGCGGGTACCCATGTACTCCGTCTGGAGTCTGATATTGTTGGTCGCCATTGTACTACCCGCCAACTGCTTTGCCTCTCTTTCTGTGGCTAAGAGGATATCCCACATGGCATTTGACCTCCTCGTCAAGGTCCGTGGAGTTATGTTTAGCTTTTTTAGTTTCTCTTCCATTGTTTCCCTGCTGACTGCAGTTAATTTCCAACTCTTCACGTCGGACGTCAGCAGGGAAACTATTCTTGAGTTAACCGACCTTCTTCAATACCGTGTAGACTTCGCCCTCCGTAATCTCTCAAAAGGTAAGCCTAAAATTATTGCTTTATATACTGAACTAACCGCATTAAAAAGACGAGAAAATGAATTTATAACCGATTACACCAGCGAGCGGAGAATGTTGCAAATGCCTTAAAAATTGCAGTTGAGCCTATCTCGGATGGGCTGCTAATAGCCATGGTCTTGAAGGGTTTGCCACCGTCATTCAAACCATTCAGGACAGTTATAACTCAAAGAGATAAACAACTAACTTTCTTGAGTTTAAAGTGGCGTTACGTAGCTATGAAGAAACTGAAAAATGGGTACCCCCCAAAATCAAGGCAATAACATAATGTAACTGAGAACGTCATTTAAAAATTCAGAAAACCAGTTCCTCAGACCGATCAGACTAGGAATTATGATATTAAGAACAAGGGCTTTAAAGACAATTATTACAAGTATTATAAAGGAAGAGACATTAAAAGAAATGTCGTTTATTTTCGTTGTGGTAATGTCTGCCATGCAAATTTTATACACGGAATGACTATTGTAAAAGTGGAAAGACTTCTTCGAATGGACGTAGATATGCCTTTTCGTTTGGATTGTGTACTGTGGCCAGTAGTTATAATTCTTACCTTGAACGCAATTGGAGGACACTTTGAAATGGCTAGATGTTGGCTAATAGAATCTAAGTTACCCCAAAATCTGTGGATTTATGCATTAAATACAGCGATATATATAAGAAACCGATGCTATAAAAAAAAACCTTTACGAAGCTTATACGAACTTTAAGCCTAATGCGATTGATATGCAATTTTTTTGGTACAATTTGCTATACATATGTCGGCCACAAGGCGAAAGTAGATCCAAAAAGTGATAAGCCAAGTCCAACCCATATGATTTATTTTCCACAAACTAAAACGATAAGAAGAAGGGGGGGGAGATTTTCGCGTTATCCGACAAGAAACAGAAAAAAGCCAGATTATTTTGAAATTGGTCAATGTAATTTTTGTAACATCGACTGTTGCTATTTGGTATAAATGTATCCCAAAGAACTATGAAGAAGCCATAAATTCTGTCAATACCATAGCGGCCATGTGAGAAAAAAATAAAAAAAGAAGAAATTAAATCTTTAGTATTAAAGGACACTTTTGAATTAAAAGGCCCCGGATGATAAAAATATTATCGGCAGCCGTACTGTAAAACAAACTGAGAATGGATCACCAGTGTACAAGGCTCGTTTTATAGCTAACGGATTTTCTTAGATATAAGTGGGGTGGACGACTTATATAGAAATCTTAATTCTTAATTGATGATAAAAATGTCATCGGCAGCCGTTGGGTTTATACTGTAAAGCGAACTGAGGATGGATCGCCAGTGTACAAGGCTCGTTTTATAGCTAACGGATTTTCATAGATATAAGTGGGTGGGGTACGACTTATGTAGAAATCTTAAGTCTTAATTAGAATTTTGATGCAAAGCGGCGCACATTATGATATGGATATACACCATATGGATGTTAAAGGAGCTTATTTCTGAATGCTACCATCGGCTATGAAATATACATGGAACCGCCAGAAGGTTTTGAAGAAAGGTGATAATTACGTATGGAAACCTAAAAAAAGTCACTATATGGACTCGAACAGTGCGGAAGAACATGAAATAATTTAATCCATTCTAATTTAATTGGACAATAATTTCAATCCTCCCAAGTTGACCCATGTCTGTACACGAGGACATTTAATAATGAAATATTAGTAATTCTGGTTATTTGGGTCGACGATATGTGATTTGTATCAAAGTGTGAGGCAGCTCTGTTAAAAATCAAGGATTCTCTAGAAATAAGGTTTAAAATGACCGATTTGGGCCGACTATCATGGTTTCTTGGTAGTTAGAATTTAAAGTCAACACTATTATAATGAATCCATCTAGATACATTGAAAGACTCTTATCTAAATTTAGCGTACAAAATTGTAACACAAAAACTACTCCATATGAAATGGATTTAAACACAATTATGAATAAGGAAGATGGTATAGCGGCGTGTGAGAAAAGAATACAGAACTTTGGTCGGAAGTCTTATTTACGTGATGACATCAACCAAGCCAGATATTTGCTATACGGTTACTAAGTTGTCCCAAAACTTAAATAAACCGGGGTCTGTGCATTTAAACAAGAATTAAGCAAGTATTACGTTATCTGAAGGGGACTAAGAGTCGGTGCTTAGAATTATCGACAGTCAGATAAACCCTTAAAATTGGAAGGATTTTGTGATGCGGATTGGGCCAACTCACCAGACCGTAAGAGTATAACAGGCTATTGTTTTAAGATGGTAACCCAATAATCAGCTGGAAATCGAAGAAACGGCGAATGATTTCACATTTTACTTGTGAAGCTGGATATATTGCATTGTCAAAAGGAACACAAGAGGCTATTTTTCTTAAATTACTGATAAAACAATTATAATACATCAAAGATCAAAGCATATCGATATATAATATCAGTTTGTTAGGGACCAAGTAGAAAAGAAAACAGTACAAATTGAATACGTTCAATCGGGGAAATAATATGGCGGATTTATTTGCAAAAACAAATTACGAAATTGAAATTACGGGCTTTTCACTTCTGCCATATTTGGTGCTGACTTCTTGGGTCTTTATTGGTCCTGGACAAGACGTAAAACTGCATCCATTAAGTTACTCTAAGGTCCTTATTAGTCCTGGGTAGGACGTAAAACTGCATCCATTAGTTATTGTCTTAAGAAACGTCAGTTCAGTTTTTGCATGAATGCGAATCCTTAGCCTCGGGGTATAAATGTAGATAGTCCTACTTTTAGCCCAATCCTCTTTCTAAATGAGTCCCAGGATCGCTCTGACCCGGAGTGATAGAAAATGTTTTAATGGGTCCCAGCTATGGGTGAAGTAACAAATTTTCCACTTTTTGTTGTGATCACAACCCAAACTTATAATAAACTTATAATATTGTTGTTCATGCTTTTATTAACAGGGAAGTACTTAACTGTGGACAAAGAGATATGACTAATTTTTGTGGATATTCATTTTTTTTAAAAACAAAAATAAAAAAAATAAATAAAATGTATTTTATGAATGCTAAAAAAAGTTGGAATACTAAAGTATTTGTTACATATTAATATTAACTTTAAAAAGAAAAAAAAGAAAAAGTATATATAATTTTTGGAATTAAAGTATTTTTTGACTTTACTAATATTTTGAAAGAAGATTCCATAATATACCCAAAATAAGGGGGTGTTACAGTTTTTTGTATATATTATATGACAAGTGAGCTAATCAAAATGATTTATAGTCTACCAATAGAAGGTCAAAATGACTTTATAGTCTACCAATAGAAGGTTAACCAAGCAGAAGCCGCAGAACATTGTATCCGTTGTGTATAAAGGCGGTCATCTTTGTTTATCCTACCGAAGGACCAGTGCCAACTTGACCAGGCAAAGATGATAAAAGGAAGAACTACGCTCTGCTACTTTGCTACGATATCCACTGCGAACCTGAACTACGTTTTCCTAATGTCTCCGAAATACTCACTGCCAACCTCTGGATTCTATACTCGAAGACGACCGTCATGAAAATGTCTAACACACACGATACCGAATGGTTTCGCATGAACACCATGAAAAGTTGATGAAGGTCTCTGCATTATTAACGTCTGATGCATAAACCAATTGTCTTTGTTAGCACCACAGATAAAAATCCAAAGGAGTCAGGTCAGGGCAACGTGCAGGCCATCGAACCAGTCCTTCCTACATATCCATCTTTCATGGTAGACAGCAGCCAGTACATCGCGAACAATGTGACTAGAATGTGCTCGAGCTCCACCATACATGAACCACATGCGTTTTCGTATTAACAGGGGCACATGCTATAGCCGGTGTGTACGATGTGCTGGGAGAACATATGGACCTACCAGACAATTCCAGTCCATACATTAATCGTAAACTGATACTGGTGTCTAGCCTGACCATGGCGTACCGCTCCGCCCACAAATATTGCTTGTGTAAATTTGTCATCCGATCTCTTCCAAATTTTGCCTCATCCGTAAACAAGACTGAAGAGTCAATCGACGGTGAGTGATCTAAAAACGAAAGAACCTGCACACGTTGAAAATGATACAGAGACAGGAGCTGCGCTTGAAGTATCATTCATGCAATATTATGAGATGTACGTCATGCCAGCACGACTTGAACTTGTGCTGATATATAGATTGTCTCCGAAAGTATTCCCCGTGGCCAGGCGGACGAGCGGATCTCGGCATTCCTCGATCCATAGTGATGCCACGGATTCTGCCTCAGCAACACGACGATAAACAGACGCAAAGGTTAGATGACTCCGCTGCCTTTGGTCTGGAAACTCAATCTGATAAGGCCGTGCAGTCAGGCATTCATGGCTCTTAGCGCCGCCGGGTGTAAAAATCATCACAGTCAGCTCATGATATGCATGTTCTGTCACTGTTAAACAGAACATTTCGCAGTTAACTCACTACTAGACACGTTAAACGTTGAAGACAGACTAGCCACAAGTGTGCACGAATGACAAATGTAGTCTAATTGTAACACAGCACCTCTACTGTAAATGTAATAATTCAAAAGCGAAGTATTTACAGATATATTCTTATATGGACTTTTGTCCTTGTTTTGGTATGAGGAACCTGGCCCCAAAGTTGTAAAACTATTTTTGACACACCATATCTCTCTCTCTCTCTCTCTCTCTCTCTCTCTCTCTATATATATATATATATATATATATATATATATATATATATATATTATTGTTGCCAGTTATTACTGTCATACTCTTAACATTCATGTTCGACTTTACTTTTACTGTTTTAAATTGGTAGAAGCGGTTCTGAGATTTACGGTTTTTTCGTCTTCACTTGCGATTTTCTGCTACGCATAAAAACTCCATTGTTGAGTTGGTCTTCTTTCCTTCTTGTATGGCCATTAGGTCTATCTTACATAGGCTTAATAATCTTTATCTCACTAAATGTCGAAAAGTTTTTTGTCCTTTTTACTTTGGCGGTAAATTTTGATTTTTTAATCTCTTATCAGTTTATATCTTCGGACGCAAATTATTTACACATTGGCACTGCTTCTCTATTCCTACTCTATCAAATTTCCAGTTGTATTTTTACAAAATTTGCTACATTTACATCCGACATGTTTTTCTGTTTGTTTCCATAATGGGGCTGCCTCTATTCCTACGACTGATTTCTTTAGGATTTAATAAATTACCCTGGTGCAAAAACGTTAAAAAATACGTCAAAAACCGACATTATTTTTGCACCAACCTAATAATATCTTATTCTGATATGGAAAGGGATTTTTCGATGCTCCCTTTCGGATGATATTGATGATTGTTTATCTGTGATTCTTTCTATCTCCCCTTGGAATCTTACTATTCTTGCGTTTACCTCTCTTTTCCATCTTCCTTCGAGGTACGTGAAGTTTTCATTATATTTTTCCTGCAATATTGTATGCACGGTGCTTTGCAACATTATTTACAAATCGTATTTCTTACATTCTTCTCTGGTTGACTGAATGTATTGCCACAAAGTTTTATTAAAATTTCGTATCACTGACATGCGCATCAGTGTGCAATGTCAAGCAGTTCTACATATATATACATATATCTACACATATAGATACACACATACATATACATATATATATACACATATATACACAAATATATACATAGCTCTCTACATACACATATATATAGATACATATATAAACATATCTACGTGTGTAAATATATATAAATATATATATATATATATTACATACATAAATGTACCTAGATATATATACACATATATATATATAAATAGGTATATAAAATATACATAAATATATATAAATCTATACATATATATATACATATATACGTATGTATTTATATACATTTATACATATATATACATACATATATCTACATATACATATTTATATATGTACATATATAGACATACATATATATATATAAGTACATATATACATATGTATATATATGTATACATATACATACATACATATATATATATAAATATATACATATATATATAAATATATATATATACATATAAGTGCATATATATATATATATATATATATATATATATATATACATGTGCCATAAGTTCCTAGCTTTAATTGAAAAGCACTTTCCCACTAATAACAAACTTAGCAACATCTTTAACAAAAACACCTTGAAACTGAGTTACAGCTGCACTGAAAATATAGAAAAAATCATAAAAAGACACAATAAGAAAATCCTAGAAAAAAACGCATACCATAACTGTAATAAAACACATAAACTAAAACTGGATAAAAATAACGAAAAATTAGGCGATTGTAGAAACCTTAAAAACTGCCCGTTGGAAAATAAATGCCTCACAAAATCCGTGGTATACCAATGCACTATCTCATCCATTGCGAGCCCTAACACTGATAGTATTTACATAGGCTCAACGAAGAATAATTTTCAAATTAGATGGAGGCAACACAAGAGCTCCTTCAACAATATTCAAAATAGAAATCAGACATCTCTATCCCAATATTTCTGGCATCTAAAAGAAACGAATAAAACACCAAAAGTAAAATGGAAAATAGTAAATAAAACAAGAAACTGTAAAACCTGGGATGACCCATGCCCTTTATGCTTACAGGAAAAACTACACATCATTAAATTCCTAAGTAATGAAAAATTATTAAACCATAGGCAGGAGTTAACGGTTTTTTGCCGACATCAAAAAAGTTTCGCATTAGATAATTAGCATAAAAAAAAACAAAAAAAACATAGCTAAGTAAAATTCTAAAAAGCTTAGCCAAACCTTTAAATAGAAAAATCCCTTTTTGTAGTCGTCAAAAAACAAATTGAAATTCAGTGCAATGCGATCTGTATATAAAACACCCACTTGAATAAACAAATAAATAAGTAGATAATCAGATGGACAATAATAAAAGACAATTCTTCAGACACATAACGATTGTAGGCGCGCCATAAAAATATCCTTCACTAGGAACCAACTAAAGGATGACCGCAAACATTACCCTTGAAATAGATACCCTACCCAACCTTAGCAAAAACTCTCAGAGGATGATGAATCTATTGATAAGAATTAACTCACTGACCACTTAACGAAGGAAAATAGTCTAGCCACTCCCACAATAACAAATTCTGTAACGGACCGTGCCGAAAAATACAGGTAAACCGAGAGAATTTCGCTTGAAGATTAAACGGGACTAAACACCACAATTCAACTTAATTTTAATAATTATTTTGATGATTTCGGCTCTCGTTTTTGAAACATGAGAACTCTTATGTAGCGAAGGAATCATATTTTTAAACAAAAATATTATTATAATATACATACATATATATATATATATATATATATATATATATATATATATATATATATATATATATATATAAACATATGCATATATATATATATATATATATTAGGTTGGTGCAAAAAATAATGACGAAATAATGTCGTTCTTGGACGTTAAAAATACGTCAAAAACGAAATTATTACGTCATTATTTTTGCACCAACCTAATATATATATATATATATATATATATATATATATATAAGTTAAGAAAAAACCTTAACGATCCATTTCGTTTATAACTGATTTCGTTAATATTTCTATATATTCATCTCTCACACCGTAATTTCTTAATAAATGATGACAATTTCCCCTGCCATCCATACTACGTTATCAGGCGGAAGGGAAAACGAAAGTGAAAAAAATAAATAGAGAGATGATGAAAATATCAGTTTTTTCAATATAAATTTCTTTTTAACTATATGAAATAGAGCGAGAGCTTTTGAGAGATATTGTAAATGTTAAGAAAGAGAATTATGAGGAAATGAAGTTCTTTTACATCGGCTGATACGACTAATTTTCCCGTACTGCCGGTTATTTTTGGCAGGATAAAACAACACAATTTGAAATTAGTTAATCTAATAAAGAACATCTTCCTATTAATAATAATAATAATAATAATATAAATATTAAATGTATTATTTAATATAAATTAAGTAAATTAACAGGATTTCAAATAAATATTAATAAAGAAAACAAATAAAAAGTCAAAAATTAATAAATTAATTTATAGATAATAATACTAAAGATTTTGAATTATATATGATATATACATAGAAAATCATACATAAAATAACCCAGAACAGCGTGCCATAAGGAATATAATCAGACACGCATTCCAACTTTAAAGACAAGTATTCCCTAATAAGTTGAAAGATTAAAATGTCACAACCTCTCACTTCTTCCCCTGATAACAAACTTAATTAAATCTAGTAAATATCTGTAGCTGTCACGCCAAAATGGAACCGCAGTCGTCTCTCGTACAAGGCAGTCGTCTCTCGTCGTCTTATTTGGCTCCCTCGACCCCAAAGATATTCAGTCACCCCGCAGTAGGGTGTCATGTGGCACGAGGCCTTTTGAATGTGGGATCTCCGAACGCGTGGGGTCGGCCAAAAATATGCCCACTGAACCCGTATAAACGGGTTCAGTGTCGGTTTACCTCCCCGAGAGAGAATCCGCCCTTCGGCGTAGCGTCCTTCGGGTTTACTCCCCGCCCAAAGGCAAACAGTTCAACCGATCAGCCCCTGACTATATTTACTCACCCCCACGAGGGCATCCTGTGGCACAAGGCCAGTTTAACGTGGGATCTCCTAGCTCGTGGGCTCTGCGAAAAATATGGCCATTGAACCCGTATAAATGGGTTCAGAGTCGGTTTAACTCCCCCGAAAGAGAATCCAGCCTTCGTCGTAGCCTCTTTCGGGTTCCTCCCCGTCCGAAAGCAGAGAGTCCAACCGATCAACCGTCGTCCGGCGTCGACTGCCCAAGCCTTCAGACACACTCATTTTATAGACCATGATTGCAGCCGATTGGTTGAGTGGGAGAGATTTACATATGCGTAGGCGCAATCCGGCTATTCTCCCTTCCTCCAACTACACTACGACACCATACGAATGCAATGCGTGGGCGTTTTCGGGCATGATGTCGCGTTTTTGCTCACGACAGTCCTCCCTGCTCTGACGATCACACAAATGGCAGCTCGGTGCGGGTCGCTTTATCCTGCTGCTTCGTCTTAGTGGAGCGGGCTCGGTTATTTCCTCATTTGTATTTTCCTCTTCCGTATCGCTGAGTTGATCTCGTTCGAGGATACCACTTGCACTTTCCGTTGAAGTTGTTTCTTCCTGCATCTGCCCTTCCTACACCGTTGAGATTTTTTCATCTGAGGTGGTGTCATGGCTGCTGGGAGTCTACGTCCCACGCACCGGGCGAACATCTTTTACATGGCGTAGTACTCCTTCTACAAGAACTGAATGAGACCATAGATTTTCGTCACTTGCGTCCTCTCGGACCTTGTTGTACACCGCCCATACGGTCTCTTCACCCAAACATCTCTTGTAGTGTATGTTCCAGAACCTGCGACGCCAGCATGTGGTTTTGTGGTATCAATGCCTCTCACGCGAGTGAGATAGGTACAAATTAAGTTGGCTGGCGCTGTTGAAGCAGTGGTGTCGTCCTGTGGTGTCAGATTATGCCAGGATACTGCCTCCATAAAAGAGCATTGTGTTCTGGCGGCGAAGCGCTTTATCATGCGGTGAGAATCTTTCTACTATCCCATTCCCCGATGGTACGTTGGCACATTGGTATCATATTCGGACGCCCCAATCCTTCGCAAGACTTCTATATCCTTCCCCACATAACACTGCAGCATTTTCGGCAAGCAGTTCATTCGGCCGTCCTCTTTCGAAAAAATGGTCTCCAACTGCCGGATAGTATTGGCGGAGTCTTGGCGCTGCAATGGCCTCCAAATGGCAAATCGACTAGGACCACAATCTATCAGCGTTAGGTAATGCTGGACACTGAAATTTATTCCCACTCTGCTCCAATTGTCGCGTACAGAAATCCTGCCTGGCTTCCAATGCACCAGGACTGGATCTGTGCATTGACATTCGCTACAATCCCTGACTATCGCCCGAACAGCCGGACTAGAAACTCCGCGGATGACCATTTTTGCAAAGTACAGTGTGCGCTTTACACCGGGGTGTCCACTAGACTGATGAATGTCTCGTATAAGAGCAGACTACTCGCCTTCTGCAGCCACAGCACACGCTCGTTCTACAGGTTCCGACTCTTTCTGAATATTATCCAGTCATCGATGTGGCACTCTAGTAAGCTGACCGGCCCGGTTATCATGAGACTTAACCAATGTCACGTCAATATTCAGCTCAAATTCTGAGCCCAGATGTCGAAACGTGTCGAGCTGGTGCCTGACCAGCATCTCGGTGGCAGCCTTGGTTCGTGCCCTCGACTTTACGGATAACATGTCTGAGACCCAAGTCTGTCTTCAGGTGAATCACTTTTGCTTTCCATTGCAGTGTGAGGTTGATGCACCGCAGCACTGCGTCTAGTTCTGCAATGTCGATGTGCTTATCCTCACTCATTGGTCGCAGCCAACTAGCATCTTTAGCCACGGCTCCCCCACTCTCAATGAGGACACCAGTGTCTAATGAGCTCGCGTCCAACCATACAGTGACGTCCTGTCCATCAACGCAACAGTCCCCATGCGCTGGATCTGTTTGCGCCACTCTGAAAAATGGTCTGCCAACATTCGGCTCAGCAGGGTGACTCGTGATTTATCGTACCATCCAGTTGTCACGGCATTTTCTCCACGCTTTATGAACGCGGTCGCAACACGTAGCCAGCCCTACACCGGGAAATGTCCCGCCAATTTCCCACACACAGAGAAAATATTTCGGCGTGTTAGTTCATCGGGCAACATCGACAGCTTACTTTCAAGACTCCAATGAAGCTTGTTGCGCTCCTATCAGACATGCAATCCTAACACACGTGTGCCGCTCCGTAACTGCTCTAGGTCCGTGCACGTAAACCAAATCTCTGAAGTTGCTCTTTTACACGGGATGCAGGACATATGTTCTCATTGACGAATACATCGTCAATGTATGAAGATGCAGCATCGTTTTTATTCTCATCTTGAGCAACCACGGTGTTAACGATGGACCGCATTATGAGGGGTGCCATGTTAAGCCCAAACCCCAAGCGAGTGAGGGAGAATTTTTCCCATTGATTTCTACTGTCTGGAATGGCCACAAGAACTTCTCAACGTGAATTTGCAAATAGGCCCGGCGCAAGTCCAGCAGACGACGACTATACCTTACTGCCGCTACTCTCTTAATTTTTGTGCACATACATCTGCGCTGGCAGTGTATGCATCTACATGCTCATTGAGCCCCCGGTAATCCATGACGGACCGAACCTTTTGTTTGTTTTCCTGTAGAACGGCCATTAGAGGAATCAGACCCTTTGGGGGACCAAATTCGTCTTCAGGATATGGAAGCAGCCAGTCGTTTTATTCTTATCCAAGTTGCAGCAGACGGTTGTACTCAGCTCGAAGGCGCTCAGCAGTAGGATATTCTGACAGCCTGTTTTTTAACGTAACTGGCTGTTTAGCACAGGAACACTTCCACGATGCGATCTATATACATCTGTTAGCGTCAAACTCTGCTTGGAAATCGGGCATGTTGACGTTGATGGCAGTTCAGATTGCCTTGTGACATTAGAGAAATTTTACCTCACCGCTGTTAGACATGGACATCCCACCCAACTGTTTGATTGCGTCCATCCCAAGCAACAAGTCAAATCCGAGTAATTTCTCGTCCACGACTAGAGTTTCTATGTCAATAGAGGGTCTGTTGCTTATGCCAAACTGGACCACACCGACTGCTCAGCACTTAAGGGTATTCCCGCCTACAGTCAGGACGTGTACCTCTTTCTCTCCCACGCCTGGCAGCATGCTTTGCGTATGAGTTTCTGGGTGAAACTAGTGTTCATAAGGGTCATGTGCCTCATTCCATCGATATGTACGGTCATTTTTGATAGCACTCTATTTAAAGAGGATCTGGGGATAAGGCTGGTCCCGAAGCCTCGTCCCCCTGCACGTTTTCCGGACGGATTCGGGCCATATGTCCCCACCGCTTACACCTGTACGAGACCGATGATGTTTCACGGTGCGAGAGAATTCGCGTGCCAAGTGATTTAGCTCGCCGCAAACATAGCATTTTGTCGGTGTATCAATTCCTTCACCTGACAACGCGATGATCGTGCAGCCACTGCGGATTGCTCAATATCCGCAGGACTTTTCTTCAGTATGGCGCTTGCTCGGAACAATTACTCGGTATTCTCCGGAAACCCAGCGATAAACGCACACATCAGACGTCTATCCGTCATTCCACCGACCAGAACTGAAAGTTTACGCAATTCAGCCAAAAAGACATCGACAGTACCACCCAGGCGTAAGCGGCGTGCTACAAATTGCTTCCAAGCTGTAACGGAGTCTAAAGCAAATGCCATATACAAAGCATTTTTGACGCACGTAAAGTCTTTCTTCTTTTCTTCGCTCAGATTCTGGTACATTGCATATGCACCAACTGATAGACGCATAGAAACCGCGATTTCCATACGCTTTACGCCGCTAAGCTGGCATATAAATTCTTCGTTCTCTATCCACTCGATTACTGACTGTCCAGAATCACTTCAACCAAATAGCGGTATCAGTTTAGGATCAAAAACCATAATTGCCGAAATAGCTTGTAGCCGTCAGGCCAAAATCACCCCGCGGGAAGAGGGCAGTCGTCTCTCTTACAGGACTATCGTATCTCCCTTGACCCCGACTGCCAAACCCTTCACAGTCAATTTATAGACCCTGACGAAGCAGCCGATTGGTTGAGTGGGAGAGGTTTACGTAGGCGTAGGCGCAATCCGGAAATTCTCCCTTCCTCCAACTACTCTACGACAAAATACACATGCAATGCGTAGACGTTTTCGAGCATGATTTGTGCATGTTGATCCCGACAATCACAATATCTACAATCTTTAAATGTTTAATTCACTCCAAGCAAGGCAATAATGCTACTAAGTAGTAAGAGGCTACTGGAGTGCAAATTTAGAAATCTTTAGAAGGGACCGGAAATCCAGTTCTAAAAAGGAAATTAAAGATAGACGTCTACCCCCTTTTCAAAACTCAAATGAATTAATTGAAGTATTAAAAACAGAAAATGTACCAAAACTATTTTAGCCTTTTATTTAAAGTATATGTAATACTAGTTTTCTTTTATTACGTCTCCATATTCGTTTTCAGAGGCCATATCTCTTCAAGAAGTTAGTAGTCAAGTTTCGAACAGTTCATTTCATGATCTGTTAATTGCTATGATGTCTTGGGAAAGTGGTTTTCAGTTTCCGTTGCATTATATTGGCAGCCACCCAAAGCTGACAAAATCAGTCCACCCTCATATTTAACGAAGTAGAAAGAAGGAGCTATGTCTTTTTAAAGAACATTGGTCCGAAATTAACGCAACAGACTAGACTGGAACTTGCACCGTAATAGATATATTTAGTGAAAGAAATACAGATGAAAATGAAACATCTATTGTCACTCAGATGTGGTATTTTATGTAATTAAAATAATGGCAAGAAAGCGCTCATTATTTAATTGTAACATTATATAATCAAATAGCGTCTTTTTTACACAATGTATTTTTATATACGAATTTAAACTGCTTCAGATAACAAATTTGTTTACAGTTTAGCAGTTTTTAAGATACCATTTCTTCAATAATCCTCAATTTTTACATTATTATTATTATTATTATTATTATTATTGTTGTTGTTGTTGTTATTATTAATTTTGTTGTTGTTACGATTGCTGTTATTGTTGTTCTTCGCAACACACCTATGTGTTCTGTTTTATAAGTACTTCTTTGGTATGCTATAATTTTTATACTTCATATCCGTTAATAATCTGTAATGGATTTGAAAACGAAGTCTGTATACTTGGTAACCAGTTTGACATATACAAAGACTTTTCGATCTCTTTTAGACTGATTGATCTCAGTGATTAGCTGTCGTAGTTAGAAAAGATAAAAAAAAACGAATTATCTGAACAGGTGAAAGCACGTTATCACTGTAAGGCGACTTTGTTTTACATGATATCGTCCATTTTGTTAGACATAATTTTGTATTATTAAGTTGTTTACACAAAATATTCGAGTTGTTTAGTGTAAATTTTTCGAGAAGTTTTCTCGGGTGTGAGAGTTTTTTTGTTTTGTTTTTCTCACGGACTGAAATTTATATTTTTGTTTGCCAGAATTTAAATTATATTGTCTTCTGTCATTTACAAGTAATAGACGAGATCAAAGATGAAGAGAATATGACGATGAAAGGTAATTGTAACTATCTCCAGTCATATGCGTCATTGCAGGTCGATGACTAAGAAACATTCAAAAGATATAGAGCATTTGCATTTAACATGGAAAATGATATGTTCTATTTAAAGTTTAAGCATTACTTGATTTCTGTTACTATCTTAATAATTTTTTTATCGCAATGCTGCTTCAGACCGAAAAGGATTATGGCACACCACAGATTCCTTTTTTTAACTATCTATGAAAGGTCATGAATGTTTAGATAATGGACTAATTTTCCGTTGTCCGTCTCATACATTGGCTACCACAGAGATTCTATTCTCTTAGTTAACCCTAAGCTAGAAAAGAAGACATGGATGGTTGCCTTTCTCAATGGCATTAGGGTTGAACTTCTAAGGGTCTTTTGAGATTAAAAATTCGTCCAGACCAACCCTCAATTCAACATCAGTATTGAACGTTACACCAAGAAAGGCACTGAAAAGAGATGAAAATCTGGTGGTGTCAATCTTGCGAGTACGGAGGATGAGGAAACATTTCCCATTCTTGGTCTTCAATATAGGTTTTGGTCATATGTGAGGACGGGCGTTGTCGTGTTGAACAGAAAAAGAAACATATGTCGCCGATTCAGTTTTAGACCGAATAGGCGACAGATTTTTCTTCTTTTCTTCACGGAGACGGCGCAGTTGTTGAACTTAAAGCTCAGCATTTACTGTTTGGTTTCACTCAAGCGATTCATAATAAATTATGCCTTCCCAGTTCCACCAGACACACAACATGGTCTTTCGAAGTCGAAGATCTTGTTTTGATCGAGGTTTCTCTTGATTATTGGGATTTACACTGCTTCATAATGACATAAAGATACCATTTTAATTCGTCAGTTACAATGCGATAAAGGAAACGCTCTTTATGGCCGCATGATGAGCGATGCCGAGCCAGAAATCTGGTTGCAATTGTTGCGCGCTGATTCTTGCTGTGGTCATTCAATGCGTGTGGCAACCATGAACCAAGATTCTGAACCTTCTCCATTGAATGAAGGTGTTTAACCACAGTTTTATGATCGCAGTTAATCTGTTCCGCCAATTCTCTGCTCGTCTGACGTGGATTTTTATGAAGAAACTGCTTTAATAGCTCCTCCTCGACAGATTGATTGGGACACTCTCCATCCTACAGCTCAAAAGTCCCCTTTGTGAATCGCAAAAAACAAAGTTGAGCGGTAATTTGAGGCATTGTGCCATCTCCATACACGTCACAATAATCATTAGCTGCTTTTGCAGCGTTAACTCCGCGATTATATGCAAAAAGCAAAAGGTGTCGAAAATGAGCAGTTTTGTTTACGTAACATTTCAGTTTCTGGGTCTGAAATAGAATTAAAAGTAATGAAAGTAACGAAAATTATACATATATGTAAATATTAGAACAACAATAAAAAAAAAATGTTGTTCTTATACATTCAACGAATATTTGGTTTCCCAAATATATTTTTTTTTTTTAATTTAAAAAAAATACTCACGACTTATTCCCCAACCCAATAAAAATTGTTTTAAGAGAATGTTTTATAAATTTTAACAGAAAAAATTACTGGCTGCTCGCTGAATGAATGGCAAATGTTTCCTTGTAGGCAAATGGTTAATATTACCATTACCAAGCCATATCTTATCTCCAATATCTTTGCCTACTTTTCAGTGACAAAATTGCTTGCATCCTTAAGTTCACCGTCTCTAAGACTTCCTTTTTTATTCAAAAAGCTTAACAGCTCGGCTAACATAAGTCCCATCCTTACCCACGCATCACGTAACAATTCAAATAAAGTGAAAAGAATCCATTAAGAATAAGGGAAATTCTACATCAAAATTTGAAGAATAGTTTAATTATATCTGCACATCCAAGATATAATAGTTTTATATTATTGTTTTCAACCCAATCTCATACCATCTCGCAGTGAAAGTTGATTATATATAACAGTGATAGAGTTCATATTATCAGATTGCATAGTTTATAAGTTCAAATTTGTAGAATAGAATCCAACAATGAGAATCTGTAATGCAAAAAGTGTCACTATTTGAATTTCTGAAACAAGCAATAATCGCTAATATACACTGAATTATTCGAAATACTGATCTCATTTTGGCTGTTATATTTACAATGTTTTGGATGATGTCTCCAGTAGTAACGTCAGTTCTTGCCATTTTTATATGAAAAGTAGGACAAAAATATTTGATGTTTATTTAATCGTCAATATTTTAACGATTGTTTTACCACTTATGTCTGCAATGAGATATTATAAAAAAGACCCACAGTTATGGCTTAGTGGGCAAGTATTGTAAAGTATGGCCATATTAGACATATAACGAGGAACCTGAAGTAAAGCATGTCGCTGAATGGGAGATTCGAATTTCCTACAGTGTATAAGCATGTACGAAAGTGGGAATTCATTAGAAAACTCATCCTTACAAATTTTGAACCACGATGATGTATTATTTTATTATTGGGCAGTGTTATGCTCTGCATAATGCTTGTCGCTAGCGGTGTATGCGTTGAGACAAATTGTGTTACTACATACTGTTGGTGAAGCTATGATAGCGGTAAAGTTTGCATCCACACAGGCAAATACCAGTTAACATATTAGTCAAAGACATGTTCGATATGTTCCTTCAAAATTTGGACAGAACTATCATTAAAACCTGGAACATTTCAGACACTCTTCAGCAGCCTGTCGTATTTACAATCCTCATAGAAATTTCTAACAGAACACTTCATATAATTCACAGGTTTATAATAATTAATATTCACTTAAATGGAGAAAATTATTATAACCGTATTTTTCGACCATAATATACAATTTTTTAAAAGAATAGTCTTAAAATATATGTGTGTGTTTGTGTGTGTGTATGTATGTTTATATGATAAAAATATAGATATATTATGGGTAAAAGTGAGCAATGTCAGAGATAGAGCGTGTCTGAATATAAAATATCAAATAATATATATAAAATTTTATTGATATACAATAATCGTTAGATGCGACGTGCTTTCCACCGACTCGTCCACGAATGGCGTGACGTGATCAAGCAAAGACGAACAGAGCCTCATAAGTGCATACATTAGCAAATTCTTCAGACCTCATAGCATCTGCTTAGTTTCTTATCCGAGCGTAAACAAAGCAATTTGTATATAAGTAATGGATGTTTTACTTATTAATCCGACAGATTTAATCATTGTAAACGTTATTTTTAGTGGATAACCATTTTTGAGTAGATGCACTGTTCATTATTAAAAAGTATATTTATTTACTTTCGTCATTTATAATAACGTTTAAATTGATAAAAATATGTCGTATTATTAAATAAACAAATCCATTACTTTATTAGAAATATGGAATTGCTGTTTCCAAAGTTTAAAGCAGAAGCATGAAAATACTAAAATAAAAAAAAATCCTATAATATCAGAAATAGATTTTTCAAAAATTGATACGGTCTTTTCTCTTACAACGTGTGCTTCGGAAAAAATGATAAAAGCACAACCTGATGAAATAACATAGCTAATAACTTGAAAATACCTTTTAAAAGATATTGATTCATCCTCTGACAGGCAGCGAAACATACTTGTCATATACACCATTTAAGAAGAAGTATAAATCATTCTTACTTGCGCTAACCAGCGAGATTTTGATTCATTCAATCTAATTGAATCTCATAGTTCATCTGTGCTACTGTCGAGACGCCAATTGACTTTCGAGTCGGTCACATGATGAATGAACCACTTTCGAATCATCCATCAAACTTTTTCCCAACGACCTCCACTTCTTTGCTTTTCTGACTTATCGAGAGAAATAGCATTGTCTAAGAGTTAATAAGAAACCACACACTTTGAGTCAATGCAATCACACATCCAGGCATGTACACAGATACTGATGTATGTGTTTTGCGTATGTATCTTCCTGGATGAGGCACACATTTTATCGGCTGTCAGCGGCTTGTGAAATAAAGTCAACTTTTAGGGTCCAAATTTTTGCCACAGCTGCTAAGTTTATTTTTAATACTAGGTCTATTCAGGACATAGGGAGTCACAACTCACCACAGATTTCGACTTTACTATTTGTGAATTGTTAATGATAGAGAATTGTCAATGATAGGAAATTGTCAATGATTGTACTTTTAAGATACTAATAGAAAACCAATTGATTTAAACATAAAGTTGTTTACTAGATACAAACGCAAAGTTTGCCTGTTACAATGATAATGGAAACGGAAGCGTCGAGTTAAAAAAAAATCTGTTTTAGTAGCACCACCTAGAATTATAACCCGAGCAGTTACTAGTCTTAAAGATATTTTTAACCATCTTCGATTTTATCTGATTTGTCCGTTCAGGATGTGAGCAATGGTGGCCTTTCAAAAGTGTCAATGTCTTAAAGTTATCTTTCCTCTGATTATAAGAAAATATGTCTTTTTTGTTCCACTGTTCCTTGAAACCCCCGATTCTCTATAGAGGTTTATTTCTATTACTACAAGTTTTTTCACCTTCGCTGTCATGTAGGAAATTAGACATAACATAGCAGCTTAATATTATTTTCTTTGTTTCTAATCACATTTTTATGTGTCTTAATACTTTACTTATTTTCTGGAGAGAGGCTTTCGCTTTTCCTATTTGAATTCAGATTCCTGTCACATTTTCCGTCGGTTATTCAACAATTAATTAAATAATTAAATTTCTGAACTTGCTTGATTTTAATATTCCTAATATGCAGTTCATATATTTAGATCTTCCTTTCACTGATAACTTGTTCTTTTTCTATGTGCCGTGTCCATGAAGACGTTAACCATCATGACTCTCCACAATTTCCTGTTCTCTGTAGCTCTTAATAAATGTTGTCTTGTTATTATCTATCATATACCTTGTTCCGCCATCCATTTAATCAAGCTCGTTAGTTCGGTTATAATTTCTTTTACTCTGCATTTTTTGCCTGAGAATATCAAATTTTCCAGACACTCTTTCCTCATAAAGTCACCTGGAAATTTCAAAGTGTGTATTACTTTCTTTTTGTTAAATATGGACAAAATTTCATTGTTGACATGTTTAGTCCAAGTTATTCTCAACCATCATCTGTAGAACCACATTTCTGCTGCGTCAAGTCTTAACTCACCATTTTATATTCTTATTGTTAACCGCCATTTCTTGTCATCCTCTTTCATTGAATTATCAAAGTGTTCCCAAATTTTATTGCTGTTAAAGGAAGCATGGTTTTAGCGTGTCCTCGCAATTGTGAACACATGCAAGGTTATATGTGATATTTACTTCAGCAATACGATACGCAGTTGGGACCTTGCAAGCTATAAGTAAGTGTCAATTTCTTCAAGATTGTTGTTTCATTATATATCTTCGATATATCTGCTGCATCATTCTGACCCTAAATATAACTAAATTTGTGGTTCCCATTTTCTTTATAACTTCCTTATTGCAATCTTTGTATTCTTATCATACATCTGAGGTACTTAATTTCTGTTGCTTCAAGGTTTCTGCTCATCTGTGAAGAAATTGTCAACAATGATTCTAATTTTTCAACCAATAAAAATACATTTTATCAACAATTTGCCGAATTCGTATGATCCGCAGTGAAATATCTACTATCTATATTTCTCATGTTGTCTGTTTGTGTGTCTGTCGTGGCAATTGTTACCTCGCCCAGGGCGATTTATCACCCGATTTTGATGCGGTTTTCAAAACAAGTTTGCAAATGGCTGCCGTAAGGACATAATGGAGCCCGACTTTTGAGTTCGGACTCAGGTTCCGATAAAATCGATAATCGAAAAAATCTACTTACAGAAGAAAGGATCGCATTTCGACCAAATCTGACACCCTCTTAGAGTCTACGTTTAGAAGCGTTGTCCAGAAGTTTCATGACCACGGACCCCTAAACAGCGCAGAAAATCGAGAAAACCCAAAAACCGATACGCCTAGATTGCGCCTGAAACGCATGCCGGTTTTCAGCGAAAACCGACCGGATTTATGAGGAGGCCATTGGGAGTCAGCATGTAAAGTTTCATTTCTGAGTACCCCACCAAACAGAGTGCAAATCGACAATCGGTCAACCCTTAAAAATGTTTTTTTTTTTTCCGTGGGTATTTCCTAAATGCAGATTAATTTACGGTCACGCTATGCGCGGGAAGAAACAGGTCAGTGCATGCAGTGGAGTGGAAGAATACATTTGACCTCAAATTCTGGAATGGGTGCAGGGCCATTGAAATTCGGCTTCCTTGCCGTTCGATTTTTATTTGCATATACTTTTATTTTCAATTAAAATTAGTGAATATGTATAGGAATGCTCTTTTCAATGTTGCACAAAACCTACATGTGTAGTAATAATTGATATTAATGTCGTTGGGAACCCAACATATATATTTACTTTTTTTGTCAGGAATGCAAACTTCCAAAGGACACTTAAATTTATATAATGTGTTGGTCTTTTCTAAAACATTTGATGTCAAAGAAGAGTTATTGAAGATGATTAATTAAATAAATTCAGTATCTGTATATATTTCTGAGATGAGGTATTATGTACATTATTTACCTCATCTTTTTCGCCATATTTATTACAACGTTTCGGCCGTAGTACGCTCCGACCTTCTTCGGGTGGTTGGAATGTCGAAACGTGCCCTTTAATTCGCTCACTAGGGTTGAGCGTTCTTGTTGCATTTGCCATGTTTAATGGATGTCAGTTACCAGTTATTTCCCTCTGAAAGTTATCCACTGCCTTAGATGGGTATTGAACTCACATTCTTTCGGTCCTATCACTAGATCTAACTCACGCCTTTATCCACTGTGGTATGTGTCCTTGAGGACATCTGTGTATGAATTTCTGGGTATTATAAACCTAATAAACTCAATAATGTGATCGTTTATACAATTAACCCAGATGTTTCCATATTGCAAACTGACCAGCACTCCACAGAAGACGAGACCAGCACTTCAGTACAGAAAGTTGAAGTTGAGTTGACAGTAAGGATCTCAAAAGCGGGCCCTTCACTCAGTGTTGATAATATCCCCCGCTGAGCTGATAAAACATAGAAGTAAAGAAACCATCAAAGCCATAACAGCACTGTGTCAGCAGATTTTGGAACAAAAAGATGCTTATCGTCTTATGGACACAGTCATTTGTAATAAACCTGCCTAAGAAAGGAAACGTCGGACAGTTAGAAATCCAAGACTGAAGAATTGCTATCAGAGGAACAAGCAGGATTGGATTTAGAACCGAACAAAGTAGAATGATCAGGTTTTCAATTGTAGGATCGTCGTAGAGAAACACCTGCAACATCCGAAGAACGTGCTCCACAACTTTGCCGATTTCAAGAAAACTTTGGATTGTGTATGGCTTATGGAATTCATTGTAGATAACGGAATTATTCTAGTATTCCAGGCGTCAGGCAGTTCTTCTGGAGAAAAAATCAAATGGGAGGATTCTTCCGGACAACTCCCAGTATCAGACAGGGATACGTACTTTCGTCCACTTTGTTCAACCTATTTCTAGAGAGAATCATGAAAGAAAACCTGAGAGAACATTATCCTTCAATCTCTGTCAGTGTTAGACTCCTCTGTATCTTACGTTTCGCAGACGACATTGACCTCATAGCAGGGAGTAACATTGAGCTCCAGCAATCCAAATTGCTTAAAGATCAGGAACTTATGGAATAAAACTTAGCTACTACAAATCTAAATTAAGGTTGAATACCACAAACAGTAACGCTTGTGTCAACATTACAATGAAGAAAAATTAACTAGATGAAGGGTCCAGTTTTAAATACTTGAGAGCAATCTTGTCTAAAAATGGTACCTAAAGCTCGAAAATCCATACAGGGATTGCTGCAGCTATGGCACCGATAGCGAAATTGTCAAGAATATGTAAGAATAAAATGAGGTTTCAGGTAAAGAATATACTATACAAATTACTGGTAGTCTTTATTCTTTTATATGGATGTGATACGTGGACAATATTGGGAGAAACAGAGAGAAGGATTCAAACGTTTGATAACAAATTCATGAGAAAATCCCTTGATATCTACTGGGGACATAAAACAAATGACTGTGCGGAAAATGTTTTAAAATTTTATGGGCCACCAGGAAACTCTTCTCGCCACTGTGAAACGGAGAAAAGCGCTGTCCTTTACAGACGTGACAAGGATCCTCACCCTGTGCAAGCCAATCATTCACGGTACCCGTAGACGCTAGACGTAATGTAAGCGGTAGAGCTGACGCATGGACAATCTCGCACATTTTTCACGATCTCGTTGCGTGTTCTCAAAATTTGACTTTTCACTATCTTTCCAAATATTCCTCCTATAAATCACATGCTCTTCATATTAACGATAACAGACTTTTAAGATTATGATTTCCATTTCTTTTGATTAATTGTGCATAACAATAACTAAAATATATTCATAACATGGAATGTGTTTAAAAAATTATGAATAATATTTAGAAAATCTCATGCCCTTATATCATAAAGCTGATGCAAATACACGTACGTATGTAGAAATAAAAAACAAAACAACAACATAACAGTGCAGATAGAAACACATACACATAGCCAGGTATTGCTACAAAACCAAGAATTAACCTAATAACTCGAGACAGGTACCTAAAGAGACACCTCACATCGAGGTTTTCATTTGGTTGTCATGCATGGTGCCAAATTCGTTCTGAAATATCTAACCACTCAGCTGCTCAGATCAATGGTTAAATAAAAATTGTAGATCTTAGCAAGGACCATATTTCTTCTAACCATGTTGACTAACCCGAAATAATCATAAAGAAATCTACTAAATACTAGAAACTGTTTCACTTGTGGACTTTCAACAACAGTAACAAATAAAGATGGATATCACCATTGACTCGAAGAAAAATAATGTTATAATGAAAATGTTGACCGTCCACACAATTTTAAACAAAATTTTGGGAAGGAAACAACCATCAATACTGGAAAGAGCTATAAATGTTACTAGAACTGTTAAATGTATTCTTCTGGAAAATTGTTTTAAGATAAATATTTTATGAATTTCAACCGAAGTAGCTCTAGCAGCTCAATCAATGAATGCCGAATGTTTTCTTATAAAGAAGCAGTTAATATTAGGTTGGTGCAAAAATAATGTCGTTTTCTCACATATGTTACTATGTGAGAAAACGACATTATTTTTGCATCAGCCTAATACTATCATTACCATATATTGGAAATTTATTAAAAAAGAAAATTTGTAAAAAAACAAAAATTCTTCTTTGCTTTACAATGCGCCGGCTTCACGAGAAAAAAATTATCTCATATTTATTAAATGGAGTGTAATTTCTCCAAAAAAGCAACATGTATATGTGACAATTTTTATTATCGACGTTTGATCATACAAATTATTTAAGTACACTATCGACCTGTATTATATTAATGAATATGTAGCCTAACTTGGACCATGTTGTCTTACTCCACTTTAAAGTCATCCAGTTTGTCCCTCATGTAATTTCCTCGGTATCTTTAATATTTTTAATAGTCTACAAGATCCTGTTTCTGCGATCATCATCTGCAACCCTAATATCGCCCATGTCAATTCTACGCAGGTTTTAAATTTTATCGAGGTAGATATCGCAAAGAGTCAAATTTGGACTGCAAAACCACATGGTAGTTAAAATTATTGCACCCGTAGAAATAAAATAAAAAATTAAACACGACGAATGGCCATTGGTGATGCGACTAGTCACCCAGCACACAAACTCATATAACAACCTCACACGACTATGTAACTTAACGTGTCTGTTCATGCGCACACAGGAAACATTCCGCTTAACCGGTTCTCTAGTTATTTAACTGGGTAGATATTTTCCGGAAAGAAGTTTCGTATATTGATCGAAAAAAAGCGACAGGATACGAGATGAAATTATAGTGGCCATCAGAGATTTATACGAAGTGACATGTGTCACATGCAATGATGATTAACTTTGCTTAAACTATCTTTGTCCTGATTCAACAGTATTTTCATTTTGGTTTGCATGGCGTATTTTCGTCAAAAATTGAAGAGATCAAAAGATGGAATTATATATAGGCACTGAGATAAAGCACTTAGATGTGACGTTTGGATTATGTATATTGTCATTATATGAAACAAATGTAGACAAATTCTCGTCAGATGAGAAATATTCATTATTTTGCTTTGTAATGATGTTTCGAATATTGTTTGCCATTTTGCATCACACAATACAGATATATATATATATATATATGTTTATTAGCAACATGGCCCGGCGTTGCCCGTGCTTGATTCAAAAATCGTACGACTCATTCAGCAATCGCTATCACTTGACTTAAAATATGTTTACCCTTCTTAGCCCTTAAAAGAGTGCCCTTTTCCGTGCAGATGTGGCTACATGCCGTACTTCTTGCCTATCTCACACTGTGAATTTTTTCTAAGCTCTATACTAAACATTAAATCTGTTACGAAAAAAGAACTAAACAAAATGAACACAAAAAGATCAAATTTAAAAAGGACTCGTAACTGGAAAAACCGAATGAAAAAACAACGTTAACAACAAATACTTTTTCACACTCAAACCAGTTTCCTGAAATACTGAGACTGGTCATACTACTTGGGCGGGGTTGTTGTTGCATTTGTTTTGTTAACCCAGTACTTTGGAAACCATACATTGATCCGATTTTAAGTTCAAATAAAAAGAGCTCAAAAGTGTTTAACAACGCGAAGTCAACTGAACTGAGTCCAAAATGATATGAAAAGCTTAGATGTACTGGGCCGCTTAATGCAGGAGAGACATTCAACTTAAAATCAACAAAATGCGTATCACCTGCGAGTTAATCGTTTTTTTTTTTTAAGTTTGAGTCACAAATAAAAAATCAGGCTCCGGCATGACACAATGGCGTAAATTGCAAAATCGGATGTGGGATGCGGCCTGGGAGAAAGAATAAAGTTTAAAGAAGTGGGTAATGGAATGTTGAGGGTATGGTCAACACGGAGGTTTGTATCGATATTTGAGTCACGACGGGGCAACACGGCATTCTATGCAAGGCTCCTCTAAGTGGGCCGCGTAGGAATTTCTGGTTAAATTGTAAACAACGCCCGAAAATTTAGAAAGTAATCCGCCCAAATACAGGAATACCAGCCGATTTATCAATTTTTTGAAAGCCTGAGTCCAAATTGAAAAGCAAGCCTCTCAATATTGTTGTAGTTGGTTTGAAGATCAGAAAAAACTGATTCCCTGGGTGTTGCTGGCGATGTGACCACTGTAGACAACCCTTGGACGTTTACAAATCCATTAGTGTCCGCTGGAATAAGACCTTCACCAAGGGCTAATAATGAATTCGAACATTCGGCGGACCCAACATCGCCAGTTAGGTGTGCACGCATGTTGGTGGTAAGGTGCAATGGTCTAACAATAGGCTAAAGTTGTCACGATTTCAAGCACGCTCGAATAGCGTCGGCCCTTGTCCCCTTAGGTACAACAGCTAGAGTCTGGCGAAAGTCACGTGATAGAAGGTCAGTTATACCTCACATTAGGTCATGGAGTTTCAAATATCTTTCAGAGAGCGGTTTACAGCCTCGAGTGCAGTTTTTGGACAGACAGTGCACTCATCCCAGACGATCAGCCTACATTGCCTGAGTACCTCCGCTAGACCTGATTGCTTTGCTATACTGCATACAGCTGTTTCTGCCTTAATCAGGTCAAGCGGAAGTTTAATCCTTGAGTGCACTGTTCGGCCACCCGATAGTAATGTGGCAGAAATGCCTGAAGACGCTACTGCTAGCGCCACTTTGCCATGGCGCCGAATTTCTGCAAGAAGCAGTTTTTTTTACGAATGTTTTTCCCGTTCCCCCAGGCGCGTCCAGGAAGAAAATTGATCCTGTATCCTGCCTGGTGGATGCAAGAACCGCATCGTAAGCGGCTCTTTGGTCTATGAGAAGTTTGGGCTAATTTGTTGTGATATAGGCGTTGAGCTCCTCAACAGAGTAGGATGTCTCCCGAACAACCACATGTGAGAGACTGGAGGAAGCCACATGATCTCGCGTTGGAACCCCACTAGCGGCGAGAAATTTCCCTCACCCCCATTTCATGTTCTCAATGATTATAAGCGGCCTGTTCTAAATTTCATCTTTGAATGTTAGAGCCATTGTTGGACACATCAGTTGTGCTTCTCTTCGGACAAAATGTCCTTGTATTTGTCCCAAAGTGATTTGGGATCACTGGGTTCGCACATTTGTAAGATTGTGGTGAAGATGTGGCGGAAAGCAGAGGGCATTTTTAAAAGAGCTCCCTCAGCCATTGTGGCATCCCACTGGCTGTCTTCTTCCAAAAGGCCGAGACGGAGGCAGGCCTCACGAAAAGTGTCACATAAAACTCCATTAACCGTCCGTAAGTTATTGTAGCTGGTTGGACCACTAACTTCGTGGAAAAGGAGTCGCAAGTAAAAACATTCCTGTCGCTAAGGTGGAATCGTGAATACATTTCCGAGTGTGGCGTCTTTTGTACGCCTGGATAGCCCTCGACGTTGGCCCGGCACTTCCGCTGAGCCCAGGTATTCTTTTTACGTCCACACGTAGTATGAAGGCACGTCTAGGTACAGTAGAGTCCTAGCAAACTCGTCCTGTCGACAAAGTTTGAAGAACACTGTAAACGCTGTGTCTTTGGTACGCGCAGCCACACCCATTGCTGTATCCGCAGAAAAATAACGAAGTTCGTCGTTTTCTAGGTGCACAGCAAGCGGTACGATTGCTGGGAAGCGCCGTGGATGGGGAAGCTGAATATGTGCTAAGGGTCCTCTGTCCTGCTAATGACGCGCCCTGCAAGCAAGTCCTGGATTTCGTCTACGGAACCTTCCTGCCTATTACCAAACATTGCAGCATCAGTCCCTTTATTGATGTACATACATACATAATTGATGGAGCGAACTGAATGGCAATATTCTACATTGATGTGCGCATTGAATGCTTTTGTTAGCAGCGGACAGTATGGCACTACCCATCTATTATCCACTTGGTGGCCCTTTACCAAGGCTGTAAATCCTCCCTCAGCGAGACACCTTCGCGGGTACAGTGGATAACCATCGCTCCCTGCAATGGTTTCGCTCACAAAATCTCCTGGGTAATGCCGGATGCATTTTTCCGTCGCTGTTGTGACAGCTGGTGTAATTGTAATCCGACCCGCAGGGACCGTGAATCATGTTCGTTGTCACTATTTCGTAGAATTCAGGGTCAGCCGACAGATCAGGAATTTCAGCAGAATTAAGATGATCGATTACTGTGGCCTCAATCTTGTCGCACAGCCAAATAAGTATATGTGCGTAAGACAGGCCACGTTTCTGCCACTCAGTAGTGTGCATTCGACAGCAAACAGACCAAAAACCTGTAATTACATTCATTAGCTTTCCCAACTTCAGATGGTAAAAGCGCGCTATGAGGTCTGGACGGTCGATTGTCCTGGCATAAGTTCTTTAGCAATTGCGTACCATTTTGGTTTACAAGTGAAAGTTGTGAATAGGTCTTGTCGTCCATACTTACGAACGTATATCATCATGTCTTACGTCCTTTCGAGTATATATTGTTGACTCCCTGTGAACGTTGCAGGTAGTATGCACATCTTGTCTATATTGCGTGGATCAGCGTCATATGGTAAAGGATCTCGGAGGTGAATGTAAGAGTCGCAACGCAACTTGGTTTGACTCAATCTGATGTAACAGAGTCTTTTGGATTCCATCTTAGCAGCCATGTCTATTATGAATTGATGGAAAAGTTTCCGGCTTGGATGAGGATGATTGAATGCGCCCTCACTTACAATCATTAGGTAGGCGTCGAAAGCCCTGTAAGACACTGTTTTTAAGGTGGACCCATCTTCTCCGTAATGGAAGAGAAGTGGTTATTGCAGTGCATCGTAGGACCGGTGCGTTTCAATGATTCTTCGGAGCCCACTGCCGCGCGATTCGATAACAATGTCACGTCTGTTGTGCTGATCACCGCCGACAATGACGGAAACTTCGTTACTTGCGGGAGCATTGTAACGACGTTCGTGCTCTCCGTGAGTCCGTTTCTCAGCATCAATTACAATAATGAAATCAGATCAAGTGTTATTTACAAGAGCATAAGAGAAACTGCGGACATAGCTGTTTGTCTCGTGGAGCATTTGTTGGAGACTCATTATGATATCTCTGCGAGGATAATTGTCCTGGCCTGTATCGTTCTCGGGAAAAATGCCCAGGCGGGCATCTGCCTGTTGATTGTAGTCAGTTATGAAACCTCAACAGAATACACTGGACGGCCTTTTCGTCATATATTTGGGACTCATCAGCATTGCGCATCCACTACCGAAAATTGAAAGCCCCACAACTACAACAGGAGGCAAACGATATATCAACTGCTTTCTGTGGCGAAGACATAACGAATTAGATTCGATATAGCGCCGCTCGGTCACAAATTCCATTTCTCTTTTAAAAATAGGACTGTGCCTCCCCGGACTACGGCTACTATCCTCAAGCCGCTCGCTCCAGAGCATTAGAAGCCGGTTCAAGCAAGGGTATAGAAAGAGAAATAATTAGGAGGATTTGAAATAATCGTAATTCATCGAGTCTAGACGTTCCACTACGGAATTTCTGATCGAGCGGCGCTATATTGAGTCTATTCCGTTACCACTTCTTGACCCAGAACCGTTGCTACGGCGCTTGCCTCCTATCGTAAGTTTTCGGGTTTCAATTCTCGGTAGTATATGCGCACTGCTGATGAGTCCCAAAATATTGGACGAAACGGACGTCCAGTGCATTCTGTTGAGTTTTCTAGACACGATGAATTACTAAATTATCATATATATATATATATATATATATATATATGGAGAGAGAGAGGGAGAAAGAGAGAGATAGAGAGATAGAGAATTTTAAGAAGATATGGATAAGCATGAACAAATATTTATCAAAGAGATACGCTATATTTATAAGATTCACAATTATATTTCTCAACCTCTTTTATATTACTCACTTTCTGTTGGCCGCCCAAGTTAGTCAAAATTTGTCAAATATTTCCTGGTTTGTTATTTAATCTGAACAAGTGATAAATTCTAGTGCACACCAGATTGTTTACGGTTTATCGAAGCTTTGCAGATTATTTTAAAGTCAAAAAATATTTTTGGTTAGTACGACCTACTACTCATCGGTGGAGGTGGGGAGAAGTGGTGGATTCATAGCCATTACGAGCGAAAACCGGGTGTTTAAGCGTTATATGACCGAAATTTTGCAGACCTATTTCCCAATTTTTATTCAAGAATCTGCAACACTAACATTTTATTTCTTTTTACACATCTAATGCTGACGACCATATCACGCTGAAACATCAGTTTTCACCTGATCAACGAAACTAAGCAACGATGCGCCTGCCTCGTACCTGGATGGATGACTGATTGGAAATACCAGCTTCAGTATACCCCTACCAATATGCTTAGGGCAAACGCAGTAAATGGCCAAGTCCTAACCACGGAAATATTTGGGAGGAGGCCAACATCAGACCAATAACTTTGACAAGTTGTTTAAGATTAAGATTAAGGCACATCTAATGAGAATAAGCCGAGAGGTTACATTATTGTTTTGCCCTATTCAGCCGACGCCTGTATATTTTTACAAATATTTAATACTTTAGTGAATGCTGGACAGTCTTAAGACAAATGAAGAATAGTTAACTGAAATGTTGTTCTTCAGAAAGATGCTGAGAATATCATGGAGTGATATGTCAGCACTGGTGAGGTTTTAGGGAAAACGGGAAAATAATGAAAGTTTATCAAAATTAGAAAGGGTAAGTTGAACATGAAAGAGAGCTTAGAAAACACAGGGCATATTGAAGGCAAGGGAGATAGAGTAAAGTACCTAGTAAGCTACCTCACGAACTTGAGTCAATGGTTCAGAGAACAGGTATTAGGAGGGATAGCAAAAAGTCAAATTTTGCTAAGAGCTACAAAGGACTGGAAATTGTGGAAAGCAATAATAGCCCACGCCCTCAAATAAAACGGCACATAGAAGAAGAATTTTATCTTATTACAGTCAGAAAACATTCGACTCTTTTTTTTAATTTCTAATTTAAAATTTCGATAGCTTCATCTAATTACCATCGGATACATCATTATACTAATTATCGACAGACTGGGTATTTTTCTGGTTATTATCTGAAAGGTTAGATATTAATGGTCACATTAAGGTCAGATATTCGAGGTTTTATGATTTGATGGGAGGTGTCGTAAAAAAACAACAAACCAAAAAATAATCACATGACAGTAATTCTTCTCTTAAATTAATCCTATGTTCATTTTTTACATAAAATCTTAGGAATAAAAGTTTTAAAAAAGACCAAAAACATCTTAAAATATGATTTCTTGTAAATCAATCTACAGAAAATTGTTTTCAAATTGTATCTGATCATAACATTTTTAAATCATTTCAAAGGAAGAGAATAAAGCTACTGAGATACAAGACGTTACTGGGTGTTGAAGAATAAGAAAAAAGAGAGAGAAAATATTAAGGAGTGAGAATAACAGAAGATTAATCGAAAATATAGTAGATAATTATTGCGTTTAAATTTATGAAAATTAAAGTTGGCTGTATATTACGTAGCCGGAAGAGAGTTCCATGCGTAAAAAGCGCGAGAAAAGAAACTATTATCATAGAACTTACGGTTAGAGCTCACTATTCCAACTGTAAAATGATGACACCTTCTCAACAATCTAGTATAGTGCTTAAGTTCAAGAAGTCTAAGTACTATAGTAGATAGTTCATCCTTACAATTACCATGAAAGTATTTATAGAAGAGACACAGGGAAGCTATATTACAGTGGTGGAGAAAGTTCTGTAGACGAGACGCCAGGTCATGGCCAATAATATTGCAGATTATTTGAATTTTATCACTAATTTCTAAATAGCAGAAGCAAGTGCCATATGTGTTAGCAATATTCAAAGTATGGATACTAGACTTATAGATATGTAAAACAAATGCTAGTGAGAAAGATTTTCTAACACTGTACAGTGAACAACTTTCTTAGCCGCAGACCTAGCAATATCATCTTTCGAATTCATATCGGCCAAGAATGTTATCCCAAGAAGGGGTAGCGGGTCAATATCTTTGAGGTTAACATCAGCCCCAGTTAGCAGCAGAAGGTAGCCATTTTATTTATTTATTTTTTTTTTTTTTTTGCGAACTGATCAAACTTTGTATCTAGACTTAAATACTTCGGTCAGCAGCATTGATATTAAATTGAGAATTGATGACATCAGATAAGTTGTTGATAAAAAATTAAGAAGGAAGAAGTTTCAAGGATAGAGACATGGGAACATCTGCATTATTACAAAAAGATTTAGAATAATGGCCGTTAATGACGAAATTTGGTAAGATTTGATGAGAGACACTGAATCATTTCAAAAATTCGTCCAGAAGTAAGATTAACTTTCAACTTGTGTAGAAGACCACTATGCCAATCTTGTCATATGCTTCCGAGATGACCAAAGCAACAGCCCGATCTTCACCATCCTTGATAGACCCTTTCAGCAATACTTGATAATACATCAACAGTTGACCTAAAGATGAAAAATCGATATTGCATATCTGAAAAGCACTGTAACTTAAATTGCTTCATGAAATCGGAGTTGATTAGGTCCACTAGCAGTTTGCCAAAAGACGTAGTAGGCCGATAGTTAGAGGGCCCAGAATGTTTACCTCAGTTCTTAAAGACTGGAACAACATTGTAAGTTTTGCAACAAGCAGGAAATTATGAGGTCGCAAGGCATTTATTGTTTTGTTTGGACAGAACATGAGCCAGCTCTGAAGCACATTTCATAGGGACTAATACAAGAATATGTTCGTCTGTATGTTTTATGGGGATTCAGATTAGAGATCATAGCAGAATTTATAGAATTAGTCATATGCATATCATTCAACAGTGATTCAATTCTAAGTGGAAATCAAGCAAGTATACTCCAGCAGAAGAGTCAAGAAGATGTTAACAGCGCAAATTTTAATGAATAGAGGATGAATATAAAACATACTCTTATTTAATAGACTATTACAAAACTGTCAGTAGCCACATATATATAATTAATTTTTTTGCATGATGTTTCTTTTTAATTGGTTGTGTAAACGCCACGTGTTCATTCAACAGCTCGCTCATATATATATATATATATATATATATATATATATATATATATATATATATATATATATATATATATATATAGCATATATATCATAATCAAGATAGCATAATAAAGATCCATATATGAATAATATATATATATATATATATATATATATATATATATATATATATATATATATATATATATATATATATTGGTTTCTCATTATGGATACACAGAGGCCATGACGGCTACTCTACCATGAAAGACAAATTACATTATATAGTTTATCAGATCATAGTCTCGTCCGAGTTCATGTAAACTTAGATAAGCCTAATTTTAAGATGGCTGGCTACTGGAAATTGAATGCGCCATTATTTGATGAGCAAGATTTCCAGGCCCAGCTGCTACAAATTCAACAGCGGGAATTTACGTCGGCTGTGATTGGGCATATGTAGTGGGATAAATTAGGGTGTCTGCTGCTGAGTATAATCATTGACTCACTCTAGATGGATTAGCAGTGCAAACGGCGTATGAAGAGGCAGTTGATCCGGCGATCAAATTCCGTAATTGTGGAGACGTAGACATACATAAGGCAGAGTAGACCTCCTTGCGTGTCAAGAAAGGTCAAACATGCATTTAGAGCTAGGTTAAAAAGAATGTCTTCCGAGGCAATGGATATGGCCGCTGAATTGCATCCTGAGGAAGTTAGGAATGCATTTCATCGACAAATTGCGTGCGTCACATTGCTGTATAATCGGACCTTAACTACAAACGCTGACATATGTGAAGCATTTCGTGACTGCTTTCATAATCTGTTCCCCAATGTGACCTGCCTGAGAATTGCTCAGTTCGACGCATATTTGGCCGAATTTACTCGCCTCGAGGCGAGTGAAGTGACTGGGTACGAGAGTCCTATCACAGAGGATGGATGGAAGACGCCCCTAAGAACTTACGTCCGGAAGAAAGGTACACTCATGCGAGGGCTGCTTTTAAACGGAGGTTTGTGCTCTTTCTATCGTGAATTTCTCTGAAAAACTTCCAGGGTGACGGATGACCTCTCCAATATCCATGTGTTGTCATGAATGACATTATATTACTTGGTAATTAAGTGGCGTGTACAAGATGATATGCTAGACGATCTCGGTCTTAAGAAACACGAGGCTCGCTCAATATGGCCTTCGACGCTCGTGCTGAATGTCTCAATAATGCTGAAGCATAACTCACCTGGCTAGAGATTCGTCTGGCCCTCTGGATCAGCAAAAGACTTTGTTCGACGACCTTGAAAAATATCCAAACTGTGTTCGCTATGATGAAAAGGTGGAAACCTTCTTTCATTGTAGGGTTGATAATTCCGTTGGGGAAATTTATTGAAGGTATCATGGTTCGCATGATGCGCGGAAGTTTATCCTTTCATGCGGCCAGTTCTGTCAAGTCTGTATGTAACATCGTCAAAAGCATAAAATTACCTCTCCTATCCCCACCGTTCCTGTTTTTCGTTGTAATTTGTTCACACTTGAATATATACGCCATGTTTCATCCAGTAGTTGTAAATCAGTTCCAGTAAATGCATGACAACAGGCGTCTGCCTCAAATACTTTTCATAAGGAAGACCATCTAATCCCGGAGTTTTTTTCAGTGCTTCTCTGATCTCAGATCCTGTAACGAGACTCTTGCAACGAGCTGCCTCGAGGCGGGGAAAATCGGCCAAATATACATCGAACTGATCAGGGACAAGTCTGGACTCGCGGCAGAACCGATCCCGAAAGTATTTACGAACAGCCACAAATCTTCCCACGTCTGTAGTTACGATCTGTCTTAACCGACAATGTGACGCACGGGACACGCCGATGAAATTCCTAACTTCCTTTGCAAGCAGGTCATCAGCTATATTCTTTGTCTCAAGTGATATTATTTTATCCTAGCCCTAAATACAAGAGCTTGATACTTTTGATAATGGAGGAGGAAACTCCGCGCTAGCTACGATTTCTCCCCCACTATCACTGAATGTAATCACCTGATCACCTGATCAACTTTCCACACACGTGCTTATGCTGTTATCCTAATTAGACTGAGTCGACTACTATAATCTGCAGCAAACTTCCGAACATTATATTGTAATAAATCGCGCCACTTATTTCCAACCAGAGTCTCCATCAATTCCCACTATAGCATTAGCAGCAGCTAGTCCTGGAAATCAAATAATGATGACTTCAATGTCCAGTTGCCAACCAGTCTAACCTTAGTTATCTAAGCTTACATGGGACAAGAAGAACCTATGATCCGAGTAAGCTACAGAATGAAAATTTGGATAACCTGAGCCCTACATAGAACTCAAAACCTAAGCCGAGCTAGCCCTATTAGACTCAACCGGCTCCAATCGTTATGATTTCCATAACAGGCGACACGGAATTAATAGAGTGAACCAGATTAAAATTTGGATCAAGACTCTAGATGTCTTCTCATCTGGACAGGAAGAGATGAGGTGAGTATTCTCTCCACACTTCCAAAAGGTTGACAGACGGTTGGGGAGGCTTTTCTATTTAGTATTATCTCAAAACCATATTCCCCGTTCAGCTCGTCAGAGAAAGCAATCAGTAACAGCCCAAAGTGTTCAGTATAATTGGCCAGGAGCACACCTAAACTCTGACGACGTGGAACCTCAAATACTGATACGGGTTTGACGCCTGAATCTCATATTCAATTCTTAAGATGTGGACTTTTGCGATAATGTTCTGACTAGAATGTGTATTAACAGTAAGTCCCACGTGAAATATCCCTTACCTCTTATCTCTATTTGGGATTTAACTTCAATGGATTTCAATAATTTTATTGCGGTGTCTTTTGAGGAGAGACAAATTTTTAGCGACACAATTCAAATCTTTTTTGAATCTTTCTTTACGGTAACGTATCTTGTGCAGTCCTCTGCCAACCTCTGCATCGTAATACTTGGATTACTTTCAAATTTTGCTAGTACTAATTTTCTCAACTCTGCGTCTCTTTTCGATACCAGCCGCTGAACAAACACCAATCACTTAAAATTGTCTGCGCATAACTCTGCCAGCTTGAATTCTTCACGATGCTTATTCACATTCGCTGCGTACGTTATACAGTCTTGTTCGTCATCTTTCATCACATTCAAACATTTCCACCTCTTGTGAAGCAAAGATGACTTTTTACTAAATAATTCACATAATATATTTACCGCCTCGGTAAATGTCAACTCGCTAGTTTTTTTCGGTAAAATGTAGTTTACCAATTTGTTATGCTCAGCAGTTCCTAACTTACTTAAAAGAAGTCTAACCTTCTTTCCTTCAGACCACGAGTGGCAGTCCTCGTTATACACGTCCGTATATTTTTTTATAATACTCCTCAAAAGTTATATGTTCATCTGAACTGTACGTGAATATTTCAATTGAATTCCATATTGTATTCTCTGGGAAAGAATAATTTCGTAGATTTTTCTCCTTCCTCTTATCAGCTATTTCCAGGATTTTGTCTTGAAACTCCCTATGCATCTGTTCCCCTTTTTGTTACAATTGCATTTGTCTATTAAAAGTTTCCTCCTGTAGCTGCATCTGGAATGATTTGTGTTGCTCAATATTGTCATCTGTTATTCCGACTGGAACTTAAATAATTCCTGAAACATACTTTTGAATTCCTCCATCTCCGCAAAAAGTTTACACAATGCGTAAATACTGTAGATTGGCGGGTGGGGGACTACGAAGTCACAATTCGTGTCCTATTTGAGCAAACTGTATTATCGGGGAGGAACAAATTATTTTCTCAGTTGAGAATACGACAGTTTTTTTCGTCACTAAGATGACGTCTTGGCTTGCCAAAAACTTTGCCAAGTTTTTATTTTATTTTTTTATTTTTTAGTGTGAATCCGAGACTGTCGCCGAAGTTATTGTGGCGAGCGAATTTTTTCTTCTTCTGTATGAGTGCGAATTTCGTCGCCAAAGTTGTTATGGCGAGAGATTTTTTTTTCTTGCACCATATGAGTTCGAATCCCGCGTCGCCAAAGTTGTTGTGGAGTCATTTCGCAGTGGAGGCTTGTATTTGTACTAAATCGGTCCTAAAATAGATTCGACGTACAAAACGTTAAGAACTTGATATAATAGGTAATGACGCAGAGTAATCTTGTTGTGGTCGCTGATACTTTCGTATTCGACTAACTGCAGTCCGACATCGACTGGACTTCGTTTTTCTTACTACCCCTACTTATATTAGGTGGGAGAGTCTATTAACTTATAGAATAGGTGTGTTTCACCATAACAGATAGGCAAGAAGTAAGGCATGTAGCAACATCAGCACGGCAAAAGGCACTACTCCTTTAAACGCAAGGAAAGGCAAAAATATTTTAAGTCAACTGATAGCGATTACAGTATGAGTCGTACAATTTTTGTATCAAGCACGGGCAACACATGGGCCATGTTGCTAGTATTTAGTAATGAAACAAAATATCCGCCTAACGCAAAAAGAAAATAAAAACAAACAGATTAAACTAAAATTAAACTTGGCTTGTAGCTGGTGTGGAGACGTAGAAAATGAAAACCAAAATGATTAAGCAAAAACAGATGTACAAAAAAATAAAATAAAAATTATATTTACGCAGAAAATGAAAGAAACAGAAAATTAAAATACAATATACAGAAAAAGTAAATCAATAAATTAGTGAAAGAAGATGTTACACAAAAAAAGGGATTGGGGATGGTGAAAAACAACATTGAAAAACTTCCACACAAAAAATATAATAGTCAGTAAAATGTAAAACCTAAGAGATAAAAGTAATGTAATCTATAACAGTTTTTCCAACACAAAAATATGAGTTCCAGTCGGTTAGCAACAAAAATACGTCGGATACGAAGCTTTACTAGAATGGTCTGAGTAAGCATTAATGAACTTTGAACTGACTCCAACGGATTCTCCTGGCTCAATCATCTGCATTCAAATGATTGGTGATTTATCAATTACATTTATAAATGAGTGATGATATCAACCAATAATGCAAACTGACCAATATTTCAATGACAAATAATTTTTGAAAACTGACTACAATCCAAAAGTATGATCAAAGAAAGTTTTGCCTACCAAGTCAAATTTTAAGTCAGAAAACAAATTGAGTATGATCGATATTCCAGACTACAAAATACTGGCTTTCCACTTGTTAGTGTGTTGATCTTCCATTCTACACGGTTTGGGACAAGAATCTGCAATCAATAAGACTTCTTTTATTTCCAACGATCTAACTATAGCTTATCTCGTGGTGGTTGACACGACGGTACCTAAAAAGTGAATTTCTCAAGGTAATTTGTATTTTAGATAATGCATACACAACTTTTGGGATTACTTACAAGTGTTTCGTATTTTATTTCAGTATTTACATTTTAAAACTTTACTTCTAGGAGAAACCAGTCTTGTTTGCAGCCAAAGAAAGCTCTGGTTAATTCTCGAACACTTTCCAATCCAACATCCGAACAATTCTTGCTCAATTTTCGTACACAAACCTGATCAACTTTCGATAACATTTCTTCTAAAATATAGAAGCAATCTAAAAAAAGACTATAAAAAACAGACTATACCAGACCGAGCAACGTAGAAAAAGATGCATACGCACAACTAATTTATTCAACAGATGCCCACTAAAAGTAAAATCATTGAATTTTCTCAGAAAATATGTAAGATTCACAAAAATAAATATAGTATTTTCGATCGTGAACTTTTCTTAGTCCGTCTTCATAACAAACGCTTTCCTCATCTAGAAGATAAAGACTTCATCGCATTCACTGATTAAAACATTTAACATTTTTCTTCACAAAAATTGATTAATGCAAATTGTTATATTTTACAATTTTGTTATGACATCGTCACGAGAACATTATTGCTGACGCATTTTTATCAGTTACCTTTACAGAAAGTTAAACTACTAAATTTCGTGTATTTTGCAAAAACTTAAAGTCACAACAATGAAATAAATTTCTAAAACTTTCTGTCTCACTGACAAAATTTTGTTTTGTTTCTGAGCCGCCTTCAAGTCGAAAAAGAAATTCCCAGCATGAACAAAAAAGATAACTTCGCGACCTAAAAATCTTCAACATTTTTCGTTTTTTTGTGTGAAGCTGATGGCAAAGGATATTTGTAATTCACTTCTTTTAATTTGAAAGAAAAATAATAAATAAAAAATATTTAAATTTGAGGATCCGTATTTAAAGTTTCTTAATTCTTCCATTATGCATGCACATTTTTCCACACACACACACATTCTCACACATTCATATATATATATATATATATATATATATATATATATATATATATATATATATATATATATATATATAAGTGAACATAGAAGTCAACACTTAGAAGCGACATGCTGTTTCATGGCCTGACGATTTCTTCTCTCATGAAACAGACTGTCGCCTCTAAGTGTTGACTTCTCTGTTCACTTTTATATTTAACACACGCTCTATATCTGATATTGAGCACTATATCCCATAAATATAGCACATCTTAAGACTATATATATATATATATATATATATATATATATATATATATATATATATATATATATATATTCCCTTACACGGCCCAGCTCAGAATTACGTTTTCTTTCTTCTCTATCCAAACAACAAACATGTGGTTTATACTGTGCAAGGCTGAGTTGTGCTTTCATAGAAAGCTGGATATGGCATGAACAAGAGTTAAACAAGACCAATGCGTTCAAATCAATGTCATACTTATACCAGGTTTGGCAAAAATGATACTCGGGTCACGACTGGAGGCGGACATGTCGAGTCCTAAATTACAAATAAATAACAATTACTGAGAACATCTTCTACGAGGAACTTGTTAGTAATGTCCAGTAATTAGTTAAATAGGAAATACATATAATATTATGAAGCAGTTTACAATTATTGACTTAAATGCAAATGTACAAACTAAGGACAGATATAACATAAAATAAGAAATTGCACAAAAATATCTATATTCAATATAAATTAGATATCTTTAGAGGATATTTAAAAAACGACGAGTTACTTAATTTATGCCAATTGATAAGAGTAAATATAACTGTATAATGCAATCAGAAAGCAATTTGAGCATTTTAGAAAATCGTGTATCAAAAAAGTCTGCAAATACGTTAAAAATTTGAATTTAAAAAAATGATTTCGATATTCTTTTCAAAATTGTTTGTGAATTTTGCTGCATGTACCATTTGTTTCACATATGTAGAACATTTTGCTATTATGCAATAATATATATTACCTGCATACATAGTTTTAAAAACTAAAATCAGTTTACGTTAACAAAAACACAAAATTAATTAACAGTATCCATTAGAATTTTTAAATTATCACCATTTCTTTCTTTAATAAATGTTCATATTCTTGGAAATAAAAACTAATATTAAATATATTTCCTCTTGTGTGGGACATTTTCTTGTAACATAATTTGTTACATAGATATTTTAATATCATTTAGGGATCCTAATTTCACTTTCTGGTAGATTATCAAAGGTTTAGCATTCAATTTCCCAACAATTGTCCACGTTTCGAGCAGTTAAGGTCTTGTACACTTTAAGATGAACATTTAATTTACGAAGCTGTTTCATTTTTTTTCAATATGAAAATCTTCAATAATATATGCATCTCCAGAACTTTCTCCAAATTTTCCAAATATATTTTCTAAGTAGTCTGCGGTAAATCCACACATACTTTATCAACTAGAAGAATACACTTTATGAAATAAATTAATACAGATTTTGCTGATTGTCAGAGAGTTCCCTAAAATATCGTCAACATAATTAAAATCATATAATTTCTGAAACTTCTGATGTCAAAGCTGAAGTCTTTTATTATAATGGCAGAAATGTAACAAAATATTCAAATGCCCTGATGAGAATTTCGGAATGATTATGTTTTTTACAACACTCTGTGCTTACATAACATTATTATATCCTTTAAAAAAAAGTTTATAAATTTACATGTTACTAAGATGAGGAATTTCTGCGTTCGTTTGTGACCAGTGTTGACACATTCATATTTTACATTTTGAAAGAAAAATCTGTTGCATATACACCAGCATGGTAACATGCAAATCACAAGTTTTCAAACATTTTAATAATAAAACACTGGAATACTTCCAGTGGAAAAAAAATAAATTTGATGAACATCTGTTTGTTTTATAGCATGTAACATTTGACACAAAATCCTGTTGATCAATATACTGATATGAATTTTCAAAATTGAGGAATGTGTCTTTTTCTAAAAACTGTAGCAATCCATTATTCTGCACATTTTTCATACAACAAAAGTTTTATACATTTTTGAGTTTACGACTATGTAAAACAATTATCGCAAATAACTAAGTATTGATAGATTTCTCGGTCGCAATTTCGTTGATATATCCAGTTTCGTAATCAGTTGGAAAATGTCTTTTCAAACAACAATGGTAATAATTCTTAGGATTGCTTTTAAACATCTTACTCACTCATTCTGATCTTAGGTAAGTCAAAATTCACAAACTATATTTTTAATCATAGTTACCAGGACAATCTGTTAAGCATCACTTTTTGACCCTTTTGAAAAAGATTTTTTGCTACTGAAATAAAAAAAAACATTAACTAAACCTTTATTTTGTACACATTTCATAGGCTTTCTAAATCGTATTTGAACTTTATATTCTAAGATCTGGAGGGTTTGGAATTAAGGATTTTAAAGTTTGTATGAATGTGGGTATTTATTTGTCATATGTTACTCTCCGTTGTCTTTAAGGAATTACTTGGATGCAAAGTATTACCAAATTGTTTCACTGGCCAGTGTCCGTTGTTATGTTTAAGCTACGTAGAAAACTTGAATAAACGTATTTTATCGGTGTGCAGACTAATCACTTCATATTTAAACTATATTTCTTAAAATATTAAAACTATTTAATTTTGTTTTACGTCTTTAACAAAGAAATGGTAGTAAAATTCATCATTCATTTTTTTTTTTAAGAAATATCCGTAATTATTTTTTTAATCAATATATTTGTTATGAAGGATAATATCATAAAAAAAAAACTATAAATTTTTTTTTTTTCAGATTTTTTGCGAATGCTCAAATTTCTGTATCGAAATTTTGGAAAATTAGCAATGCAAAAAGTTATATTCAGTTTATTTTGTATTCTTACAAGGAGGTATGATCATACTTCACGTTTTACAAAGAAAACAAATTCTCACTGAAAAAGGAATTATATAATCACGATATTCATTATTATGAAGAATAGTAATATGAAGAAAGAATTGAATTAACATTCTGAAACAAAATTCTTAATAATGGCGTTTTATTGTGAATTTCGCTGTTCTTAATCGAGAAAATATATTAAAAAATGAAAGTCAATATTGACAAGAGAATGAATGTTTACTCTTTTAAGGATTTGTGATATATTTTTAAGAATAGCTGTAAAATATTAATACATTTAAGGATTTAATTTTTCACATTAATTATGTGATAAATTCTTTAATAAATTACTTTATTCAATTTTCATTAATATCACAGCTAAAAACGTTACATTTATGCCGTTGCCAAGGCCTTGCTCCAGCTTCTGGTTTCGCCTGGAGAATGTGGTTGCTACCGATGGTCACATCGAGTGATTGTTGTACATTTTATATGTGTCTACCGGTACATGAAGTTTCTATTTATTTACGAAGAACAGAAAAATGGTGGCCACATCGAGTGATTTTTGTACCTTATATATGTACCTTTCATTGAAATATAATTATATGTTATATAAAAACGCTATTTTCACGTCTGTGAGAGAGCGACTGACGAAGAGATGCCAGATCAAGGCCAATTATATTGCATATCCGTCTCTGAAACTTATCAAGCACCCCGAGGCAAACAGAAGGGGTTCCAGACCATATATGGCAGCAATACTCCATGCATGGGTGAATGGTTGATTTGTAGATTTAAAGGATCGATTCCGGGAAGAAAAATTTCCTGTCACGTCACAGGGAGACAATTTTCCTTGCGGTGGACGAAGCAATTGACTCAATGTATGTACTTGTTTCATCTCAGGTCAGCAGACAACGTGAGACGCAGCAGACGCAGAGAGGCGCTATCGGAATGTTGAGCGTCAGACATTCATATGGGGGGCAGGGAAGGATCTCTGTGGTGATTAATAGAGAGCAGTTTTATGTATGTGTGAATCTGTGTGTGTGTGCGTGTTTGTGTGTATATGTATATATATATATATATATATATATATATATATATATATTGATAATATTAGTGGTTCAACTACACACACACAAACACACCTATATATATATATATATATATAAATATATATATATATATTGTCTAAAATAGGTGGGTGTTAATGATTTAACATTCCCACCTATTTTAGACAATTCGCCCTGGCTGTTATCATGGAAATTTTAATTTCAATTATTAATATAGTATTAAAACACGTCAATTTCAGAAATAAATTATTCAAAAAAAAATATTTCGCCGGAAGATGGAACAGAGCTTACTTTAACTCAATTTAATTTAAATAATTATATTGAAGTTTTCGGCTCTTTTTTTGAAACATGCGACCTCTTTTATAGCGTGTTGGAATCATATTTTGAAATAAATAATTATATTTATGCTCTACTTTTGTATCGAGCATAATTTTTTTAAAAATAATAACAAAAATACTAAAGAACTTTGGATTATTTACCTAACCAGTTCTTTCCTATTTTCACATATATTGTCTCCCGAATTAAGGTCGAGCACTCTGAACTTTATTTTTAAAACAACTTCTTTAAGAAAATGGAAAAAGTAAATTTCGGGATTTCTCTGAAAAACATTCTACAAACAAACGAAATTATTTTGTTAAACTTTTACAAAAAAACAGATTAGAAGAATGAGATGGAAGACATACTTCTACTTTCGTAGGAATAACTCAACCGATAAAAGACGCGAAGTTTACGGCTTTAAAAGTATAAAAGTTGCATCATTCAACAAACAGCTATACGAATTTGAAAAAGACCTACTCAACGTTATCAACAACAACTCCTTTCAAAAAAGAAAAGCCACTTCCAAAAACATCTAGACCAAATAGTTAAAAGCATAAATGATTGTGATAAAATTCTAGTTAAGTCTGACAAAACCGGCAGCTTCTACAAATTGCCTGTTGATGACTACAACAACTTAATTAAAAAAAACTTAACCAGGACTTATAAAAAAGATTGCAACAACATCATAAATATGGTTGATATTATAAACAGAGCAAGTAAAAAAATAACTGATAAATTAAAAATTAGCGATACGGTAGGCAAAAAGGAATGTTACACAACTCTTAAGGGCCATAAACCTGATTTTTTGGAAAACCCTACCACTAGAAAAATTAACCCTATCCAACCCGACAAAGAAAGATCAGCAAAAGGATCCTGGAAAAAATTACTTGCCATATAAAAAACAGCTTGGATTACAATTATGGATCAATACTATAGATTTTATCAATTGGTTTAACAATATTGATAATAAACCGATTTGCACCCTAATACAGTTCGTTATCGTGGATTACGACCCATCATTTTCGAAGGATCTATTTACGACTGCGCTGGACTTTGCTGCTGTGTATTCTAACCTAACTAAGGAAGAAACAGATATTATCCTCAGCGTACAAAAATCTCTCCTCATTCATAATGGGGACCAATGGATAAAAAACAATAAAGACCTGTTTGACATCACAATGGGATCATTAGACTCTGCAGAGTCTTCTGAACTTGTTGGTCTTTTAATACTGTACAACTTAACCGCACACCGCGAAATTGATATTAAAGACATCAGACTGTATAGAGATGACGGGCTCATGGTGGTGAGGAGTTCTACTAGTTTTAAGATAGAGAAAATCAGAAAATCAGAAAAATTATATTTAGTGAATTTAAAAATCTAATCTTAAAGATAACAGTCTCTTCTAAATTGAAAAGTGTAAACTTCCTCGACGTAACTCTAGACTTAGCAAGCAACACATACCAACCTTATAGAAAACCAAATGCTAACCTCTTATATATACACCCAAAGTCAAACCACGCTCCATCTATAATTAAACATATACCCTCATCAATAGAAAATAGAATTAGCATTAACTCCGCTAACAAAGAAATTTTCCAACGACACAATGGCTTCTATACCGCTGCCCTAAAAATAGTGGTTATAAAAATGCAAACATTAACTATAGAGGCAATTTCACTGGCCAGAAGAAAATAAATAAGAAAAGAAAAATCATTTGGTATACCCTTCCGTTCAACCAAATGGTTAGTATTAAACTAGGACAGAAATTCTTAGCTTTAATTGAAAAACACTTCCCACCAATAGTAGGCTTAGTAATATATTTAATAAGAACACCCTAAAATTGAGTTACAGGTGCACTGAAAATCTAGAAAGTATAATAAAAAAACACAATAATAAAATCCTGAACAAACCCCCATGCCTGAATAGTATTAATAAATACCCTACACTTAAATCAGACAATAACAGTGAAAAATTGTGTAATTGTAGAAACCCAGAAGACTGCCCATTAGAAAATAAATGCTGCTTCAAATCTGTGGTATACCAATGTACTATCTCGCCCACTGAGAGTCCTAATACTAATATGATATACATTGGGTCCATGAAGAATGATTTTAAAGCCATAAAGATGAAGTGCTCTTTCAACAATATAAAAAAGAAACCAGACTACTCTATCTAAATATTTTTGGCATCTGAAGGAAATAAACAGGACACCTAAACTAAATTGGAAAATTATAAATAGGACTAGAACTTGTAAAACTTGGGATGACCCATGCCCTTTATGCCTACATGAGAAACTGCATATTATTAAGTTTCTAAATAATAAAAATCTATTAAACAATAGACATGATTTAAAGGTTTTTTTCCAATCATCATCAAATTTATGCACTGAATAACAAAGCTAAAAACAAGCATACAATAATTTAACTTTTATAATCTATAGCCCAAATTAATAGTTTAAATATGCCACAAAAAAGATAATCCTTTATGAAGTCGTCAAAAAACAAATGTTACACCCCCACCTATTTTAGACAATTCGCCCAGACTGTTACCATGGAAATTTTGATTTCAATTATGAATATACTATTAAAATACGTAAATTTCTGAAACAAGTTATTCCAAAAAAAAATTCGCTTGAAGATGGAACAGACCTTACTTTAAGTCAATTTAATTCAAATAATTATATTGAAGTTTTTGGCTCTTGTTTTGAAACATAAGACTTCTTATGTACCGTGTTGGAATCATATTTTGAAATAAATAATTATATTTATTCTCCACTTTTGTATCGATCACTATTTTTTTTAAATATAATAACAAAAATACTAAAGAACTTTGGATTATTTACCTAACCAGTTCTTTCCTATTTTCTATATATTTTCACACACACACACACACACACACACACACACACATATATATATATATATATATATATATATATATATATATATATATATATATATATATTTTATGCAAACTTAGGTAATCCGTATGGGTAGACCCGAGGAGGATGATATCCGGAGAGCTCAATGTAAAATTCAGAGCAGATATGTTTGAATAAAAACAGAACACGTTAAGGTTCCATGTAATAAATTATTTCACAATAACCCCTTTGACAGGGCTCTGGATCGTCAGACTTTACTTCCAAAAATTGAAATGAATTTTTGGAAGTAAAGTCTGAGGATCCAGACCCCTGTTAAAGGGGTTATGGTGAAATAATTTATTACATGGAACCTTAACGTGGTCTGTTTTTATTCAAAAGTATATATATATATATATATATATATATATATATATATATATATATATATATATATATATATATAAATTAAAAGGTAAAAAATCTTAATATTTTTTTTTTAATAACAACATCCTTCCATATATACATTTTACATATAAAAATAGATGGGTGGCATTAAATAAAATTGTACTTAAAGAACACTGATGAAGAAAACGTTAACAATCTTAAAACCCCATCGAATGATAAATGCGTATCTATCTCTTAAGTTAGGTATATAAATGTCAGAAAATTATTTAAGAAAACTTTGACCTACATACCCAAATACACATAGATCAACAGATGAATAAAGTTTGCTAACCAAAATTAAATGATCAAAAAATATAAATATCATCACATAAACACACACAATGATACATATAGATAATCATTCCATTTAGATGTCATGTCCAATGTTAGCGATCCAAGATGGAATTGTTACACGTAACAACACGTTATAAAACCGTGTTTATGTTTTAAATTTTTTTTGTCTATATTTGGAAATGGTCTCGCTCCGAATATTTAGCAACTCATATTGATTTTTATATTTAATAATAAAATTTTTCTCCGCAATGCATAAATCAGACCGATCGCAGAAGTTATTAGGTTTCTAGCTCTTGATAAGAATCTCCATTCGAAATGCGGGCTTAATCCCTTATCCACAAGATCACAGTAGTGTTTGGATAAAGAAGTTTGAGTCGTGAGGTATCGATATTTCAAAGAGCGCCTATCGTTTTAGAAATTCTGCTTCCAATCACCTGCGGATATACTTATATATCTTTATTTTCTGGTTGATATTTTCGTTGGGGAAGATTGTTGCCTTGTATACTACATTTTCATACGCACTTACACACACACACACACACACACACACACACACACACACACACATATATATATATATATATATATATATATATATATATATATATATATATATATATATATACTGTTATCTATAACAGACAATGAATGACTATAATATCTAATCGTGAGACGTTATATTGTTCTTAAGTTTGCTTTAATTTCGGATGAAAATAAAGACAAAAATTGTCCAACATTTAGATATATTTTATTAAGCTGGTCCTTTATCTAAGCTTTCGGCTCACATGAACTATCTTCGGACATTTATACAAAGATATTCAGCATCAAACAATATATTATGTTATGTTCACATAGATGATTGCTATCCGACGGTAAGGGTCGCGTAATATCATAAGCAGATCCTAAGTTCGAGGTGCGGTTCTATTACCTCATACCACTTGAGATACCGTAATATTAACAACAGAAACATATTTTTAGATGCAATGACATGTGTTCTGACTAGTTTGAAATGCAATTTTGTTGAGTATCGGTTGCTTTGTGTTAATGTAGATGGCGCCAATATCTGAACGTACTTTTTACTGTTTTTATTTTTGAGTATTGTTGTTTTTACAATATCTGTCTAATATTATGTATATGGCTATGTTTTTCTAAGAAATGTTGTTTAGTAGAACTAGGATCAGTAAGGTGACAGGCAAGTCTAAGGGAGAGCGTGGCTGTTGTAAAACCAATATATGTAGCGGGATTATTATTAGTGTAAGAGAGAAAATTGGTAAAAGGGCATGAAAATTGGTGCACTATATTGTTTTTTGTAGAGGATTTAGTTGTGTGGTTGTAGGGTTATTAGAGACAATAAGTTTAATTGTTTTAATTTTTATAATATATTTTGTGCTTAATTTTATTATTATTAATTGTTTTAACATTTCTATCTATTGTTTTTGAGTTGTTTCATAATGTTTATAATTATAATGCATTTGGTTAAAAATATAATAAATTATACAAAATATATTATATCACAACATATAAACAAATTCAAACTTCTATATTTTACTTCAACATTTTCTAATTCTCTAACTCTTCAAATGTCGAATGAACTATTTTTAAATTTTATATTTCCATTTTTCATCATATTAATTATAACTTATAATTGTCTCCTGTTCTATGTACTCTCTCTTCTTTATCACACCTCTTTATCTATATATTTTCAAAAGATTTTTAGGTTTTTAAATTTAACTTTGTATGTTTTTTGTAGTTTTTTGTAAATTGTTTTAACTTATAATTAAATTTTATAATGTTTAATTTCTTTTATCGTAAAATATTATTATTTTTAAATTTTTTATTATTTTAATATAATTTTTAATGTAGTCTCATTTAAATTTAATATACTTTATCAAAATATCACTTATTTTTAATATTTTGAAGGTATCTTTTTTTAAATAATTTAATAGTTTTTAAGTAGGAACCTATGCACCCAACGTGTTCTTTTCTATTTTCTGCATACCTGCACAAGGATACATATATATAATATATATATATATATATATATATATATATATATATATATATATATATATATAGATAGATAGATAGATAGATAGATAGATATAGATATAGATATATATTATAAATCCCATTTTTAGACCTTCTTTTAGTTTCAAATTAACGCCTCATTTTCATATAAACCCAATTTAATGTCATAAAGTTAATATCCGGCTTTTATTTCATAAAACTTCTTCCCTTTAAGGCTAATTCCTACCACCCTCCTGCTATCCATCGTCTCGGGCATTTCATCTGAGTGAAACATCGAAATAGATATATTCTGTATCCATTTTTCAACGGTTGTCAAAGTAAAATTTCTAATTCCGTCAAGAACACAGTTTATACACCGGGGTTGAATAAAACTGGCTTAGTTTTTATTGGTTGAAATATCTATACCCCCATATGATGTTATTTTGGATTTTGTTCTGTAATTTATATGCTCTGTTAAAATAAATACATTGAGATCTTTCGTGGACCAGTTTTAATATTTTATGTTGCTAGGATCCACTTGGATTATATAGCAACGGATTTATTATCTGCATTATATATATATATATATATATATATATATATATATATATATATATATATATATATATATATAGAGAGAGAGAGAGAGAGAGAGAGAGAGAGGGATTAATGAGGTATGCTAGTTACAACTATCTACACATCACACTCTTGGCATCCGTAATCCAGTGTGACCCGGATATAAGAGAAAAGAGAAACCCTCATATAATAGCGATTTTTTCTGGTCCCAAATTAGAACCATACTTACCTAAACAAAATAGACCAAACCCGGATATAAGAGAAACCTGGATATAAGATACTTCTTCTCCGGTCCCGACAACTCTCTAATATCCGGGTTACACTGTACAATCAAGTATATAGGCATTAAGAGTGATAAGTTAAGTGCATTCACCTATTATCTACACCAGAGATTCCAGGCTTTGTCTTAACTTCACTCAACGGTTGCTTAACGGCAGTATCTTGTAAATGATCCTTTAATCCGCTTTTATGTCTGTACGTCTGACAGCATTTAAAGCATGAAAGGAATCATTTGTCTCGTTTCCCACACCTTTAAATAAACGTGAGTCAATGAAAATTTTGTTTATCAAAACCAAAAGAATTGAAACATTTTTTTAACGACACTGATGCTAAATGACGCCGTTGCTACATGGGCCAGGTAATTAGACATACGCTAAGCAAGATGACTTCCGAAGCGGTGAACATGAGCACAGAACTGCGCAAGGAAGAGGTTGGTTGAGGGTCCGATCTGTATATTCGTGAACTCAAAACCCCGGAGGAGTACACTCTTCGGGCCACTGACGACATGTGCAAGGCGTTTCGACGGCATTTTGAAAACCGGTTTACCTAGGAGTCTGGTCTCCATGAGGAGGAGTTTCGCAGATATTTGTCTTAGTTTTTCTCGGCTTTCGCCGACTGAAGCGGCTAGCTGGGAGGGAGAGATCACGGAGGGCGAAGTCTACGACGCATTGAAGAAGGTCGGCAGAGGTAAGTCGCCCGGTCTGGAAGGTTTGCCCTATGAATTGTACTTGAGGCTGTCGCCTATCTTTGTTCCGATTTTTACTGTCATGTTCAAGAACTGGTTCCGGCAGGGCTCCGTCCCCGTCCGGTTCTCCAAGGGTGTGACCACGCTGTTGAGAAAGGGCAAGGTTGTTGGGGGTTCAATTAGATGATTACAGGCCCATGACTCTGTTAAACACAGAGTCAACTATTTTGACCAAGATAATGTAGGAGCGTCTGCATTCAGTTGCCGAGTCTCTGTTAGGCCCTGAGCTGACTTGTTCTGTGAGAGGCCGAACAATTAAGAGCAACCTGCATCTGATCCGCACGATAAGAGAGTGTGTAAAAGAAGACGAGCCAGCCGCGCTGATCAATTTAGATCAGTTCAAGGAATTTGATAGGGTTGACCATCGCTACCTTGCGGCTATCCTGCAAGCCACCGGATTCGCACCCGAATTCTGCCGCTGGATTAGCCTCCTGTATCACTCCCCCAGTGCTGTGGTACGGGTGAACGAGAAGCTGTCGGGCCCTTTTGCGCTATCTAGATCGTTTTGTCAGGGTTGTCCACTGTCGCCCCTACTCCATATTTTGACGTTGGGGCCTCTCCTTCGCCGGCTGAGGGATAGAGCGTACAGTCCGTACCTACGCGGAATCGCCGTTCCTGGAGGGGCTTGTGCGAAGGTTTCCGCGTACGCCGATGACGTATCTGCTTCCGCGTCGTCGCGCAACGACTTTGAGGTGGTTCTGAAGGCGCTTGATCTGTACGAAAATGTGACAGGGGGGCAAGATTAATCGCAACATGTCGTCCGGCTTGCGGTTAGGTGCCTGGAATGGGGCCGATCTTCCGGTACCCTACCCTTGGACGGACTGTCCTGTCTGCATTCTTAGAGTGTGGTTTGGATCCGTCCTCCAGCTAGAGAAAAATTGGTCTGAAGTACGAGCAAAGGTCGACGCGGCCGGCCAGACTTGGCGTCAACGGAGCTTGTCCATGAAGGGCATGGCGGAGACGTGTGGCACTTATTTTTCACGATTGTCCTTTATCGATTGTCCGTACTTCCTCTCTGTAAGGATTATAGGAAGCCGATCAATCGCTTGCTATCCTCCATTTTGTGGAGGGGACGCAAGCATCAGGTCAACAGAGAAGCATGTGCACAACGGTCGTGTCATGGGGGTGGCGACAATGCCTCACATGGTGAGCCACAAACTCGCCTCGAGGTTTGCTTTCCTACGCCGCGAATTGACAGAACATTCGATTATGGCGGGGATTGTCAGGGACGCGTTCCCTTTCCTTATTATCATCCCCCCATCTCGAAGGTTGAGTGCCATCGTAAACGTTGGGGATCAATCGGATTTCCTTCGCAAGTGTCGGTACGCCTTGACGATCATTCCTCTTTCCCGTGACCTTTCACGGCCTAGGACTGTTTTCTATCGGTATTTAGTGGAGGGGGAAGCGAATGACCATCTACGTTTGCGGCTCGAGTTGTCGGAGGAGGAGTTTCGCTCTTTCTAGTCTTGAGCGCCGGTGGTGGATTATCTTAGTAACTCTGATTTTTCGCTTACCTGGCAATTGGATCAGAATCGACTGCCTCTCAATAACATTGTCTTCATATGGGGCATTGTGGCCAGACTGTGAACGGTGTGACCTTGGTTTAGAAGAAACGGCTTCGCACGCCTTCTACTATTGTCCCCGGATTTTCCCCCTATAGGAACCATGTTGGCGTGTTGACGGCTCGTCTCGCTCCCAAACAACTCGTTCTCATTGATCGGGCATAGGCGTGTGACCATGTGCCGCTCCCGTATTCTAGGGTGAAACGAATGGTGTTTCTGACGCTGATGGCCACGGCCCGAATGGTGATTTGGAAGACGCGACAGGAGGAAGTCTTGCCAGGCAATCGTTTTTCTCATTAGGATCTAATCCGATTCTTTGAGCATCAGCTGAAGTTGAAGATTAGAACTGATAGAAAACGCTTGCATTCGATATTCTTCAGCGAATGATGGGTGACTGAGGCGAGCTTGGTTCGTGTGAATGGGGCTAGCCTTGATTTTCTTTTTTAGGTCAACCTACGTCATATTGGTGTGGTTTGCTGTGGAGCCCTCCACTTGGTTAGGTTAGACAAGCTTTTTTGTACCTAGTTAATGTGAGTGAATGTTGTTCTTGGCCTGTTCCCGGCTGCATCCTTGCTTATGATCCAAGTTGAGATTCCCAACCTTCCCATTTTGTTTTGGCCCCCTTTTATCTCGACTGGGTCAGCTTTTATATTTTCCATGTCCGTCTATATTTTCTTCTTTTTCCCACTCCCTTAGCGAGAGAGACTCTTGATTTTGTCCCATGGGCAGAATACAGTGGCCTCTCCTTTTTCAGGGTTGGACTATACTTACTAACATCATTATGTTTAGTTTGTTTTTTGTTTATATTTAATTTGTTATTGGGTTCGTCCATCTCCCCTCTCATTTTTAAATATAATAATTTATCATCATTAAATTTTTATGGCATGAGCGCGTTTTGTTGGTCCCCCCCCTTGAGAGGATGTGGTATCATGGTGTATGGAGGATTGATTGGTGATGGATGAGTTTTTATGATGAATGCGGAAATTATAATGAGTGAATGGGTCGTGAATCGGATTATCTAGGTATAGTTAGTGATGACCATCCTCAACCCCTCCGCCTTTTCGGCCTTGTGCCACAATTATATATTTTTATATAATAAATATCAGCTCAATGCAAAAGGCAATCGATTTACGTTAGAATCGACTAACGACAAAAAAATAGTCGAAATGGAACGTCACTTTGTGCAGTAATTACTTTCACAATATTATATGCAAGCTGAAATTCTATATACGTGCAAATGATACAGACCTCTCCAAAAAAGTTAGTTTCCAAGGTGATGAATATCGAAGAAAGACGATATCAAAAAAAGAAAACAAGTAAAATATGGAATTACATGGATTTAATCGTCATGCCGACAATGCAAAATTACATGAAATAATTAATATATAATATCTTTAAATCAAATATGGATTTTCTACAAGTAGATTTCCGGAGTTACTTTATCTCTTTATATTTTATGGCTTTGGACATTGTGAACAGTGAAAATAAGAAATTCTGATGCTAATGCTAATCTGACTCTATTATGTTTTTTCCACAACAACGGCAACCGATCATTTCAGATATAAGTTGATGAAATTTTGTTGGATTCCATGTTTTCGGGCCGTTTTCTTTCTCCAGCATTTATCCTTCGTTTTCTTTCTCTCTCATTTATTCTCCAAAATTACTTGTCCGTTTCTCACATATTTTTTCACTTTTTAGGAGTTTTTTTTTTTTAAGTGCTGTTGTCATGTTTGCCTATGAGCTGCTGATATTTGAATCCAAAGGGCGCTAAAGTCTCTTAAAACGATAATTTTACCTTCTCTGTGTAGATTATCTGTTTACCCTTGCTTTCACTGTGTAACCTTCTATATTGAGTGTCTCTTGTACCTTGTAAAGCGTGCACATCATAGGAAAAGAAGCATTAATTTATAAATATAAACAAACTTGCCTTCTATGTCTCGGTGATACGGTTTTAAATCAGGCCTTTCTTTTAAAAGATGAAATGCTTGAACTCTTTTTTTTTCTTTCGTGCGTAACTGGAAATAGCTGTTAGATTTGTCAAGGGAGTGACATCTTGATATTATTAAACTGGAGAGAGGCTTCCAGAGTGGAGAGTTTTGAGAAGTGCCGGGAAACCATAAATAAGTGTGACACAAGCTTCCTGAATTAAATTGGGTAGAGGAAATTGTTCGGAAGCCGTCGATCGTTGTTCTAGAACGAAGCCATAAATTACCATGATCGAGAGTTTTAGCGTTCAAGCATGTTGATTACGTCAGATTATACGTTCTTTCCCTGCAGCTGTGACTGAGGATTTCTTAGTATAAACCGCAACTTGACTCCGTCGGTATTGATATAACACAAAGGTTTTTGCACAGGCGTCATCAGTACAGATTAGCTAATCATAGGCACCTACTCTGTACGTGAGTGGGTATGTGCACAGATAGAGTCAGAAAGGACAGAAATATTTCAACAATGGAATAAGCTTAAATTTGCGCACCTAGAAAACCATGTTTTAGCGGTTACATTAAAAAATACTCGCATTCTAAAATATAGGTCATATTTGATCTTTTTTTCATATTTTCCTCGTCCGTGTGATTTTATGCTTTGAAATCGATTTTCTCTTAGTTGATCAAGATAATAAACGAATTTTATTTCATACACTTGATTTTTGAACCGGTTCACAACATTTTCTCTCCACAGTTTTTTTCTCGCCCATACTTCCACTTCCATATGTTACCAGCTGAGGAATCTTAAATTATATATCTCCGCTTATTAAAAGACTATAATATGCATTTTTCGATTCAGATAAATATCTTGATTTGAGAAAGGTAAAATGATCGCTCATCTAAGAAAATTAATCGAAAGACTGCTTACTTAGTTTTGCTTAGCAGAGTAGGCAACTTGCGCAGTGCCAAAATTAATTACGTATTACTTGGCGTCGAATATACATATATATTACATAGCGTCGAATTTCATATATATTACGTAGTGCCGAATATCTTTACATATTATGTAGCATCGAATATACTTACATATCACGTAACGTCAAATTGCCTTACATATTACGTAGCGTCGTATATCCTAAAATTGTACGTACCATCGAATAGCCTGACATATTACGTACCGTCGAACATCCTTAAATATTACGTAGTGTCGAATAGCCGTACATATCATGTAGATTCGAATATCCTTACGTATTAAGTAGAGCTGGATATTATTTCCTATTAAGAATTGCATAATATCCTAAAATATTACGTTCTGTCCAATATCCCTAATTGTTAGTGTAGCTGAAATTTATTAGATATATAATGAGGAAGTGGATCTTGTAAAACGTAACCCCTCACGGGTAATATCGAGGGCAAGAGAGATGCAGGAAGTCTGTAGTCAATCTACTTTATCATCTTCTGTAATTCAAGGGATGAACAGATGGTTGGAGGGGGTTAACAAATAAAGTCTGATATGGTCCACTAAGAATAGTAGGTTGTGGAGGGCCGCGATCGACGGCATCCTGAAGAGGTGCTCACGGATTTCTCTTCATCTCTGAGGGGATTGTCAAATATTCACTGCCTTATAGGATGCTTGATATTACGTAATATTTCAGTATTCTTTTCTTCGTTTCTATCGACATGTTCGTGTTTATTACTACTTTGCTTCGCTTTTGGAAGGCATTCATTGCTTTTCCATCGAGCTTTCAGAATTCTTTTTCGCATTTACAACCTGTTTTAAAATATTTCTCAGATACTTAAACTTCCGTACTTTTGAAATTGTATGTTTCTCAGGTACAAGCACAAATGTACAGTGAATACTGTGGGTGTACTATCACTTCATTAAAAGCTCAAGTATTTAGAGTATGTTTTCTCTTGTATTCATATGCAAATCTCCACCTTATAAATAGCAGCTGATATGGCTGGACGTTAAAAACATTCTAACCTTTTGGTTGGCATTTGTATTCTTTGAATATCAGCCACGTTTGATGGGCCTTTCCCTTCAGGCAGTACCTCTTCCTTGGGATGGGATTGGGTTCATTAACCAGTTCCTGAGGTGTCCCCAAAAACTGAAGTGCCGAGTGGTCTTGAGAATATTTATGCGGTATGGCCGTTAATCTCACTTAAATATGAAGCTTACATCACATGCTGTGCGACGTGGTCGCCATGGTAACTACCACAAATTCTAACCATTTGGCTTGGACTTTTAGTTGTTTTTTTTTTCTTTTTTTTTTTTTAATATTGGGCCAGGCCCCAAATTGCTTTTCTATCAAATAGTACCTCTTAATCGGGATGGGAGTTGATTTTATTGACCACTATCTAGAGGTAAATACCACACATCCTAATTTTGAAAACTAGTAAATAAATAGACGTGAATATTTTTAATCAATTTTAGTTTACAACATATTTAATATACATAATACTGATTGGCAAATATTGATGTTCTAGAAATAAAGAGCGAACAGACTTTAGAAAATGTTGCATTCAATATTCTGCTTTAAAATTTGGTGACTGGCTTTAGATATAAATTGTCTATCGCCTCAAGCATAAATAAAATACCTGGATGGATGCATCGGTCGATAGGGAAGAACTAATATATATAATGAAAAGTTGCGGTCAGTGAGACTAAGAAGATTATACTAAATTTTATCTCGATTTTATATAGTTTGGGTGGGATACTAAATTAATTTCTTGAAAGAATTCGAAAAAATACTTTAATCTAAATGAAATAACATTTAATTTTTAATTCTGTTTTAATAATGTAAATAGCGCAGTGTCCCGTAGGTACCTAGAATAATTCAAAATATTTTATCACCGTAAGGATATTAGGGAGAGGGAGATTTATTCTCATAACAAGAATCAGATGGCTGCAGGGACACATAATTTAGAAAGGAAGCCTGCAGATTTTAACATTTGCAGGACATTGAATGTAAGAGCGGCAGAGAGAAAATGGTTTCCGTGAAGGCGTGATAAAACGGAGACAAAGATTAGTAAGCGGTCAGACGTTTCATAGAGCAACAAAATTCATAAATTTTGAAGACATGTCCCTCTATATCCCGAAAAGATTCTGAACATATAAAATGTATATATTAATTTTAAAAAAGTGGAACGTGTGATGTAAGAAATAAAATATTAAATTTGCTTATTTACATGTCATGCCTATAGTGGTTCCTACTTGGCTCAGGTATTTGATCTTTCTTTGATATTCTTCCAGTTTCCAATGCTAACATTGTTTAAAATGTTTCAGTCTTTACTTAAATCTCTTCTCTTATCTAATATTTTTAGAACATTCCTAGTGTGCCAAATACGAATAGAGACGTAACGCTAGTTAAACGATATACTACGACTATTACTACAACTAAGCAAAAGAAAAATGTAGTGGATTTATATCTGGGTAAATAATTATAATATCCTAACATTTATATATCCAAAAGTATACTCGTAAAGATGAGAATCAGCAAGACGGGCAAGTATCAAAACGAATATTCTTTGTTGTCTGGTTGTTATGTGGTGTTGGAGACAAGAGAAATTGTAATCTATATATATATAAAACAGAGGATGTCCGTGTGATATCTTTTCACTTGAGATCTATCTAAGCAATTTTGGCCAAACTTGGCACATACAATGTACAAATTTATAAGAGTTAGGTTCTTTGCGTAAAAACCGATAATTTTAAACAAACTAATCGATAAATCCGATCAAAAATCGATAATATCAACTTTTTTCCTCCGATTTCATTGATCGTCAGTATGTAGATTACTTACATCATGACGAGCTCAACGATACCTGATTTTGCGATTACCGAAAAACTACTCAAAATAAAAAAATCGATTTCGACACAAATCGATTTCGGCACAAATCGATTTCGACACAAATCGATTTCGACACAAATCGATTTCAACACAAACTTTAAACAAAAACTCCCTCAATTTTCAAGCAATCTAATACAAACTTCACTCAAATGTAGCGAACAATAAAATGATTGTTTAACAGTCATTTCATTTGATAAGTGAGTTTATCTTTATGGTGAAAACTTGCGTAAATGACGAAAAATGGCTATTTTACTGGTTTCTTTCTTATAATTTGTTTATTTTTCAACCAATTTTAAAAAAAAATTAACAATTGCTTTATAAATGTCTCCTGTTTTACTTTTACTTCTGCATTAATTCAAGAAGTTTTAATGAATGCACTTTAAAGTAATTGAAGAAGATAGACTCTGTTACATCTAAACATGATGCTGTTGGGCTTCCTTCTAAGTGAAAGCTTTTTCTGATCGATCAGCTGTGTATGGCTGCTATGTATAGGAGAATGAAGCGCTTATAATCAACTCAATGTTTTCTGCTCATTAGACTAACTATAAAAATAAGGGTTATATAAATAGATACTCTCTGTTTTATTACCTTACATACACCTTTTGTTTCTTTATCATTTAACAAATGTGTATTCATCTTACACAAACCTACCCTGTAAATAGTGTTTCTCATTGTTCAACACATTGTAATCTGCCCTATGTATACTCTACTATAACATATGACTACAACATCATAAATAACACAGGAAATCACGTAAACAGTGATACTTTGACCACGGACAATGAGACTTTCATCTCTAATATTTATGGGGCGGGTTTGAGCAGGATCAACACTAATGGGTTACATATACATACATTTATAAATCTATCGTTTGGCTGTGCACTGAGTATTGCTGCCTCATCTGGTCTAGTTTCTCCTGTAGCATATCTTGAGATTCTTGACAAAATGTAGAGGTGTGTCTGTAATGTTATCAGTCCTGATCTGGCATCTCGAAATTAGTCAATTTCCCATGCTTCTCCATTGTGAAAGTCACTTCTCATTTCTTGCTGTCTACAATCTTCAAAAACTTTAATTCTAGATCAAAAACCATCTTCTGTCTTCCTGAAACATATTCTTTTGTCCTTTCCTCACTTCTCCTCACTAAAGTGTTCTCATTTCCTATAAGCCACTGATTCCTTGCGGCATTATTATCTTACTATGGGTATTGAATCTGTTTATCATGAAAAATCTCAACTCATTTTCCTTACACTCAGTTTTGCCTTTTATACCAACTTGAAGAAGCTAAAAATAACACACGTCATGTTTGCAAAAGCTTTTCTACCCTGCCTCATTATCTCCAAATAAGATATTCTGAACACATATATTTTTAATCATTTCATCCAAAGCAAGGCAATAAAGAGGAGTTGCAAGTAAAGGAAACTGAGAAAATGACAATAGAAAATATATGATTTTAACGATTTTACTTATATATTGTATCAAATGATACCTCAGCTTCTTAAATGGGCAGTACTCGATTGGCATCTAGGTCTTATAATTTTAATGATCAAATTGCTTGATATAACCTTAAGTTATATTCTAATAGTTTTATTCTATTAGTTTCTTCTCCCCATCTTATCATTCGTGGAACTCAGATTCTTGCTTTCCTCTCAACTATAATCTACAAAAATCTAATGTCAATCGTCATCTTCTGTCTACTTGAATCTTGTTCTATTATTGCCTACTGTTTTCTTCACGCTCACTAATCCCTTACGTCTTAATGGCCTAATTGCGTTACTTGAGGTGACATGATAATATATATATATATATATATATATATATATATATATATATATATATATAGAGAGAGAGAGAGAGAGAGAGATAGATAGCTAGATAGATAGATAGATAGATATGTATATCCATCAAGGAAAAACGTATCGCATAATTTAAAACACGGTTACAAATTATAATTTATGTCAACGCGTAAGTTTTCGAGACCTGTCTGATCAGACCGAAATTATAAATGGTTTAAATTTAAAAAAAAAAAACAAACCCAAAAAACCCCGAATATAACATGAAGTCTAGACGCTTGAAGAAGAAAATCTATTTTCTGGGGATTTATAACAATGAAGACATATGTTGAGGAGAGGGGTTGTTAGCTTTGAACCTGATTTCCATGTGCGGTGGTTGGAAAAATATAGTAAAAGCTAAATTACTAACACATACACAGACCTATATAGATACACGCATACATATACATATATAAATACATATACATATATAAATACATATATAAATACATACATATACATATATAAAAGTCAGAAGAGAAAACAATAATGTAACAAACAGAAAATAATTTTAATAAAATAATTCATATAAAAATTGTCATTTTGGGGTGAAATGTTGATCAAATATGGATTGAAATACGAAAGAATCATAAGATAAAAAACAAGTATTGCGCATACAGTCTTTCTTTCTTTATATATATATATATATATATATATATATATATATATATATATATATATATATATAATATATAATATATATATATATATATAATATATATATATATATATATATATATAATATATATATATATATATATATATATATAATATATATATATATATATATAATATATATATATATATATATATTATATATATATATATATATATAATATATATATATATATATATATATATATATATATGTGTGTGTGTGTGTGTGTGTGCGTTGTAAGTATCCACATAATTTAGTTGGAAAATATAAAAAGTGCCCAGAGTTTCCTTACCGCGATTTTTTGTTAAATGCGAAGAAAATAACTATGTTGGCTTGAAAAAGGAAAAGTAGACCAAATTTCGATGACGTACACACTGCCAGCCAGTTGGTGTTGTCTACTTGTCATTTATCAAAAATATATATTTGTAAGTATAAAGATCATTTGGTAGGTATATTTTTTGTTGATTTTCAGTGTAAGTGTAAAGGGTAATGCTGAATTTCTGTTTGCTTGGCACAGTACATATGTGTTTTGGTAAAGTCTCTGACTTTTCTTCACAATATTGACCAGGTAAGGTTAATGATATACCAAAAATGCTAGTGCACAGCCCAGGTGATTTTTACAATGATCCTGGGGGATAAATTTCCTACGTAATTAGTTCTTTTATTGAAGCACATCATTCAAATAATCAGCAACTCGCACGTGTCAGAAAATATAACCTGTATTACAAACACTGTTAACGGATAGACCACAGATTGGCAGTTACTGAAAAAATTAACATTAAGATAAATAAAAGATAAAACAACAGACAAAAAGAGACCAGTAGAAAGGAAAATTTAAATCGAAAAATTGAGGAATGCAGATGTGAGTTATCGATAATAGATGAGATTCCAATAAATACAAATGTTTCAACACAGAATAGCAAGAAGATCAAGTAGAAAAGTTGTTGGTTCTATCGACAAAATAATATATTCCAAACTATGTTCAATAAGTTTTACAGGGGAATTGTAAAAGCAGTTATAGAAGTCAAAATGAATGGAAAAATAGCACCTAGAATAATATTAGGCAAGCTTTGACAAATCCCCAAAATGGAAATCCATATGAAATAATAAGTTACCCAATTTTCTCTCTATTGTCCCCTATCAAACCATAAAGCCCGTGCGCAATATTGATCAATGATAATTAATAACCCCAATGAAATTCAAGAATAGATCACTGAACAAAAACGGATGAAACAGACGATTAGAAAATATAGGCCAATAGCATGTCTGTCCACTACATAAAAATTGATCACGCCTGTCGCGAGGAAAACAACATTATTCCCCTGAAACAAACCAGATTTCGAAGAGGTACATATGGTTTCAAAGATCAACTACAAATAAATAAAATGATCCTGGAAAATTCAAGAGAAGATGTAGAAATCTAAGAAGAGCCCTAACCGATTACTGCAAAAGCTTTGATAGTGTGTCACATTCTTGGGTCCTTACTGATTTTGAAATGTCCAAATTCTCCCCGTTGGTTGTAAATTTCCTGGAATATAGAACTGTGGAAATCCACGTTCTACCTAAATCACAGCAATAGTACTGTCATCTTCAATTGTTTGAATATCCGACGAGGAATCTTTCAAGCAAATTCCCTGTCGCACATTCTGTTATGTCTTTCTCATTCAAACTTTCACATGCAATAAACAGTAATAACTAAAGATAGAAAGTAAAAAATAAAGTTTTGAATTACCTATATTACATGTATGATACCAAACTGTTTGCTAATGACGACAAAGATTTGAAAAGGCTCCTCAAAACGGTAAAAAGTTTCAGTGATGCAATCGTAATGGGTTTCAGATTAGATAAATGTCCAAAAGTAACATACACAAATAGGAGAATTACAGAAACACATTCAGTAGGCCTAGATTTTGTCACAAAATTATGGAATTGGAAAAGGAAGAAACCTATAAATACCTATGAGTCGACCAAAGAAAAGGAATACAGCATAGACTTAATTGTACCATAGCTGACATTAAGCGAATCCGAATGAGGCAGATGATTACTTTAACTAGAACTGTCTTGTGAAACAACAACAATTGGCCTTCAAAGAAATCTGGAAACTACAGGAGACTGGATGATGATCTGTGTCAAAGAAAATGAAAGAAATATGAACCTTTATTCAGTAACAAATGAAATTAACACATTCAAAATGAAATTTCAAGTAGGTACAAAAAATGCAAATGAACCATAATACCCGAACTGCAGCGGCAAAGAAGCTAAAAAAGAAATTAAATGCAATGTGCCAAATACAGAAACGATGGCAAGATAAGCCTCCTCGTGGTAGCGTACCAAACAAGTTGATGTGGAAATTTTCGCACTCAATAGTTGCTACGTAGTACAGAGTTAAAAGCTGAAACCCAAGATTTTATTCTTGCTGCACATGACAAATGCTTGTTAACTAGAAATTACCAAGCACACATACTGAAAAAATTGTGTTAACTCGAAATGCAGATTATGGGATAAATATCGAAAAACAATTGACCACCTTGTATCAGATCACAGTTTTTGCACATCCTGATTATAAAACTCAGCATGATAGAGTGGGAGAATATCTGCACTGGTACATCTACAACTTTTCTGAGATGGAAACTGCATGAAATTCGGAGGAACATCACCAAGGCCTGGTCACATAGATAGGATCTGTAACAAATTTATGGGACTTTACAATACACAGAGACAGAACACTCAAAGCTAATCACCCAAACATCGTGATTAGAGACCGCAAAATCAGAATGTGTTTTCTTATTTACATCGTAGATTTCAATGTATCTTTGAATTTCCTCAAAATAAATTATCAAATTACAAGGATCTTTAAGTGGAAATCTCAAAAATATCCCACACGAGAACATCAATAATTTCAGAAATCAGTATGCAACTGAAATCAAAGGAAATAATAATAATAATAATAATAATAATAATAATAATATTAATAATAATAATAATAATAATAATAATAATAATAATAGTTTTAACATTACTAATAATCTTGTATCAGGTTGCACGGCATTGGCACACACCGAATATAAAACTTGGCATGACTGTGTGAAAACATATCTGCACTGGAAAATCCGTAACTTCTACGGGAAGGAAACTGAAATAAAGTTGGCAGGGATACCACACAGACCCGGTTACAGAGATAGGAATTGTTACAGCTCAGCTATTGTTATTAGAGACCGCACACAAAAAAAGTGTCACCTTATTGATATGGGAGTCCTTCCTGACTGGAATGTATCTTAGAAGATCTTCAAAACCTATGAAAATACAAGGAGTGTGAAATTCAAATCTCACAAATGTGGCACATGGGAACATGAAAAATCCCTGTTGTAGTTGGAGCCCTCGGATTGGTTGGAAAAAGATTCTAGTAGACACATTGAATTGATTTCTGAAAGCCCATGTCATAAAGAAATCGAAAAGCTTTTTCCACTTGTATAATCTCCACCTTAAGAAGTCATTTATGTATGTGAAATATGTGTGTGAGTGTTTTGTTTATTTTAATTGGTCAGTGATAAATGTAATGATGCGATTTCTGGCCTTAGGTCTCTGGCCAGGACCCGGAAAGAAAGGTGCACACATCAGAAATCAAAGGAAATAATAATAATAATAATAATAATAATAATAATAATAATATGTCCACCTCTCATTTCAAAATTTAGTATGGTCAGTTTAAAAAAAAAAAAAATCTTGAAGGATATCTCCGAAGAACAACACGCAACTTAAGGTTTAAATCGTGGTGAGGAGTGAATGGCTGCTGCGTTATAAGGTCCCGAATGACCCCCCCACACACACACACGCTCATACAGGCTTCGAAATCCTGTTTGTAAAGGACCGTTACCAAAGGAGCGGGGAGACTTTGTGTAGACTTTCGGACCTGTATGATACACCTGGAAACAATATGAGAACTAAATGTTCATTCAAAATATCCTGTATGACTCTTCCAGTCTATAAACAAGGAGTCGGTCCATCAGGAGAAAACCTAACTCAGGTCGAAAAATCTGCTATAGGAACAAACTCCTACATAAATAATAATGCATTTTCACGTCCCCACAACCGAGATAATCCCAATGATGTCCCTAGGAATCTTCCAACTAGATGCACAAAAATTTTAATTAGAAAATGTAACATGGTCCCGTGAAAAGTACAAACTCATTATGGATGCATTCTATGAAGCGTTGTACAAATCTCAGGAAAGCATCACTCTTCAAACATATAACATTTGACGAGTAAAGATTGGACAAGCAATTAGAATGTACATTGACGTATATGCTCGCTCATATTCTTTCCAACACAATACATTGCACACAGTTGTGTACATTGGTTACATTGGATAAAGCCACCACCAACGTTATCAATATAATAAATAAGATAGTGAAAAACTACAAACTACACTTATTTGAAAGTTCAGATGGTAAGATTGTTTGGAATGCAGATAGTGATTCCAGTAGTGCTTGGCACATTGGGATCAATCCCATTAAAAATGTGTCAATTAGTTGGCCAGCTGGGAATACTATAACAGTTTGGAGTCATCCAAAAATCAGCTCTTGTCAGTATTGCATATATTTTGAGGAAAGTATTGTCTGTCCTTGAGAGATAACTTAATGTATTCGGTGTATCTAAAAGTTGATACTGTTATAAAACATAAAATAATCAATACCAGTCATTACACTCATGGATTCTGATATTAATTGATTTCAGGCAAATTAAACATTCATATTTTGACTTGATAAAATAAGTTTGTAGTTCAGTACATATTTGTTGATCAGTTGTCAAATTAAGCATATCTACGATGAGGTTATCATGGCCGTGTGTCTACAGAGTTTACTAGATAAGGCCACCAAAGCGACTTGGATTACGCATCTCAATACTTGTGAAGATCCTCAATCAGAGACCATTTCATTAAATTCTGTTGCATGAATTGTGCCAGATTTGCCGATTTTATCAAAAGAAACATTTATAATACAGCAAGTTTATGTCTGTGATGCATGTGCCTCGCCTACCGTTATAACACTGGGTATCCTGATAGGCTATATTTGGTTTCGTGGTTTTGTACCCCCGCGTCATTTTGTTTGTATGCTTCTCTCTCAATCGATTAATCAATCAATAAATAATAACAATGACAATAGTAGTAAAAATCTAAATATCTACAGAGTATGAAGAAATATCTTTTTTGCCTTGTATGTTTTCTCATAAGGGATTTTGAGATTTTGTTCAATGTTTCTCAATTTTTGAAGACACAGTCGATTTCATATTCCATAGAGTGCGAAATTCTACATCAAAGTCCTCCTTGTTCCGCTCAAAGGTCCTCCCTGATGGTTATAAGTAGAAGTGGTACTGGCAGGAAACGATTGATGGTTGACCCACTGTTTTATTTTCCTTTGTATCTTTGCACACAGCACTGGGCATTTGTTCATTCCGTCAGCCATATTATATTTTAATATTGTTTATTTTTCTTATCAACCTCTGATCTGCTGCTGTATGTGAAATGTTCTTTTCTTGCGGAAGTGGTCCTAATTCTTGTTATTATTGTCATTATTATTATTATTATTATTATTATTATTATTATTATTATTATTATTATTATTAATTAAGTGCTAAAGACAATCTAGCTTTCAATGAAGTCATCGGATACACTCAAGCAGGGAAACAAGGGTTAGGATTAAATGAAAGGCAATGGTGGTCGAAATCTTCTGGTAAATATCGCCGTGACATGGTCATCGAAAATGCGATGAAAGAAGAAGATAAAAAAAAACTCGTAAAAGGAGTACAACAATCCCAACAAGGCCAATGGACAAACTGGGAGGAGGATCTTCAGAAATCTATTACTTGGAAGGACATTTGGCAGATGGCTCCACTTAGGTTGAGCTATTTAATACGTTCCACGTATGACCTGCTACCATCTAAGAACAATCTTGTTAAATGGAAGAAAGAGAGTGATCCCACTTGTCCCCCGTGTAAGGAAAAGCCACAAACATTAGAACATGTTCTTAGTTCCTGTAAAACAGCCCTTGTCAATGGCAGATATACATGGAGGCACAATAGTGTTTTGGATGAGCTGGTCAAAATTATGAAGAAGTATATGAAGTCTGAGTCATCTAATTCAGCCCAGGAATTTGTTGCAGAAGGAAAAAAGATATGTCGGCTCTAAGCAAACAAGCAAATGTCATGCTATACCCGGAAAAAATCTCCTTAGTTCTGGTGGCATCTGGGAGGTATCTGCAGACCTTCCTGGTTGGCGTAATGATTACCCCAAAATAATATCAAGTAAAGGTCTGCGACCAGATATTGTTCTTCTGTCAAGGGTGAACCATAAAATCATCCTGGTTGAATTAACAGTACCATATGAATGCCGGATGGAACAAAGCCACGATTATAAAACTAATAAATATGAAAATATAAAGTCAGAGCTAATAAAGGAGGGATATAATGCAATTGTTAGAGCAGTGGAAATTGGAGCAAGGTGTTTCGTTTCAGGCACTCTGTACCAATTTCTGGGCCAAATTGGAATCAAAGGGCGTAATAGGGCCAAAAGTATAAAACGCCTAATAGAAGTAACAGAAAATAGTTATATGTGGATATGGAATAAACGAAATACTCCATGGAGTGTTTCAGCGAACATGACGGCATGAGATGACTGATCGTGAATGCGTAATGAGGTTCACGTTGCATTCTCAGAACGCGAGGTTTGCCGTTTTTCGGAATTTTCGTAAATTTAATTTCGCCGTTACACATTCGAACTAGTTTATCTACAACACTTGTATATCGTTATAATGGGGCCTCACATCAGTGAGGGGGGCCGGTGTGTAAATGAAACCGTTGAGAGGAAGACCCGAAACGGTGCACATTCTCTCCTGATGACCCCAGTTTAAAATTCGAGAGGAACACATCAAATTCAGTGAAGCCATATGCCGTAGTGAAGCTCGGTGGAAGTGTCATTGGCATGAGGATCATTACACATTCAGCTCGCTTCAGGTGAGTTTCAATTACTTTCCAGTCATTTCCTTCTTATTATTATTACAATAGAAATTTGAAAATCCGACTAATTTACTACTCCAAATCGTTATTGCTGGTAACAGAGCCGATGGTGTGACAATTCGATAGTTATTGTTCCGGTTATTCTCATTTGTGCTCAAAACCTGCTTCTATATTTTGTCATTGTTTCTTTTAACCCTTATTTTATTCTCATTCTACCTCAGACTACGTACTTTTTCAGATATCTCCTTTACATTATTTCTTCTGTTATCTTTACTATTCTTCTCTCTCACTGGAACTTCCTAACATTTATGTTATTCCTTGTTCTACATATTTTGTTGATGTCATTATTATTATTTTATTTCATTACTGCTAGGTACTTATTTCTTTCCGCGTCCCGCCCAGGGACATCATTTTAGAAATGGCATCATGACATTTTCCACTGGAAAAATTTTTTTTTACAAAGACAAAGCACTTCATAAGGTGTGGGCTGTACTCGTGAGAACAATTTTTTGTATTTCTTTAAAACATGGGCTTCCAAGAATCCATTCAATTAGTCTACTGGATACTTTTCCAACCATTCCGAACACTCCAACTACAATAGGGATTCTGAATGTTCCCATGTGCCACATTTTTGAGATTTCTATTTCAAGGTACTTGTATTTTGATAGGTTTTGAAGATCTTCAAAGATACATTGCAGTCTGAAGGGACTGCCATAGCAATCAGGAAGCACTTTTTTGTTAGATCTGTAGTAACAATGTCTGGGCGGTTAGATTTGATTGTTCTGTCTGTGTGTATTCTGTAGTCCCATAAAATTGTAACAGGTCCTATCTCAGTAAACGGGTCTGGGTGGTGTTCATACTAATATGTTTCAGTTTCCTTCCCGTAGAAGTTATAAGTTTTCCAGTGCAGTTTTTGGACAACTCTGTCATCCTGGTTTTTATTCAGTGGGTGCCAATACCGTGCAAGCTGATACAAGATGATTGATTGTTTCTGGGCAATTATCACAGAACCTGCATTTTGGGCTAACACTATATTTTAGTATATGTACTTTATAATTTCTAGTTAACAAGCATTGACCCCGTGCAGCAAGGACAAACTCTGCACTACGTAGCCACTGAAGGTCCGGGGCTTCTCTACATTAACTTGTTTGGTATGGGAAGAGTATTGGCCATGAAGAGGTTTATCTTGCCATTGTATCTGTATCTGGTAGGTTGCATTTGTTTTTGCTTTCTTTTTATGCATTTTGCAGTGTATTGTGCTTTACTTGTATTAGGTTGGTGCAAAAATACTGATGTAATAATGTCGTTTTTTGAAGTATTTTTAACGTCAAAAAACGACATTATTACGTCATTATTTTTGAACCAACCTAATATTTCTGCATCCATTGAAAACCCATTTTGAACCTGTTGTCTTCTTTTATTACGGAATGAAGGCGCTTGCTACTTTCATGTTTATTGACGCATATCATCATCCAGTCTTCCATGAATGCCAATTGTTGTAAGACAGTTCTAATTGAACTAATCGTCTGCCTACTTCTCATCAAGGAACATACAGACGATCAACATCAGTTTGGGATAATGCATGCGGTAGCAAGTGAGGAGCTTTCACGTTTTGGCGTCCATTCGCTTAACGTCAGCTATGGTCCAATTCAGGATATTAAATCTGTATTGAACCACAGGGACAGCCAAGGTGTTTATGGGTGATATTCTGTTTTTTTGAGTTTAGCTCGGTATTTAGTACCAGACGCACACACTTGTAGTACTCATTTCTTACTTTCACATGGATATGTTGTATACCATATCCTTCACTAATTCCTAGGTACTTATAGGCTTCATCTTGTTCCAGTTCCCTTATTTTTGTGACAATGTCTAAATCTATTGTGGTTGTTTCTATAATTCTCCCTTTCTTGAATATTACTTTTGCACATTTATCTAATCCGAAGTTCATACCTATGTCGTCACTGAAACATTTTACAATATTGAGCAGGCCGTGCATCTCATTATCGTCTGTGGCAGAGAGTTTGTGATCGTCCATGTAGAGTAGCTGATTGAATTTTTTTTTTTTGATGTTTAGTTTGTATCCATATCTACTGTTGTTTAGTTCATGTGTAAGGGGGATTAAGGACAAACAAAGCAGAAGGGATGAAAAGGAGTCTCCTTGAAAGATTCCGCGTCGGATATTCAGTCGGTTGGAGATGGCAGGGCTTCTACTGTGATTTAGGTATAGTGTGGTGTCCCACATTCTCATGCTGTGCTTAAGGAAATTTATTACCAGAGTAGAAACTTTGTATATTATCAGTCTTAAGGATCCAAGAGTATGGTATACTATCAAAGGCTTTACGATAATCAATCCTCGCTGCTCTAAGATTTCTACAATGTCTCCTGCAATTTTCCAAGGTTATTTTGTTTATCAGGAGTTGATTTTTGCAGCCATATGAACCTCTCCTACATCCATTCTGTTCCAGTAGAAGAATGTTGTTTGCTTCGAAGAAAGAGTAAGTTCGGTTCGTCAGGACAGACGTGATCACTGGTGGAGAGACATGTTATTGGCCTATAATCATCTGTTTCACTCGTTTTTGGCATGAGATTTTTAATGCCTTCAGTGATGTAATCCAGGATTCCATCGGGATTATTTACAAGTGTTAATAGATATTTTGCAAGGGTTTTATGGATTGATGAGAGATGATAGAGCCAGGAATTGTGAATCTTGTCATTTTCTAGAGATTTCTTTAGAGCTTGCCTTATATTATCTGTGGTTATAATTTCCCACTGTTGCAGAGGTGTATGCAGCATTCGTTTTTCTTCACGTTGGTAGGATTCTGCATTTGGTTTATATTCCTTTTGGCTGCTCCAAATATTCTCCCAAAATATCTGCATATTGTCAATAGATGGTGGCGTTTTGACATGTATAGGTGCATTTCCAATTTCCATGTAAAATTTCTTAAGGTCCGTTGGGAATATTTTATTTTAGCGATAGAACCTGCACCGTCTGTCGTATCGTCTTGTTCTCTGTGCCTTTAACTGAAAATTCTGTTTCAGCATTGCCTTGATTGATGGAATTTCAATTAGGGATTTAATTTTATATTTCCTTTTTATTATTATTATTATTATTATTATTATTATTATTATTATTATTATTATTATTATTATTACACAAATCTGTACCGTGACGCTTTATTTATATTCATAGCGCGAAATTTACATTTAGAGTAAAACATTACGGTGCAACGAAGAGCAAACATAAGAGTAAAGGCTATTTTCTGAATTCGTCATCGTCATATACCAGCGTTTATAGCTTCTGAAAAGTGTAGCAAATATAGCTCCCCACATATGCATATATATATATATATATATATATAAATTTCAAAGTGGATAGAATCCAGGTAGAACACAATGTCCAGGACAAAATATATAGAGCATGACATAATCATACATAATCTTCGAGCTTATTTTTTTTCTGATTTCTTTTTGAATTTGTAGGTCTGAGAAATTGGATCGTAATTACGATTCCAATGTAATAAATTATAACCATGAAATATTATTTTTAAGCCTTTTTTTTATTATATATATATATATATATATATATATATATATATATATATATATATATATATATATATATATATATATATATATGAACAATGACAATGTAGAAAATATTTAATAATTTAAAAAAATAAACTGCTGTGTGTTACAAGGGATGAAAGTGAAAGATATGACAGAGAATGCGGACGACTGGGGAAAGGGCAAAAGATGAACTGGATTCAAATAGAAAAAGATGGCGATTAAAGTTACATTTTAATTTTTGAAAATTGGAGTTATCAGGGAAGAAGTTACAATGAAGGGGTTCATAGATGCGAGAAAAGAAACTTTCAGAGTAGAAGTGGCGGTTGCCTTTAGCTATGTCAGCATTACAACGGTGGGTTCTAGTGGCAAATCTATAACACGTTTTAATTCGTGTATTCGGGGTCCCAGGGGAAAAAGTTTGTCAGAGCAGTTGCCTTGAAAACATTTTTATAGAAAAAAAGGAGGGAACTTACTTCACGTCAGTAAAAATATGACTGAACTCGAGATGTCTGTTGAGGATCGATTATATTACAGATTTCTTTGATTTTTGTCAAGAATCTCGAGATGTAATAATTATATTTATCGTTTTTGTGTAATTTACAATCTTATTTACCTAATCTGTTTACCCCAACGATATACACTGGACAGTGTTCGCCATTTCGAACAGAACAACAACAAACTTACTTTATTTGGGGGGAGGCTACGTGAGTACAACACTTGGAATGTTGCACAAATCCTTTGATATTCATTAGACATGAATTTATTTCACGTATTATGAGAATAGCTCCAATCATCAATGTACTGAACATTCTCCACTTTATTTGGAAGACTTTGTGACTTCTGGTTCACTATCTTCTTTCGTTTATTTTCGTTTTTCTTTTTCATACTCATTTTTTGTATTTCTTTCTTTTTCAGCATTCTTTTATTCTTTTGTGAAGTGAAATACACATTTAAAATAAGATTGTTTTTTCCGTGATTAGAAAAAATGAAGATTATTGAGTTTGTGATTACTAAAGTTAGTATAAACGAAATCACTGCCATTTCCCTGTGACCCAGGGAAAATCTTACTCGGGTATTTTAATAAAAGCGTCATGAAAATGAATTAGTATGGAAAGTTGAGGACTCTACTTCCTATATTTATTGAGAAGTATTTCATATATGCGTTTAAACAGGAAATGCAATCTCCTACATGGGGAGATGCCGGTGTCGGTGAGCACATTTTCAGATTTATCAGATGCAAAGGACAATAGACGTAATAAGCACTGATAAAATAACGCAATAAAATAATACAATTTATTTAAAATAAAAATGAGAATATTTCAAATATGAAATTAATTTCAAATGTTTGTATATACAAGTGGTATAGTTGCGTTAAAATTCCAACCATGTTTCTTAAATTCCAGTTCATATTGATACGCTTGGCAAAATCATGAATTCCTATTTATCTGCTCTTCTTCTTATATGAAGACATCTTAAACAGTCCATACGCTTATAATAACCACACTTGGCCAGGAATTAGCAGATGAAGGTTATTGGTGAGATTTTATCGGGTTTATTGTATTTAAATACAGTATGGATATAAATCACAACTAAATGGCAATTAGATAATTTGTTCCTTTCACAATCGAAAAGAATGACCTGGGCAAAAATAAAACTAAAAATTACGTACACAGTTATTAAAAGTAACTGAGCCTCATGGTATCTTCATTTTCTTAATTTGTACGATATTTTATTCAAAACCATTTTTTTTTATACTACCCGTCCCGGGTAGTATAAAAAAAAAACTACAACACATTTAATTCAGCATTAAACGCCCTTCGAAATAGACTCCTTCTGAAGCCACACACTTTATCTAGCGTATTTCCCACTGAAGGAAGCATTCCTGGAAGTCCTTATTTAGAATAGTGAACAGCTCCCTCGTCACATTCTCTTGGATTACCTCTAAAAATAGTGTTCCTTTCAAGTAAGATTTGATTTTCCAAAACAGGAAAAACATGCAAGGGGCGAGATCTGGGCATTATTGTTGTTGCTGCTGCACTGTGATGGGGTGCGACGACCACACTCTTCACACTTTCCTTTCAATAAATGCTATAAACAACGTTCATAAGCATTAGAATTATAATTTAATCAAACAGAGTTTAAGATCAATCTGAGCTCTGAGCGGCTTTACTCTGGATAATTTAGCTCTGTTATAATACACGTGTAAGCTCCTGTGTGTTTCTTTTCATGCATCTTTCTCATTGCTGCCAAGATGTACTACATATATTTAACTTTACTTAGGAAAAATGTTCCTTTGCGTCGTCGAGTTTACCATTCATCCCGCGGCCTTTCCTAAACGATGTGGTCACCATTCTTGTAGTTGCTGTTAAATTGCACGTCGGCGGTGACCATTATTGTAGTGTTAAATATCGCCACAATTATTTATTTCCGACGGGGTCACAATTCTTGTAGCGACAGTGTTACCAATATTTAACTTAGGCTAGGAAAGGTGGGATTAATGACAATGCGTGGACGCAATGCAATTTATATTTGATGTAAATAGCACATAGTATAAAATACAAAACTGAACGTAATGAATTCAAAACATAACAATTGAATTTATTAAGTATTTGATTTACATGCATGTGAACTGAAAAGGTTAGACAGAGTTATGTTTCTTAGACTAGGTAATATTTGTACCTAAGCTCATAAAGAAGAAGATGATTATTAAACTGTAGAAGAATTAGTTGTTGCATATTTGGAATTGTATATTGTACAAGTTGGTAAAAGTTCAGAAGAGATTTCAAAGTTCGTACTTGCGTGAATGTTGGTAATGGTCATTAACGTCTGACCACAAAGGCTATGACGGGAGTTCTTGAAGATTACATCTTGACACTAATGAATGAGACGCGAGAGAGATGAATGAAAAAAAAACAACAGGGAGCTTAGACGTGTTTTGTTTATATAAGATCGTGTATCACGTGCGAGGCTGCAACTGAGTTGGCGCCAAAATAGATCTGTCGGGTGGGGGTGATTTGATTGGTCAAAACTGACCAGTCAGCAAGCTAGATTGAAGGTGATTAACCAATGAATGCTTGTTATACATTTTGTAAGATGGTGGGGGTGAAAATCACAACAGGAATAGTGCATTTTTTAGCAGGGGTTAACTGGCTGTTGTGGAAGATTCCACAATACTGTAAAGTATATTCGTAATATTTTTGAATTAAAGTCTCTGTAAAGATACTTTACTTCAAAAATATTACGAAAATAAAAATAGATTCCAATAATCACTTTCATAGTAATACATTGCATCTATTTTATATGTATACCTTATGGACAGCTGAGAAGCAAATTAACAAAGCTGTTTACAAAATCTATGCTAACTAGACCGATAATTTAAGTAAAAAGTACACACACAAACACACACGCACACACACATATATATTTGTGTGTGTGTGTATTTATGCATGTAGAAGAACATTTACTGTGAGAGGTAGACTATATAAATGCATGTACATTCAAGTGCGTGCATTAATGCAACGCAGTATGACAGATCTGTTGCATATTCGCTTTTTTAAGCTTACATTTGTGACCACGTGACTGTCGCTTACGTCAGCCAGTATGTTTGTTTACAGATCGAAGATAATTTTACTTAACTGAGGATTACTGGATTAAAAAAAAACAAAAAAAAAAAAAAAACGAAATGTGATTGTATGGTTGTAACTATTACATTGGAAAAGAAACATGTTTTTATTATATATCTCTATATCCCTTACACTTTCTCTCTGTATATACCTCTCTCAGTCTATCTTACTGTCATTCTGCCTCACCTTTTGTCTCTCTTTATATATATATATATATATATATATATATATATATATATATATATATATACGTGTGTGGGGGGAGTATGTTTGAATAAAAACAGACCACGTTAAGGTTCCACGTAATAAATTATTTCACCATAACCCCTTTAACAGGGCTCTGGATCATCAGACTTTACTTCCAAAAACTGAAATGAAAAATGAAAAATGAAAAGAAATTCACACATTTTTGACGGACCTCATCAAGCATACGTAAAATTAACGAAGTGAGGAAGTGAGGTGGGAAAGAGGATATGAATGTGTCATATGTATCATTTCAAACTCTTATTTTTAATTTTTAACTCCAATGTGTCGGCTAGATATTGTTCGAATTTATTGTGTCTAGTCTCAACATATAGATGGCTAAGGAGTGGAGGGGTGATGACCGACTTTAAAGGAAGAATCTACACTACTTTCAAGAGGACAGTTTTTCTTTCAAATTTTTTAGACGCTGTTAATTCGCGTTACTTTAACGGGCATGTTTGGAAGGTTAAAGTTTTTTTTTCTGTATCTAAATGTTTAAACAATCTACGAAGAAAATTCACAGATAGTACATTGAAAGAGTAATCTATTTTATATTTAGTAATCTTATTAATTAATTTATTTTTATCTTTTATTAATTAGTAAAAAAAAAACATATGTATATTCCCATATTTACACATATACATCTTCAGATAAAACGCATATTCATATATCTTCATACATATCTCCACATACACTTATACTTACATATATATGTATACATATACATTTAAAGACACCTGTATATCCATATACATCTACATATATACATATATATGTATTTATTCACACATATAAGTATATACACATGCACATATGCACACACACATATGCATACATACATACACACATGCATATATATACAAACACATACATTCATATATACATAATATGCAGCATATCCATATACACACATATACGTTAATTTGCACTTACACATATCTACACACGTACATGTCTCTATCCTCATGTTCACCCATGCAACCACTTATGCCTGCGTTCGAATACTCTCTCAGTATTTAATTACATAATCCATATCTATACACATATAATATTACCCGTTCTTTCATATTTATGGCAAAATATATAGGTACCTATCTAAATGTACACCCCAACACTAAAAAAAGAAAAAAAAAACAAAAACATACTTCTTATTCCATATAAAAATATATACATGTACATATCAACAGGTGCCTCAGTGTTCAAGCACATTACCATAGTTGTATATATATAGTTATGTGTTGGTGTTCATGTGTGCATAGTAATATTTCTAAAAACAAAGGGAATATAAAACACTCAAAATTGCTCTTATTATATGATTATTTTTCAATGTATCTGCTTAGGTTGAGATTGTTTTTGTGCTGGCTTTTAAAAATTAGTTCACTGTGTTTATTCAGTAGTATGTCTGGGTCTTTATGTTTGATTATGAAGATTTTCTCCTTTAAATATAAGTTGCATCTGTCTCTGAAGTTTTTGGGAATTCTGGCTCTTGATATTATTTTCTAATTTATTTGTGGGGTTAGGCCACTCTCCAAAAGATTCCAATAATGAATAGATAGTACCGTTTGGTTTTTTTTTTGCACTTATTTTTGAATGATTGGCGATGGTTGTATAGTCGGTTCTTCCAATTTCCCGCCGATATTCCTAAATATATCTTTTTCTCCTCAACTTTTTCTTTGGGGAAAATTGTCGCTTCATATATTGTGTTCTCTGCCATGCATATTCCTTCAACTGGGCACTCTGTTCTTGTTCTGCAGTTGCATGTTGATTTTTCTATCCTGGTTGTATCCTGATTTTGTTTTGGATTATCATGAAGCCCTCTCAAAATTTTACAATTGTGTGAGCTAATAATTCTCTCCATATTAGCCATGCAAGAATAGCTAATCTTTAGATTCATCTTGTTGAATATTTTTTTCAGAGATGTATTTTTGCTAAAATGTTTATCTATCAGTTTTATGAAATATTTGCCTATATTAATATTGGAGATGCTACAAAAAGGTTGGTTGAACCATATAATTTTCCTTTTCCTATTTTTGGGTTTAGTGGATTTTTTATTTACTGACTTATCTATGTAATTAAGAGTTTGTTTAAAATTACTCTTAAATAGGGCTTTATTGTATTCCGATTTACTCTGGTTAAAAATGGTTTTACTGGAGGAAAGTTTATTTATTCTAGCATTTACTGTATTTGGGATTTGTTTAATTATAGATTTCGGGTGTTTGGAGTGGATATTTATATATATGGGTGATTGGTTTTCCTTTTTAAAGGGTTTATAAGTGTTATTGTTCAGATTAAATGTAACGTCTAGGAAGTTTACTATTTTTAAGTTGGAAGAAATCTCGATTCTTAGCCCTAGAAATTTTCTCTTGTAGTTGGGATGTTAACGGACCATAAGTATCAGGTACAGCAACTAACCCGTCATCTCTGTATAGTCCTATACTTTGAGGGTCAAGGAATCTACTTAGGATATCTAAAATGTATATACCTATTAGGTCAGCTATTTGAGCTGAATCAAATGATCCCATTGGGACATCAAAGTTGTTTCTGTCTTTTTGAATCCAAGTAGTGTTGTTCAGTTTTAGTATGGATTGTCTAGAGTCCATTATGATTTTTATCTCTTCGTCAGTAATGTCAGTGTGGATTTTGGCAAAACTTAAGCTATTTTCTAATAAGTCTTTAGAGATTGAGGGGTAGAAATCGATGATATCAAGTTGTATAAAAGTAGTTTTATTTTTATACTTTATTTTTTGGAACCAGTTAATGGTGTCCGATGAGTCTTTCCAAAGGTTTAACGGGTATTTTGTTAATATAGATCTGTTTACTCTTTTTAAGATGTTTTTAGACATTATTCCTAACTCTGATTTGGAGGTATTTATTAGTCTGGACTGTAGATTATTCTGAAAGTTAGGTTTATGGTCTTTGAAAAGTTGGTAGGCGTCTTTTAGATGAGTTGTACCCATTCTATCCGCAATATTATGTTTAAATGCTAATTTCGCAGTTTTTTTGTGTATGGAGGATAAGTGTTTAGAATTGTTGTCTTTCTTATAAGAACCAGAAACTTTATTTTGAATCAGATGGTTGTATTCCGAGGGATTCATTTTGTAGATATTTTTAGATTTGTCAGCTCTGATCCATAGTTTTTTTGATTTTTTTTTATATTTGTGATGTCTTATTTAACTTTGGATTGGAATGGGTTGCATTTTTTCTGGAATGATATTTTCTTAATTAACTCAATTAAATCTTTTTCAAAAGGTTCTAATAATTTATTGTTTGTTGGAGTGTTTTGAGATTTAAAGTAAAAGCCTTCATTTAGTTTAGTTGGTTTGTTATGGGGATTAAGGTGGAAGTAAATTTTCCATCTCATTCTTTTGATGATGTCAATGATTTTCTCCGTCAAAGACATGGTGAAGGATTCAATAGTAGGGTGAGGAATGTTCTTGAGTAAATAAAAAATGCACTAAACCCAAAAATACGAAAAGAAAAACTGTCCTCGTGAAAGTAGTGTAGCTTCTTCCTTTAAAGTCGGTCTCCACCCCTCCAATCCTTAGCCATCTATATCTTGAGACTAAAGACAATATATTCGAACAACATCTAGCCGACACATTGGAGTTAAAAATTAAAAATAAGAGTTTGAAATGATACATATGACACATTCATATCCTCTTTCCCACCTCACTTCCTCACTTCGTTAATTTTACGTATACTTGATGAGGTCCGTCAAAAATGTGTGAATTTCTTTTCATTTCAATTTTTGGAAGTAAAGTCTGATGATCCAGAACCCTGTTAAAGGGGTTATGGTGAAATAATTTATTACATGGAACCTTAACGTGGTCTGTTTTTATTCAAACATATCTGCTCTGAATTTTACATTGAGCTCTCCGGATATCATCCTCCTCGGGTCTACCCATACGGATTACCTACGTTTGCATAAACTCAATATATATATATATATATATATATATATATATATATATATATATATATATATATATAAGATTAATGCAAATTTTACCACTGTCATGCTTGATTTAACATTCCTACATTCATGCTTATGTAGTTGTGTCGGTGTATGTATTCATGAGTACCTATATATATATATATATATATATATATATATATATATATATATATATATATATATATATATATATATATATACGTGAATACGTACACGTGAATACATACACAGACACAACTACATAAATATAAACGTAATTATAAGCACACATATACACACATATACATATATATACACATATATAAATACACACACACACATACACACACAAACAGACAAACACTCAGACACACACACACATATACATATATATATATATATATATATATATATACATACGCATAAATGGATGCATATATCTATACAGACATAATGATCGATATATATGTATATACAAACAAACCTATCAATCTACAATAACTTTGGATTATCATTCAAAATATTACTACCCATTTTGTAAGGAAAATTGTGAGTTGTGCTTAGAATTGAGATTAAGTTCATTCATTTGCTTTAAGATATTGTTGTTATCTTTAAACCTAATGATTTCCAATTTTTCATTAAGGCATAGTTAAGAAGGGGCATATGGAGAATTACAAACTCGAGCTCTCTTAATTTAGTAGTATGTGTTTTATTTTTTCTCTTTTAATCTCCTACAATACTTGAACTTTTTAGTCTTGTATTGATGATTACTGTTGTTGAAGGATTGTCGTTGTCGATATCAACGGTCTTTGAATGAGTTCATAGAACATCCAATGTCGTGAATTCCCAGAGTACAAATATTACTGAGATAAACCAGCGAACTAGCTAAGTAATTATTTTGTAGTGGACAATTATTAAGATCCTTACAATTACACATGCTATTATTAGTGTTATTAGACTTAGTATTAGTAACAGGGACATTGCTATTAGTCAATTTGTAAATTCTTGCACTTTTTGAAAATACTGTTATTATGATTTTAAATATTTGTTTAGGTTATCAGCACACCAATAGCTTAACTTAAAAGTATTACAATTAAAAGTTTTACTGAGTGGATTAGTCTTGGGGAATGTGTTTTGATAAGATTTAGAAATGTATGTCCTAATTTGGTTTTAACCATTGGTTTGAAAAGGGGAGAAAATCAAATGATCTTCCTAGATTTTTGTTTCTTATTTTGGTTATGCCTAATAATATTCCTATATTCCTTTGGAACCTCTATTCCTAAGAATTCCAGTGATTATTTGGACATCTCAATGAGTTCGTTAATCAAAATTGCCATTAAAAGTTGATTTTTTTTTGTCAATTTCTGATTTACAACGAAGAACAATGGACTTAAATAAGCTTTTTAATAGACATAGTGAATTTTATAATTCTTGTCTCCCTGTTAATCACCTGCTAATCTCGGAATACAGCAAGATCCCCGCCTCCTTAGTGAAAAACACTGAAAAATATGAATTCTTCTTAGGTTAATGATAAAGCAGTAATAACAAAATACTGTCGAGTTTATACGTGTCGGATTAGCCCATAACCAGAAATGATGAGTTTACAATGCCGACTAAACTAATAAATACTTCTTGCAATAAGCTGCATTTATTAGCATCTTTGAAGCAATGACCAATATCAACTTTCACAAACGTCACTCATTCGATGCTCACGAATTTACAATGATTGTAGAGATAAAATTTTAAGCCTCCTTACAGCAACTATTATAATTACGCTAATAAAAGGAGAGACTACTCAAGACGATAACAAACTATCGACCCAACCCATACACGTTTCCTAACTTCAAATTTAACTCTCTTACTAACATTTAAGTGTCTCTGCCATTTAAGAGCCATGGCGCGTATACTATTCAATATTAACTGTGAAACTATACACTACCCGCAAGGAATGGTTTCTCATCAACGCCGCAAATTCCTTATTCGTTCTAGAGAGTCGGTTTTCAGAGATAGTGCTGCTGAAATGAACCATTAAGCGATCATTATCCCAATGAGTGCAAACCGGCAGCCTGAGGGGAAAGACATGAATAACCTCAACAACCAGGATGGTTCACCTGGCAACAAAAGTGCTAGCTAACAAGCCAAACTTTATACAATGCAATTATCTGTCAGACCAATTTAACCATATACGTTCGGGGACAAGAAGTACATACATTTTCATAATATCGACGTCGCTCTGTCACTTTCTCTCTGCGTATACTTCTCAATATACTAGATTTAAGTGAAACTGAATCAATTAATTAGAAAAAATATTAAAATGACAAAAGTAATGTAAAATTTCAATTTTTATTTCAAGTGAAGTTAGCGGAAACATTTTCTTTGCTAGATTTAAAAATCTCTATCATAAAAAAAATATTCACTAACTTTTAAAGAAGAAGAAATGTATTTTGTTGCACAAATTAAAAACACTAAAATGTTCGATTTTTTTCACTACTTCATAATTAGAATAAGATGAATACTGATTCCTCAGTGTTCTCACCAACAAGGCGAGGATCTTGCTATATTATGAGGTTAGCAGGTTATAAACAGGTAGACGAGAATTAATGAACAGTCACTAGACGAAGTTCCGGTGACACGTGTCGCCACGTTTGTCCTGCTAGATAATCTTGTTTTGTTTTAATCTTTTCAACCCAACACTGCGACAATGACCTAAGAGACAAGGAGTTAAAGAGAATGAAAGAAAATGTGAAAACGCTAGTGAGAAGAAAGGACAATAAAAGACAGAAGTTGGTGACTGATGTTGACATTTATATATTTTAAGATGTTAGGTGGAATGGAAGCAAGAAACTGGAAGACAGTTCAACATGGGAGAATTACGAGAGGAGAAACTATTAGAATACAACTTACAGCTAAATGTAGCTGGATCAACAATAAAACGATCAGACTTAGTAGACAATCTAGTAGTACGCTTTCTTTATTTGGAAATATTCTTAGAATAATGTAGAACTTATATTGCAACACTCCTACATATGGATAGAAAATAAATTCAGTAAATACACAAAAATAAAATGGAAGTTAAGACAAGAATGTGTATTCTCATCACATTTATTCCATCAGGATTTAATTATGGCCGGTGGCAAGCTCATCGACATTAGATATGCAGATGACACAATGTTGACAACAGATATACAAATGAAACTGCTAATGATGGTAAAAAAAAACGAGAAGAAAGGACTAAATATCACTTGTGATAATATGTATAGTTATCGGCTACAGGAAAAAAAATCCGAAATGCGATTTACAAAGTGAAGACACCAAAATTAAAATTTCAATATCTAGGAATTGTTTTCAAAGAGAATGGAAAATGCTACTATTTTAAGAAAACATAAATTTAGCTGGATTATGTTCCTGGAGGAACGCTTTAAATTCAAATAAAATCTAATATTTAAAATGTGGCTTAAATAGTAAGTACCTTAGCATAATTTAAGAGAAAATTGAGAAAAAGCTTTCAATGCTATAATCAAATCACATGTGCTTGTGTGTGGCTGTCGTTTCCTATGACTGACCTGCTTGACGCTCATACGCTGAAAGCTTCTGTATGTTAGAACACTTTGGTATATTCTTTTAGCCATTGTCAATGATGATTTATTTATACTGAATGTATGGATGTTTTTATATGTGTATCTAGAATTATAGCAATGTTTTATGTTGCAAACATGCTCGGCACATTTTGGCTAGTTCGTAGTTTATGTTCTTCCTTTATTTTGAGGCGTGTCTTCTACTTTCAAATGAGTTCTGAATAAAAACCTACAAAGTTCAAGGTCATATTGACCTAGTGTTTAAGTGTACTGTCCTTATTGAAAGTAGTGACTACGCGAAATAACGGACTTTCTGTAAGATTCTGTAACTAAGTTACCTTCCGTGTAGTTAAAGTTTAAATCACGAGTGTGAGTTGAGCAGGCGTTTTAATAAGGTCTGAATCTCCGCTGCACTGGCAGACAGGTGTGCTTAGAAACTAGAAGTAGATTGCATCCACTCGTTAGGATATTTGTTTATTAATTTTTACAATAAAATCTGACGAGTCGACGGAATCTACACGAAATCCCTGTACAATATTCTAATCGTCAGCTGAATTACGTTATTTTCCGTTTATTTTACTTTAATTTAAATATCGATTATAATGTTAGCTTATATATATATATATATATATATATATATATATATATATATATATATATATATATATATATATATAACTTGATGTTTCCATAATTAACTTAATGCTGATATTACTAGCATGATTTTTTCACAATCTATATGTTGATTTGTTGAAAGCTTTTTGCTATTCAGGAAAAAAAGAAAAAATAATTATTCCTAACAATACTTGTGCTATTCGATTTTGCCTTTCATTGAGCCGGTTCAAATTCAAAAGACCGCTCTGACTTAAAAGTAAATGTATCTTCCTCATGGTTGAGGATGTCCCCCGGGTTGCAACAGTTCCGAACACGTACGATTTTTGACCACAACTGAAAATCCATTAATATTATTTCGACTGATCAAAATAATGCCAGTCCTTATAAACACTTCTTGTATCAGGGCGGTGACTGATTGATTGATTTTAACGATTCTTAACATTTGGAGGTTATTTAAAACTAAAACCTTTTTAAGATTGTACCAATATTTTTTACTAGTGAATATTGCATTAACAATTTTTTGAGAATATAAAAGATTTTTCCAGATACAAGTCCTACTTTTAATCAACAACTAGGAGAGGAGATTGATTCATAACTTTTGTAAGGCTATTTGAGCACCCACTCCTTTCTGTTTGTTTACAGAAACTCATTAGATAGTTGTTTTCTTCAATTTGTCCAATGAATGCTTATTTTTCTAGCCGTCTTTCCTCATGTGTCCTCTGAGAAATTTCACCCTTGTCTTTTGGATGTTTATCATAAATGTCCTTTTAATTCTCATGTTCTGTAAAACCTCTTTGTTACTGAAATGCCCTGACCATCGTATTGACAGGATCCGTCTGTAGAACTGCATTTTTGACTCGTGCGTCTTCTGCGTCTGTGGTTAATTTTCAAACATCTACTGGATATAGGAGGATTGACATTACATTGTATTTCCTTAACTTGCTTTGATCTTGTCCAAAATAAAAATTCTGAAGCATTGGTGAAGATTGAACTCATATATAAAGTAAATCTAAAGTAATATTTACTTCACATGGAGAGCGAAGCAACGATATAATATATGTATGTGAATGTTGGACAATCAGAGTCAAGAAAACACAGTTGAAATTCTTTCGACATATAATTTAAAATGGTTTAGAAGACCTAACCATCACGAGGCTTATTATATATATATATATATATATATATATATATATATATATATATATATATATATATATATATATATATATATATATATTATTGATGAGCAGTGAATAACTTACCTGAGGATCTTGTTTGAATGAATGGCGGAAATGCAAACAGAAACGCGAGTTAAGGATTTTGGAGAGGCATCATTACTTACGGCCTGAAGAGATGCAGCATATAAAAAATCGTTTTACAGTAAATATCCGCATCCTGATTTTAACTGATGGCCGGAATACATAAAAATCCAACAAGTGAGTATCAAAATAAGTTTAAACAAAAAAATAATATATATATATTTTCAGTAGTAGCCACCAAGGAAAATTAGGAAAATGTATATTCACAATAAAACGTAATGTGGAGTAGGCGTAAAAAACAACGACAAAATAAAGTAGATATATAACTGCGCGGTCTACGTTGCAAAACAACTTGGCACAGGGTCGGATTTTAATGTGTGATTTTGGGTAAAATAAAATAAAGTATAACATAAAGGGTGAAAAATGTGGAAATAATCTTGCGTGCAATGTCTCCGATTAAATAATTTTTTTTTTATCTTTCAAAAAGGAAATTGTAAGAAATGTCAAATAAATTATTTTTATCAGGCGAATACCGTACGAAAATGTCTTGCGTCTCAAATGCAAAAAGAAAAAAATTTTGAAAGAGAAAATTGAAAAGAAATAACAAATGACTGAATGTTAATTGTGAAGTATTACACAGGTATTTTTTAAATCATATTAGCACGCTAATCTTCTTTAGCTTAAGGTCGTTATTAGTTTATTAATTTAATTTTATATTCCTCACGCCATTTCCACATTATTTCTCTTCCACCATACCACACAATTTCACTATTTTATTTATTCTGCTGCTGATTTTGTTTCTCCACATATTAATTTTGCTGCATTGACTGACGTAAACGTTATCAGATGTTATTGTGAAAATCAATGTTTCCCCAATAAAATTTCTCTAAGACGACTAATGCTGGTTCCGTTATGAAGATAACATTCTTTGTTTATATACATATTTACTTGAAAAGTATATATTTAAGCGGTATCACTCCCTGCAAGGCACTAAAATCATTAAGGCACAAGGGGTTACGGGGTGTGGAGGAATTATGAAGAGAAGCATTAATAATGACCGGGAAGATAAAAGAGTAATCAGGAGGAATAGGAGATAGCGATTCTCATTGCATTTACATTTTTGCAGATTAAAGTTGCCTGGAAAGCATGGAACCGAAAGAGAATTCTACAAGTGAAAAGTGTGAGAAAATAAATTGCTTGCATATGACTTAGAGCTACCTATCCTGTGAGTTTCAGCTAATAGTTTAAACTCAGCCACTCTTCAGAAATAGGATAATTTCATTACACACAAAGACAGACAGTGCTGAATTATATAAAATCGGTCCTCGTAAAGGACAGTGAATGATGGACAATTTCATACAAGATGAAAAGTTTTGAACCGAAATATTAGGTTGGTGCAAAAATAATGTCTCACATAGTAACATATGTGAGAAAACGACATTATTTTTGTACCAACCTAATATTTGCGGTCTTGCAAACGAGAGCTAATAAAACAATTGAGGTCATATGTAAGCAACGTGGAGGTTTTATGAAAATTAATAATAAAATGAACATTTTACGTAGTATCAGAAATCAAAAGTTCTGGGCAATATAATAAGGAATAGGTTTAAATGTATTTAATATTAACGAGGAGAAAAGTGAAACAACGGGCAATCTACTTAATTTGGTTGTTAAAGTGGAGTGCAAAGACGTATCTGATAGAAATGATAATATGAAATTATTTAGAGTTGCAACATATGGGAAGTTGTGAAACGCCATGACCACCAATGTCCTGAACAGATGTGTTATAGTTTTCAATTTTTATTATGCAAACAAAGCGCAACGAAATTTTTATTAAACCATTTAACACAATGTAGCAAAATATTGATATCTTCTGTCATTAGTTAGTACGACATACTTCCTGATTGCTTCTGTCAATACACTAAAGGCAATACACGTTACTTCCTTCAAACATTGCTTTTGCCATCTGGACATCAATGTTTTGAAACTAACTTATTTTTCGTTACATTCCAAGCAAATTCAGTGCCGAGTTGCCGAAAGGATTTTCTAGAACTTTCTAGAGGTTTCAAGAACTTTCGAAATCTCTAAATATTTCAAAAATTTTTAGAACGTTCTTGTAACATAGAGGGCAGTATGAATACACGGAACGTAAGCTTAACAGACACACCCATATTACCCCAACCAAAAAGAGCTCAATAACTCAAAGTCTCACAAAGTGCCGAGGTTTGGAAGTCATGATACAAGAATTGTATTATGTAAGATGATATTGTACAAGTGTCTGTTTAGAGAAAGCAGTGTTTTCAAGCTTTTTCATCCGTCAAGATTGACTTTGCTTCTGTCACAATGTGACTGGTTTGTTCGAGGCAATCGGACTCGTCTATGCTGTGCTGCTTCCTATAGTGTACATCGATTAATATCTTTCCCTGGTTCGCTCGGTGCACCTCAACAGTGTCAATATCTTGCTACATACATAGAAATATTAAGAGTGCAGTTCATAGGTTATATGGAGACATCAACATGGTGGTCTTTCTGATCGGTCTCGAAGGTAACTTTATCTTCAAGATCGTGCTATCTTTGTTTTTGGGGCAAAGATAGCACGGCAAATTACAACAGTGCGACTGTGCCAACTGAGCTCAGTATCAGGAGGAAAAATAAGAAATCGGGGCCATTGTTGGACCCCAGCAAAGTATTATTTCTTCTATTATACTTAAAACTTGAACTTATGAAACAATTTCTCACAGCTCTAGATAACGAGTTTGCAGCCTTCAAGTACCATCATGTCTTCATACCTAAGCTGTCTGCAGCAAAATTCAACGATGGCTTCTTTTGTCGAATCACAAATAAAGAAGATCACAGAGTGCAAGGAATTCCCTAAGAAGATCATTAGGACAGAGAAAGCAGCGTGGAACAACCTTTTCAAAGTGCTTCGGGGCTTCCTGGAGTATCACAAGGCCGAAACTATGTCGAGCGTGTTGAGAACATGATGAAGAACTACAGCAAAATTGGCAGGAGGATGAATACATTGTTTCGTCGCATCTCGCTACAGGGTGATTGAAAAGTAACTCTCTATTTTATGCATGATGATTTCTCCCTACTTGTAAAATGTCTGTTTTACACGACATAGGTACGCTAGTTTATAAATAAATGCTACAACTACTGCTTATGTTATATATCCGTATTTGGTCACCTCGAGGTGTTGTAAGAGGTAGCAAGCTTATCTCGCTAAAACATTTACGATTGAGTAGTGAGTTTGATTCTCACTGGGTGGGTCCTACTTTCGGCCTTGTGCCACATCTAAGCTGGGAAAATGCTTGGAAAATCCCTGTATATCTGTATTTGGACACCTCCATGTGGTGTAATTGTTAGCAAACTTGTCTCGCTAGAACAATTAAGACTGAGTAGTGAGTTCGATCTTCACTGGGTGTCCCAGACTTTAGGCCTTGTGCCACATCTAAGCTACGCTAGGAAAATAACTACATCCGTATTTGATCTATTAGAATTACTAAATTTTATACTCCTTTGAAACTGAAATTACTTACAGCATCTTTAGAAATCTACTTAACTTTTTTTCTTTTTTCATATCCATCTCTCTTAATGATGTACCACAGATTTTGCTTTGGATAAAGGCGTTAGTTAGATCCTGTGACAGGACCCAAAGAGTGTGAATTCAATACCCGATTAAGGCAGTGGAGGACTTTCAGAGGGAAATTAACAGGAGATAAATAACTGACATCCATTAAGCATGGCAAGTGAAACTAAAACAGTCTACCAGTGGGCGAAATAAAGGGCTCAGTTCGACATTCGAACCACATACGACTAGTTTTTCAACATTTTCACAATTTATCTCATCCAGGAAAAAGAGCCACTGTAAAATTAATAGCAGAACCCTTTGTTTGGCCCAATATGAACACGGACATTCGCAATTGGACTAAAACTTGTATACCTTGCCAAAAGAACAAAATCCACAGACACACGAAATCACCACTTGGCACTTTTAGCACACCTGATGCTAGATTCACCAACATTCATATCGACTTAGTAGGACCTTTACCCACCTCAAAAGGACATACACATATTCTTACTATAGTTGACAGATTTAGCAGATGGCCTACAGCCATAGCAGTCAAAGACACTTCAGCTGCAACAATAGCCAGAATTATACTGCAGGATTGGATAGCAATTTTCAGAGTACCTTCAGTAATAACAACAGATAGAGTTTCACAATTTCAATCAACACTTTTTGCTGAATTTACCCAATTGTTAGGAACGAATCACATCAAAACAACCGCCTATCACCCTTGTGCAAATGGGATGGTTGAAAGATTCCACAGACAGTTAAAAGCTTCTCTAGCTATGAATTTAAATAATGCGGACTGGACAGACAATTTACCACTAATTCTTTTAGCGATAAGAAACACGGTGAAAGAAGATTTGCAAAGCACACCTGCAGAGGTAGTTTTCGGATCAGCATTAACCCTAAATGGACAGTATTTTAATCACAAGACAGACATTTCACCTACAACAACGTTTGTAACAGAATTAAAACATAAAATGTCTCTACTCAACTTTGCACCAACCAGGAAAACAGAGAAACAAACTTACATCCCAAACGATCTTCACACCTGCAAATATATTTTTATCAGAAATGACGCGGTTAAAAACCACTCTGTCCAAATTATTCAGGTCCATATCAAGTTCTGGACAGCCATGAAAAATATTTTACTATTATGAGAAAAGAAAAGAAAGATAATATCGCTATTGATCGCATTAAACCAGCGTACATCGAGGAACAACCTCAGACAATACCACCAGAAACACATATTGACACAGAAAATGAGGAAGCTGGAAAACAAAATACTGACATCAGAGCTACAACGAAAACCGGCAGAAAAGTCCACTGGCCGAAACATCTTAAAGAATATATCACATATTGAAAAACATGTATCTTTCATATATTTTCCAATCTGGGGGCGAGTATTGTGCTGTTTCTTATTTTATTTCCCACACAGACATACACACAATAAAAATTAACTCACATCACGTGTATCCAAAAAATTACAATTGCTCGGTAACTCTCTCATTACCATACCCTGTGGGGTCAAAAACAAGGACGGCGCACCCAAAAGTTCGGACGTAGTGGAAAGCACACCACATGGTCAAAAATATGATTTATTGACCAATCAGGGCTCAACATAAGAAGCCCATTTCTTAATCTCCCCGGAGCCTCATCATTCAGATATAAGGAAGATAGAAACTCTCATCAGACCAGAGGGAGTAGAGTGGCAAGCTGACATCACGGCTTTACGGACAATTCCATTGTGTACAAAAAAAATAATTCTTATATATATTTTTTTTTACGAAAATAAACAAAAGTTTATTTTACTTTATTTGCAGTGTATTTTCTTTTTATTATTTGTTTGAGGGATTTATTTTCACCCTCTACACACTAAAACACTTAATACTTTAGTGTGATTCAGCTTAGAATATTAGCTTGATAGCTGAGTCTGGCTTGGGTAGTTCAATGTCGAATTGACATATAAAGTCAAACAACCAATCCAAGCGTGTACCACATAAATAACTAAAATCTGTTTCTACAGTAGTAGTAGTAGCATTATTGACATAACTGGGAAGTGTTTTAACAGAGGACGGAAAGTGTGACATTGAAATCCGAAGGTGCATTGGAATTAGCGAAAGATGCCATACAAAATAAAAGTATTAAGAAACGGAAAAAAAAAAACGAAGAAAATTGTAATGAATTGCTACATTGTATCAGTCCACGTATATAGCAGTGAGCGCTGGACGATATTCTTACAGATAAAGAAAAAGACTTGAATCGACAAAAATGTGGTCCTACAGAAGGATGCTGAGAAAACCATGGACTATACATATGAGCAATGACAAAGATTAGAGAAAATGCAAAACAAAAATGATTGTTATATTGTAATCAGACAGTTGGAATTTCAAGTGCATATAATTAGGAACAACGACTTATTATATATTCACAGGACAGGGTGAAAGCTGGAGGACAGAGAAAATCAACGCATAACATACGTAGCGAGCTTGAACAAATAGATGGCAGAACATGCTTTAAGATAGATAAAAACTCAAAATGAGAAAATTGTCGAAAGCCATGATACCCAACGTCCTGAAGGAACACGACACAGAGAAGAACTAACATTATATATTAATATATAATTAAGTAGCAGGGACTTCGCGGCGTTGCCCGGGTGTCAAATATGTTGATCGTAACCAAAAATTCCACTTTACACTGTTAAAACATCTCAGGACTTTGGGAAGATTTTATGAAGAAAAAGATTTGGTAGGTTTTAGTTTCTAAGCAGATCAAAACGTTTTTCCTGGAGGAATAAACAAAATTCATCAGTTACCAATTTTCACGTTATTTTTTTAAAATTAATTTAAATTTAAAAAAAATAAACAAACTGATGGTCATATTTTTTGACCGAGAAGGAAATGAAACAAATAAAAGCAGTGTTGTGTTTGTTTAAATATTAGTTAGATAACAAAATCATGGGAAAGTAAAAGTGTTCTTACCTATAAAGTTAATTGTTTGTTCTGGAAGTTCGGAAATAAAATAAGCATTGAAAATTACCTATTTTTTCTTTTGTGTCGATACAATTCAATAGATAATTTATTTAAGATTTATTTTATTTACATATTATTTATGAATTTATTTATGTGTGTCTTCGCTTCAATAATTTATGCACTGTCCGCTGGTCAGGCAGAAGAAATTCTTCTTTCCATATATATATATATATATATATATGTATATATATACACACATTTTATTTGAATTATTTTATTTTAATTATTTCCTATCTGTTAATTTATTATTTTATTTTCTCCCTTTTATATGTGTATAGATATGTATTTATATATATGTATGTGTGTATGTATATATGTATGTATGTGTTAGCATTTTGGCTGTTACTATGTTTTCCCAACCACCACACATGGTTGAAAGATAACTAGATTATATTTCACGGGAAAATTTTATGGGTCATATCTCTGTGATATTCATATCGTTTTTTTATTGTTATTTTTTAAAACATCTAATTTATAAAAACTATTATTAATCTACGTTTGTGTTTATATTTATATACAAGATTCGCAGATTAAAAATATTGTTTTAAAAATCAAGCAAGGTGATAATGCTACTAAGACGCAGCGGGTTACAGGAAATGAGAGCACTCTAGTGGGGAGAAGTGAGAACAGGACACAGGAATATGGTTCTCGAAGACAGAATATCGTTTTTGATGTTGAATTACAGTTTTTGATGATTGTAGGCAGCAAGAAATGAGAAGGGAATTCCACAAGTGAGAAAGATGAGAAAGTTACTGAATTCGAGATGCCTAGAACATTACACACTCATCTCTGAATTTTGTCAAAAATCTCAAGATATACTGCATGAGAACTAGACCGGATGTGGCAATAGTATTCAATGCACAGCGAAACGGTAGATTGATAAATGTGTGTATATTTAACCCATTAGTTTTCATCCTGCTCAAACCCGCCCCATACATATTGGAGATCAAAGTTTCATTGTTCGTGGTAAAAGTCTAACTGTTTACGTGACTTCCTGTGTTATTTACGATTGTTATACATTATGGTAGAGTATACATAGGGCGGGTTACAGTGCATTGAACATTGACAGCCAATATTTACAGGGCAGTTTTGAGTGAGATGAACACTCACTGTTTACATGGTAAAGAAGCAAAAGATGTATTTGAGTTAATAAAACTGAGAGCCTATTTTTATATAACTTTGATTTTTGCTCTCATGAGTAGAAAACAATGTGTTTTATTCTCTTCTACCTAGCAGCCATACGCTGCTGGTCGATCAGAAAACGCGAATCAGTTAGAATGGAGTAGAAACAGCATCATATTTAGATATAACATAGTCTATCTTCTTCAATTACTTTAAAGTACTTTCTTTAAAAACATTTTGAATTAATGCAGCTACTGATATAAAACAAGTAGTCTGTGTTTATTTAAACGAAGTTAACCGAGGTCAAGAAGGAGTAAAACATGCAACATGAAGACACACTTCAGACAACAATTATTTTGGAGTTTTTGAAATTCAATTTGTCAGTGTACTACCGGGGGTGTGAAAGAGGATACATTTAGAAAGCAATTACTATATTTGCAATTCGCTATTAACGCGAGTTTTCACTATATGGGTTGACTCAATTATCAAGTCAAATGTCTGTTAAACAATCAACTTATTGTTGGCTACAATTGAGTAAAGTTTGTGTTAGACTGTTTGAAAATTGGAGGAGTTTTTAGTTTAAGATTTGTGTTGAAATCGATTTATGTTGAAACTGATTTTTCTTTTTCCACGTTTTTTCGCTAAACGCAGTGGCATTGAAATAAAAATGATGTATCATTGAGCTCGTCATGATGTAAGTAACCAACATACTGAGTTTGAACGAAATCGGAGGAAAAACGTTGAATTTATCCGTTTTAATCGGATTTATCGATCACTGAACTTTTTCAAAAATTATCAAATTTTTACGCTAAGAACATATCTTTTACATTATACAATGTAAGTGCCACGTTTGGTCAAAATCAGTTGATTGGATCTCGAGTGAAAATGTATCACAGAGACATACATAGAGACACCCTCTTATATATATATATATATATATATATATATATATATATATATATATATATATATATATATATATTCAATTTTAAATTTGATTTCTGTTTATGTATTGGAAGATATAAGTTATGATTGCTTGAATTCCGAGGCATTATTCCAAACTCTGCCTCTGCTTGAAGAAATCGACAAGTTATGGGAAGTATATATGTCCATACTTTGTGAAACGTTTTTAATACATGAAAACTTGCGGGATATGTCTTAAAATACATCTAGCAGTTTTCAGTTCTTCTATGTGCTGTGTCCCTTCAAGACATAGTCGATGATGTGTCTCCAAATCTTAGCAGTTTTATTCCTTTTGTTTATTTCTCAATCCCATTCCCGCCATTTATTCACATGAACCCGTAACTTAGTTGACTCACTGCCTTCCATTATCTCGCTTACCCTCACTACCCCTGAGAGAATTACGTTTTCCACGTACCCCTTCCTCATTATGTGTCCAATGAATTTTAGCTCTCTTTTCCTCATTCTGAATATTTTGTTGTCTTTTTCTTTAAGAACTATAAGTATTATGTATTTTTCTATTCGGACCAGTACATTCATCTTGAAACTTATACCCACAACGTTTCGGCAATTGTACCATTAGGCCTTTTTCAGGTTTTTGTCATCGTATTCAGTAACCTTCTTGGAATTTTGAACCGTTTATTCAGTCAATGAGAGTAGCATTCCGGCTTACATAAGTATTTCCCATCATTCACTGCCATATAAGTTCATGAAATTCACATATCAATTTTATCAAACCTTTCCTTATTTATAACAAATTTATTTTTGTTTCTGGGCACCTGTCTAAGCTTTCCATTTATTATGTTTAAAATCTAATCTAAACATGATGGTGTTTGGAGGGATCACTAGTGATTGAGACGTTATGTCTCCATTCATCTTCCCATCGGCCTCAGACTCAATACGGAGAGTTGAATGATGTCAGCTAGGAAAACTCACTCTGATCGTTCTGATATAAAAAGAGCTTCCGAATTTGTTGGTGAGGGCATCAGACTAAACACGGAAGCCTACATCAAGTGACTCGAAGAGGTAGTACTGACCCTATATCTGGCAACAGGACTCTGCACCATGCCACACAATCAGGAGAACACAGTCATAGCTGTTGACATTATTCGGACTATTGTCCTCATTTTGGCTGCATTCAAAGTATTTACCTTCGTTTTGATTTGAACAGAAACCGCAAACCTTTGTAGAAAGTAGACGACATTACCTTTCTATGAGTTGCTTTCCTTTTTCGTTATTTATTTATTGTTTTAATTTTTTAAATTCCTTTATTACGATATTTCCTTTATATCATGGGCGCCTAACGGTAATTGTGCGGTCGCCTTACCGTGGGCAAATGGTAATTTTAGATAATTATTTACGATGTCGATTCTGACTGGTCGCCTGATAATGCTCGAGGACTTGTTTTAAATTTAAGATACAATTTGAAAATAACATCACATTCCCACATTTAGTCATTCTGTTCCCTTGGTCGTTCTACTCACACACATCACCTTGTCATTCAGATTTCCGTTTTTAGTTTTAAACTCCATCTTTTTTTTTCTATTTTATCGGCTGACATTTTCAAATGTTTACACTCAATATTCAAAGAAAAATACACAATAGTTTTTGAAAACTGCCTCGGGACCAATCAACAATAACTTTCTTTGCTAAAAAAACATGAAATAAATTTACACTAATGGCTTTTTTCCGTGTCTGTGCTTTGAAGTGAGAATTCACTTGATTTGTGATTCAGCTACCCTCAAAAATGCAGTTCTTCAGTCGGACAATCGACCCAACCCAGCTAACCTTCCATTTGAATTTGCTTTTTGTATTTTCAATCTGTCGGTCTTATTAACTTTTTAGTTTTTCTCTATTCCATTGCTTTCCTTCTTTTACTTCTCCTCTTCTTTTCTTTATTCCTATGAATATGGTAATTTTCTCTCGGTGCCTATATATATATATATATATATATATATATATATATATATATATATATATATATATATATTGATAGATAGATAGATAGATAGATGCACGCGTTCTCGCGCATATATATATATATATATATATATATATATATATATATATATATATATATATATATATATATATGAAGAAAGACAAAAAGAAAAATTTATATTCGCGATATACAAGAACAACAGCTTGGATGAGCTATTTTCTTTTGTTTTTAATTATAATCTTTTTAACAAATTTAATCTATATGGAAATTTTTCTAATTATATATATATATATATATATATATATATATATATATATATATATATATATATATATATCACGGACAAATAATAATAATTATAATAATAATAATAAGAAGAAGAAGGATTGAAATAATAACAACAACAAAAACAATAATAATAATAAAACACTAAAAACAGCATCAATTGGAATGGAATTATACCTCACAAAAATCATTGACCCTCCCTTACAAATAGTAAAAAATCAAATACACTCTATCAACAAAGAAGCTGCACTCGTCGAGATATAGCTGAATATGCCTGAAATCTTACCAACATAAAAGAAAGCGAATATCATCTACGCCAAACGAGTAAATCAGAAAGCATAACAACGTGGCCAAATACCTTAAAAGAACGAAAGAAGCAGATGTGGACCAACAGAAAACCCATCAGTGGCTGAGGAGCACCGGGTTGAAAGCAATGCCAGAAGGCCTAATTATTGCAGATAAGGACCAAAGCCACGCAACTAAATCCTATTACTGTCACATAATTAAGTAGGGACTAATCTGAAATGCAGATCTGCAGAACGTATGATGAAACTGTCGACTATGTTATTTCAGGATGTCCGGAAATGGCAAAAAATGAATAGACCCACAGACATAATTGCGACCTATGTGCACTAGATGTATGCAACAAGCGGAAAATCGAAACCACTGAGAGAAGGTATGTCACAAAATAACGATGTAACTATCCTCTGGGACATACCAGTTTAAAATGACAGAGAGATACATGCCATCAGAACTGATATTATCAAAAAAGACAAGAAATTCAAAATGTGTAAGCTTATTGATATAGCAGTATCATCTGAGAGAAACTTATCGAAAAATTCTCCAAATACAAGGAACTGGAGATCGAGAGTCATAGGATGCATGGAATGATGACTAAGACTGTATCAATAGAAATCGGAGCACTGGGCCTAGCGAGAATAGGAATAGACAATTTACTAACAGAGTCGCAGGTAATATCAACATAAAAGTTACCCAGAATTTCGCCCTACTAAGAACTTACCATAAACTAAGAAAAGTGCTATGAATTAAATGACAATTGGCCTAAGGACGGTAGGTTGGACCCGGTTCAGCAGGGTACAAAGCAGGAAATATAACATACGCAACAACAACAACAACAATAATAATAATAATGAAAATAATAATAATAAGAAGAATAATAGGAGGAGGAGAAGGAGCAGGAGGAAGAGGAGGGAATGTCGAAAATTTTCCCCGATAAATATGATGCTAGGATATTTGGTATGGATTTTAAGAAGTGGGTGTTATATATATATATATATATATATATATATATATATATATATATATATGACATCTACCTAGCATGTAAATAGAACAGGGTTTACGAGAGTTCACAAAAAGACAAGATTTATTAATGAAAGGAAATTGTTGTGAGTCATGATCGCCAACGTCATGAAGAAACACTGCGCATAGAAAAAGAAGATTGACTTTAACTACAATTGATACAGGGCCCTAGTTATTGCGTTGTCCGGAAAGTCCATGCCGATTTTGAAGCAATTATGCTATTCTATATCGATTCAACTAAACAGGAACCATTTTGTTGCAAAACTTTTCACTATTTTCCCTTCAATTTAAAGATTCTATCTTCCCAGAATTTTGGTGGTTTCATTATTTTTTTTTTTTTTTATGTTATCCCAAGAATTAAAGTTTTACCAATGAGATTATTTGCAAGGACCTCAATAAATGAAAATCCGAAGGAGCCATATCTGGTGAATCTGGCGGGTGCAGTAATACATCCAATCCATGCTGCAACAATTTTTGCTGGGTCGCCAAAGAAACGTTATGTCTAGCAGTATAATGATGAAACACAACACCTTTCCTGTTCGCCAATTCTAGTTTTTTTTTTCTTGGATAGCTGCTTTGACTTCGTCCAGTTGCGGATACTACTTTTCATAGTCAATTGACTAATTACTTGGCAGAAGCTCATAGTACAGTATTCCACTCCATCCTACCAGATGCTGAGCATGTCTTTCTTAGGAAGATCTGTTGTTGAGGCGGCTAAATTTAGCTCATCTCACTTACCCCAAGATCGTTACGCTGAATATTGTTGTAAACGAACATTGTTGTAAACGATACATTTCATGGTCGATGAGTTTGGCTTGTAGGACGCCATAATTCAGCAAGTATGAATGCGTAATTTTAACGTGATATACATGTTCGTAGTCGTGGTGGAGTAAGCTCTTCCGTTTCGGGATTTTCAATTATGGCCTGTTTTTTTTGTTTTGTTTTTTTTCCCGATGGTTGGTAAGATTGTGTTTAGTTTATTTACATTTTTTCTGATCCATTTTTTCTACCATTGATTTTTCATACGTTTCTCAAATAATTGATTTGGATCAGTATATGGGAACTGGTAGCTTTCAAGATCTAGTCTTAATGCCTGTTTAGCACGTGGATAAAAAAAAGATGTTAAAATGTTAGTCATTACTTATAACAACAAAATACAGGAAATTCTAGAGAGACATGTTTGCCTATGTTCTGAAAATCATGTGAATACTTAGATAGCAAATCCGATGGAAGAACTAATCATAAAAATTTCTCATTAATAATATAATATATCGTTAAAAAAGGGGAAAACATAGCATGTGACCAATTTCCTACAGAACACACAAATATATATGTAAATATAATTCTATCTCTAGGCTTCGTAATGGAAACACCTTTAATAAAACAAAAAAAAAGTTAGAAACCGGCAACTATTTGATGTTTAACTGTAAATTTTGTGTGGTGACATCATGCAAGTAAATTTCAATGTATGAGACATAAGTCACCTTTTCTATTTATAATATTTTTTTCAGCTAAACTTATTTTTTCCTAAATTTACGTTATTAATATTTTATTTGATTTTCTCAATTTTCAGTTGTTTCTTTCAAAATGTATCAAGATATATATTTTTTCTGAAAATCGATATTAACTTTTTGCATATATTATGTCTAAAGTTGGCTTCGTAAATACTTTGGGATCGAATATTATATATATATATTTTTTTTTGCATTTCTTAAAGGTAATATTTATTTTTTAAAAAAATCAGAATGTCATTCCTTACGTTAAACCAAATCGGCCAAATTTTCTTCCTTTTTATCCGACATTTTATATTTTATTTGGGTTATATTTTTATAGTGAGAGCTTAACTTTTTACTTGATTCAGTAGCATATACTTCAGTTTTATGTTGCTGTTTGTTTTTCAACTTGGCTTATGATGTACGTTTATGTCAGTATATATATATATATATATATATATATATATATATATATATATATATATATATATATATATATATATATATATATATATGAACATACGAAAGAGATAAGTATATTCCATTTTAAATGTATGTATCTAGATATGATAAACTTAAGAATGCATCTTTGATAATTTATTGGCTACAGATTTTACCAAATTAAACATTCAATAAAATAAATGGCGAATATATATGGAATATTATAAGTGATGTAAGTATTCATTCAAGGAAAAAGCTCGTTAAGCGCAAAAGGTAAAGGAAATAATTAATAGATATAACATAACAGAAGATAAGTTTTCTACTTACTCTAATGCATAATATTACAGACTAACATTCTTCTTCTAGTGCTGTGTCTCTTCAAAACGTGGTCGATCATTGCCCTCCAGAATTTCTTGTCATTTAAGCTCAGGTTACGTTTCCTCGTAAAATAACTTTTATGAAGTTTTTTGTTTACATTAATTTTTACTTTTGGTGTATTAAAAAAAATGTTATTTTCTTTCCAGACTGAGATTCGGCCAAATAGCCTCTGTAACCTCATTAGTGGCCCGTGAGCTTTGTAGTAATTTAAAGCTGGTTTAAGGTAACAGCTCTAGAGTAAAATGTTATGATAGATTGATGACAGTTTTTGTGTTTGCCGTTCTTGAGAAATGGCTGAGGGGATAAGACTCAGATATTCATGATATATTCGATTATTGACGTGGCGTAATGCCACTTTTGGCCATAACTACGTTATACCACGTCAGCAATTAGTGAAGATCAGGCTATGTGTCAAGTAGACATGTTCAAGCGATGATAAATATTGGGAGATACTGTGTTAAGTGCATTGACAAGAAAAAATAAAGTAATTATTGCTTGTGCATAATAGTTTTTTCTTTTACCATTAGGCTACGGATTTTGTAACTTTCTTATGCATGTGCAACTAACTTTATGGAAATAACATTTTGAAATCTGGTTTTGTAACACAGAAAATATGACAAAACAGCGTTTCCTATATGTGGTAATTGTCTGTTAAAATAAGCTTTTGTCCTCTGAACTAAGAACGGGTAACAAAATTATGTTGTAGACAGTTGCGAGTTGAAAAGGGTAGAAACAGTTGCTGAAAACATATTTCCAATGTGATACGCCATCATCAGTGAAATCTAACCGAGTTATAGAATACAACAGACGCGAAGATTTAAAAGCGAAAGTTAAGTTATAAATAATACACCAAAACAAAAAAACCTTGTCACTCTTCGCGCCTGTAGTCTTCTAATTTTGTAATTCGGTTAGATTAATGGCGTATCACATTGGAAATATGCTGTTTTTTGGGGGGAGGGAGGACGCAGTTTGTGTGTTTATTTCTTTTTATTTGATTTCTCACTTTTTTATTTTTAAATAGAATAATTTGCAATTATTTTTTCTATTTTTACTTATATATGTGATAAGGGAGTTAATGCTGACTTTTGATTTTGTTCTTAAATATTTTCTTTGTTTATTTTAGTGCTCTTTTCTATTTATCACAAGACAAACCACGCGACTTCACGGTTCCCAGCTTGAAAAGTTCGGTGAAAGTATCAGTTTTGGTTTTAAGAATTTTATTTATAGCCCAAAATAACAACGTTTATACCTCATGAGTATATTTGCTTCTCCCAATATTATAGTGTTTTCATCTTAACTATTTCTTTCTCTCTGTTGTATTTTTTAAGGTCTTTGGAATCAAGAATTCCAATATTTTGAAAAAGAGACCAAATTGGAACATATAAGGAAGAAATCAGTTGTCAAGATCTTATCACACAAGGAAAGCAATGAAATGCAAACAAGCAGTGAAAAACATATATATTTATTCAATTAGGTTTTTTTTTATGTAAAAGGTAACAGAAACATTGTAATTAATTCTACTCGCAATTTCCTCGCAGAATTAGTTTATTCTACGTATTTACTAAGATTATGTTAAATCTAAGCATATACTAAAATTAGTACAGTCTATCATAGCATCATATTAAAACATTCTGTAAAAATATAAAATATTACGTTTACAGTATATATGGAAGTTTATTTTTTAGGAATTTCCTTACAATGAGCATTTTTAGTATAAATCTAATAAATTTTGAGGCGTCAGTTTGGCCAAATTCTTCATTTTGATTTCATTGACATAATAGGATTAAAACTAAATTTAACTTAATTCCTTCAATACAACATTAATGTTTAAATTTTGTGGTCTAATCTGTGTTTGGATCAATAATATAAAATGTAGCAAAGTAGGTAAAAAAATTGAACTTAGTATGGGCGGTGCTAGACGTATAACTGTCTAACACTGAAAACGCTACAAAACCTACAAAATACTGTAAGAATTTGAGTCGTCGTCTTAAATAGCATCGTCACATCTAATATCCTCATAGCATCGTCACATCTAACATCCTCATACGGATGCCATGCATGGCCTCAAAGTCGTTCATAAATGTCTGAACAACCAGCCATATATAACTCTGATTTTTTTTTTGTTTTTTTTTTTTTTCAAATCAGTCATTAAAATTGTCTTCAAGCCAACGAGCCCTCTCCGTTTTAAAGAAAAAAACTTCTTCATCCGAAATTATTGACTGGTGCTACAGAACCACAATTGAAAATCTTTACCAAATAAAAAGAAAACAACACTTGAAGACTTCCAACAGCAGCAACCAATAAAATGTATATCCCATATATTTATAAAGAAAACTGATGTCGACTTACACACTGCCTTAATAGAAATTGTAAAAGGAAAGCACCTCTCACTACTAGAATAGATATAAAAGGGGATTGAAAAGCCTTGTTTTCCTGACAACTTTTTAAAGTGAAAGATATAAATTTCACAGTGAATGTCGTGCATTTCCTGTATTTGAACGCCTGTTCTCACGATTTCCATTTCCATTGTATCAGCGCCTTTTCTACAGATTATTATGTTTTAGGTCTGTTATATCAGTATGCATTTTCTTCAAAATTTTTAAAATTATATTTATATGATTCTGGAAAACTTCGATGTGGTTAGCAAGGTTGATCACTTATGATAGAGTACAGAGATCGATCCCTATTGCTAGTCTATACTTTCGACCTTGGGTCGCATCTAAGCTACGCATAGTAAATGTTAAGTCCATTTTACCAAAATGCATTCCTCAAACATTGTCAACAATAGTGTACTATTATCTGTAGAATATAACCCTGAAAATAGAAAATATGGATAATATATTGAGAACTTTTTTACTGTTTTAGTGTTAATAAAGATTGAAGCAAAATCTCGTGTGCGTTGGAGTTCAAATTCTAACGAAATTCTTTCATAAAAATAGATTCGAAAAGCAGGAGTACCACCTACCGTAGTGAAAGCAGTTCCTGAGGAGTTTCCAACGGGTAAGATAAATACAACAAATTATAAAAAAAGTGAATGTTCAGCAATGTACCAAAACACATTAGTCTGGAGCAGTTGTTTAATCTATGTTTGATTTAATTTCTGTTTTTTTTTTTTTTTTGTGAACTGTTCATTCTCTTCAATGTTCAACAGCCACTGAAGGTAGAGATTACCCTAATAATGTTACAGAGTCTATCTGGCATAACTCTCAGCCTCGAAAGCAAATAATATTTTCTTTTTTTCTATACATCTCCGGTAAAAATTGTTTAAAGTAAACAGAAAAATTTAACGTGAGCTCAACTTTAGTAAGACCTTTAATAGACAAGAAATTGTGGAGGTCAATGATCACCCACCTGAAGAGACACGACACTACAAGTATGTTAGTCTTTAATATTGTGCATTCGAGTAAGTAGAAAACATTTTGTTGTTACCTCTTATAATTATTACTTTTAGCTGTTTAGCTTAAAGACCTTTTCATCGAATGGATACGTTACTTATAAGCTTCCATATTTATTTGCTATCAGTTCAACTGATTTAAAAACGTTTATATTGTGTCTCAGAGAAACTCATGTTGCAGGCTATGGCAACTTATCTCTGTCCACGTCACGGTCAATAACCATCTGCTTCTTCGACTTTAGGTCTTCTCATTTTTACTACCGTGAACACACATCATGATAACTAACAACGATCCAAAAAGAAAACCTAAACCAGCCATTAAAATCACCTAAACCCATTAACATTTAATTTTCTGATTTCCGTGGCATTAGAACCAATTTCTGCAGTGTGGAATCTTTCCTCATTGCGAACTGCCCGGATATACTGGCTCTGTGTGGGACCAACCTTGACTCGTCTACTCCCCACTCTGACCTCTCGATCATCGGCTACCTTCCTCTCCTTAGAAAAGATTTTCAAGCCCATATGCATAGCCTTAGAGTTTACGTTAAGGACTATCTCCCGCTGGCTAGAGAGCTGTCTCTTGAATCTCCAGACCATTCATACATGTGTCTGCGGCTATCTCTTCTCAATCGTGTAATATACCTCCTCCCAAGACTGTGGTATAATCGAATGCATTTCTGACAAAATTGACAAGCCTCTTTCTCTCCAACTGTTTGCTCAAATATTCGTGTTAGTTGATTTTAACGTGTGTTAAAAACGCTATCCAGGCAGACAACTCTTTAATCTTTCAATTCCTCAATCCCTGACACAGATAGTTGACTTCCCCACGCGTTTTCCTGATAACCTGGACAGTAAGGCTTCTCTTCTCGATCTATGTTTTTCCTCGATCCTCGAGTCTTGTAGCACCACGCAGATCTGCCCTTTTGGCAACTCCTACCTAGTTGTAGCGTCTGTCATCATCTCCTGCAACTCCACCCCTTTCAAAGAACCTCGTTATGCTATCAACGAGTAGATTGGAACTCGTCCAGGGATTTCCTTCGCAATCTCCCGTTGGATGTTGTCTTTCAAGAATATGTTTCCGAGCTGGAATCTAGGCTTTCATCCCCTCAAGGAAATATAAGGTCAAATCGCGTTCCTCTCCTTGGATGGTCGCTGCTTGATCAGCTGCCATTGCCGATATGAATTACTTCTTCCACCTATATCGTAATGACATATCTGACGGCCATAGACGTCTCTTTGTTTCTGCAGGTAACGAGTGTAAGCGTGTCCTAAATGAAGCAAAGTCACTATTTGCTGCTCAAATGAAAGAACGTATTGCATCTCTCAAATTCGGCTCCAAGGACTATTGGCGCCTCTGCAATAGCGTACTTAACAATAGCAAAGACCTCTATACCTCCTTTGTTCAACCAGTTTGAGATTCTGACCTCTTCTGCCGAAAAGGCTGAATGCTTTGCTCGGAAATTCTCATTCAATTCAACGCTCGACTCATCCGGTGTGCCTACATCCGATTTTCCCCGTAGAATTGAGGCTCTTTTGAGCGAGTTGCACATAACTCCGTCATCGGTATTGGGCATTATCTCTAAATTAGACCCCACGCAAGTGTTGGAGACGGGTACCAGCTATTGTCCTGAAGAATTGTGCGCCTCAACTGGCACCTGCCCTCTACAAATTATATAACTACTGCCTCAAGGCATCTTGTCTTCCTGACTGTTGGAAGTCTTCATCCATTTTTCCTGTCTTTAAGAACTCTGGAGACCCTTCTGACCCTTCTATTTACCGTCCTATCAGTCTCCTACCCCTCTTCAGCAATGTCTTCGAAGCTTTAATCAACGCCGAAGTGGTTAAGCACCTTACGTCCCATGAACGGCTATCCGACAAGCAATATGGTTTCTGCTTTGCCGGTTCTATGGCTGATGTGCTTACGGCCATAACTGAAATTGTTTACCACGCTCTTTATTATAACGGAGAAACTTGTGCCGTAGCTTTAGATATCTCCAAAGCGTTTGATGGGGTTTGACATGCCAGCGTTCTTCGCAAGCTTCAGAATTATGGAATTTCAGGCCGATTGTTTGACTTAATAAAATCATTCGTCTCAAACCGTGTATTGAAGGTCCAGCTCTTATCCCACGAACGCAGGGGTTCCACAAGGCTATCCTAGGACCTACTATGTTCCTTATCTTCATCAACGATCTTCCTGACGTCACAGCTTCCTAAGTAGGCATCTACGCGGATGGCACTAGTATTTACTCCTGCCTCAAAACTAACCTTGGCGTTTGTCTCGAAAAGGTCCTCCAATCTGTTGTGAACTGGGGCATAAATTGGCTGGTTAACTTTAATACTTCAAAAGTAAAACTGATCTCTATTATTCAGCACAGAGAACCATCCCTGTGTCGCGCCAGGAAATTTTTCACGCTGGAATAGATCCTTCAAGTCTACAAAACAACCATTCGCCCTTGCATGGAGTATTGCTGCCATATATGGTCAGGAAACCTTTCTGTTTGTCTCAAAGTCCTTAATAAAATCAAGAGACGGATATGCAATGTAATTGGCCCTGATCTGGCAGCTCGTCTGCTGTCAATCTGTCGCCGTCGCCTCCCTCTGTCGCTTTTACAAATACTTTCACGTTAGTTGCTCCGGTCAGCTGCTTCCGCAGGGGTAAATTTTAGGGTTCAACTTGATTGGCATCTCGCGCTCACACTTTCAATGTCCAAACTGTTAAATGTAGCCGCCTCTTCTACTCCAATAGCTTCACGTCTCGCCCTTCTCGTCTGTGGAATTCCATCCTCTTTTCCCGTTTCCCTGATAGCTATAAACTCCAACTACTCAAATGTAATGTCAATCTTTTTATGCTGTAATGTGGATTTAAGCTTTATTTTCCATAATTTTTCTACACGGGTTTCCGGACTCGGGACCTTCATCAGGCGAAGCGTAGACGTTTTCACATATTATTAGAAATATTTTTTCTTATGTTTTTCTATGTTAAATATTCTTGATATGGGATGTTCTCTTTTTTTGTGTGTTAGTGACCCAAGTTGATATTTGACACATCTTTTTATTAGGCTCTAAGACGAGGAATTAACGAATATATATATATATATATATATATATATATATATATTTACTGATATATATATATATATATATATATATATATATATATATATATATATATATAGTGTATTGAGGCAGCAGATTGCACTAGAAATTACAGCAAATATACGAACTTTAAAACGCTTCATGATCAGACATAATAGACATTCCTTGTCTGTTATAATAATAATAATAATAATAATAATAATATATATATATATATATATATTTAGAATACTTTATATTTAACTTGAATTTTAAAATATTTTTACTCTTAATTACTAATAGACTATATTTCTTTTTGAATGAAATAAACGTAAAAGAATTACTTAAATTATTTAAAAATTAGTTTTTCATATCAAATATAAGTATGTATTATCATATTTTTGTTTTATTTTTAAATATTATTTAAGGATTTTTTTTGAAAATGAAAGGTAATGACCCATGTCCTTTGTGCATACATGAGAAACTATATATTACTAAGTTTATAAAAAAATAAAAAATTACTGAATAAAAGAAATGAAATAGTTATTCTTTGCCGTCATTGAGTAAAAATATTTTAAAATTGTAGTTAAATATATACATATTCCAACCCAAATACCCCTTCTAGAAAGAATCTTTAAGTATACAAGTACGAAAACAATGCTGAAATCCATTTTGTCGTTAATAATAAAAAAGAAACAAACAGACGACATGTGTTCAACGGATGTCTGACGCCCATTTCTAAATGATTGGATTTCTCTGTATCCTTGGAAACAGGAAATTCTGAATTTATATGTGCGTATAAAGCCCAGTAAATTTAAAAATAAGTTTTTCCAATATATGCTTGAAAATGAAACAGAACTAATGCTTTTAATTTAATTTTATAATTAAATTTGAAGTTTTTAGCTTCAGTTTTTGAAACATCGCTATTACTGTGTAGCGAAGAAACTATATTTTAAATCAGTTAATAATATAAAAAAAGTAAAAGCAAACGTTTATTAATCTAACATGTTTCTCTTTCATTAAAGCATTATCAAAAATAAAGAAAGATTTCTGCTATATTTTCTGTTGTTTGATTTTCATTGGCTATTTATGTTTCACCTGCATTCGGCTCTTTTAAACCAATATAAACATATGAAGAGATTTAGACAGATAAAGAGTTGGAGCAGATTTAGAGTGATAGATAGATAGATAGATAGATAGATAGATAGATAGATAGATAGATAGATAGACTTGAAATAACCAAAGTTTACACGGGTATCAGTTTGGGGTAGAGAAATACTCAAGTGTAGTTACAATGTTTTTTTTCATATTGAGTTTGTATTCAAGGCAAAACTCTTGCTCTCAGTTCGTTTGTACATAAATGCATAATTCATACTCAATAGATTGATAGGATTTTCTCCATCGTCCTTCACGTTTACTTATATCTAATGTCTTGCACTCTGATGATAAGGAAACGAAAAGACAGAACATTCATCTTCAAAGATTTCTGAATTCCAAAATATTTCTTTCCTTCCATGAAATCCCTTCTTTGTCCAATAATTCAATATTTATCTTGACACAACCGGGATAACTGAACTCCATTTAGCGAAAGACCACATGAAGTTGTCAAAATTGGATATTCAGCGGAAATAATCCACGTCGAGTATAATCATAAAGTATTGCTCTATTGCTTAAGTATATAATATTTTAGTTGATGCATCTTAGCATATATTACTGTTGTCACGTTTAATTTGTTCACTCTCGAATCGTGGTATTAAGAAGAGAATGGCTTAATGTCAGGTCTTCGTCAATCATTTTAAAACCAGTAAGCAACTTAAGGTGGTGGCCAGCAAAATAATGTCCTGGTTCCAATGAATAACTCCAGAAAGATTAAGCGAGCAGATGGAACCTCCATGAAACACTGCCTGCGTAATATATATTGCTACCTTTATGTGAGAAGGGTGTTTAACTTTGGATATGGAGAGTTTGTACATGAGATTCTACACTGCATAATAAATGCCCGATTCACAGCTCAAGCGATCTTCAGGCAATATCTATGATGGTGTACATAAAGGTTCTCGTCGCAACCAAGAGGTATTTCCAAACTTGTTCGTTTATATATATATATATATATATATATATATATATATATATATATATATATGTATGTATCTATGTATGATAACGATAGATTTCAAAACTTTCATATATGAGGTACGGTTTTGGAGGAAATATGTGTGACAAAGCCGAAAATTTATTTTTTGTGTGTAACGTCTCATCACATTGAACTTGCAGACTCATTGAATACAGTTTCTATAAGAGGCCATCTACAAGCAAACTGAGAACACAGGAATCAAGACTGCATTCTGAGAATCAGTTTCAATCGTATAAGAAACAAGCAGCCGAGTCATTTTAAGTTTCGCTATTATTTTAATATATACTGAATTTTGAGAGAAAGTGAAAAGAAAGGTAAATTGATTGTTTGTGCAAATCTATGTGGTTTTGCCTTTATTGGTCGAGTAGCCATTATGGCGTTTCTGTATGCATAATGAGATAAACAGATAACTTCCACAAAACCAAATACATAAATAATTGCGCAATGAAATGAATACTTGGTTTCAACCCAACCAGTGATAAAAAGACGAGCCCTATAACTTTTTTAAAAATTTTCGGATTTAATCTTTATCTACAACTAGCATGCACACACACACACATACACATACATAAATAGAATCACATATCAAAGGATTAAAGGATTTGGGCTTACTCAGTGAATATAATTTCCACACGGAGCCCTTTAGACAACAACATCATACCTCGGAAGAGTGCATTCCACTTTTAGATTATTTCTAGTTTTGTTGGAAAAGCACACAGGCGTGTCCGAAAATTCCGACTTTAATTTTTTTCTGATCGTGCTTAAATTTATTCAAAAGGCCTCTTAATATATATATATATATATATATATATATATATATATATATATATATATATGATAATATTATTGGCTATATGGTTATCATTTTGTTGTCTTCTCATTCCCTAAATTCCATTAACAGTCCTGTCATATATATATATATATATATATATATATATATATATATATATATATATATATATATATGATTTTTTGGGGTTGTCTGTGTCTTATTTAATGCACTTAGATTGGGTTGATGGAGTGAGCCTCCCATACGACATAATAATGCAATAAAGAAGCAAACCCAAAAATTGTTAGTATTAAATAATAATAACTGTCTGAGAAATATTTAGAATCATACATGTTGCTATCCATTAAAAGGGAATTGTTAAACGAACTGAATCCAGACGAAATTATTGACTGATACGCATTTCGCGTAGGGAATAAAAAAAAACCTTTAATAAAGAAGGCTACATCCAATGCCCGATTATGTTTCTGAAATATTTGTTACAGTGTAAACTGTGCAGTAAACTATGTTAAAAGGTTAACTAATTTTTCCTTAAAAACAAAAATAAACGAAAATTCAATTACAGCATTCTGCATTCTGCAGTCTCTGTTGATTCTATTAAGTACACTATATATATATATATATATATATATATATATATATATATATATATATATATATATATATATATATATATTTACTTAAAAAGATGCATCCTTTTCCATGAAAAATTTACTCTTTTTGTTCCATATTTATAATTTTTTTTTATCAATTCTTAATGAAAATTACATGATTCCTTTGTAGTTGTAGATGGGCTCCTTTTGTCTTATGACATTCAATACATTTAGAACCAATCCGTCTATGCATGAATAATGGGACGCTAATAACTTTTGAATATTTGGCAACAATGAATTTGTTTACGTGACCTTGCTAAGCCTTTCTTCCCTGAGTGTATAATATGGTCAAAATACATCTTTAGGATAACAGGTGTATTGATCGGTAACTTCTATGTAATAAACTTCGTAATGTCCTATTTTGTGTCTACGTGTTTGTGTCAATATATATTTTAACATTTTAATTTTAATTTAAAGACCAGAACTAATGTTCGAATGTTGATTAGAAAGATCGGAATGCTTGCATGTTGTATCCCTCTCTATCATGTCAATCATACCAACGCATAATTCCATTAAACTATTGACAAGGACAAGAAGAAGAATTGTCGCCTCTTCGTATGCAACTCGCCAGAAATTAATTGAAAATTTAGACAAGTGGTGGTGGTGGTTGTTGTTGTTGTTCATCTTCTTCTTCTTCTTTGTACCGCGACCCTTCAGTACATATGCTACCATGACTTTACACAACTTCCTGTCTTAGCAGTGTTTCTCGTTTTGAACCTAGAACCCAAGATATTCTGCCCATAAAATATCAGATAAGTAATGACATTTAATTATTTTCTTTATCTCCCAAATGAATTATGATTCGTATTGCGAGCAGACATTGCCATTCTTGGAGTTAAATTGATAAGTACGAGTAATTTGGGCATAAAAATGAATGGATGAGTGTTGCAGACGTCAGACGCTACCAAAGGCCATGCGACTACGTTATTTCAGCTGTCATTTCCTGAATCTGAGTATAATTGTTATTTTTGTTGATATTTTCTTTAAAACTTCGTTGTTGATAACTAACTCCGACCACGGATATTCAGCATCCTTCGTAGAACTAGATTTCTGTTGCTAAAATGTTTTCCTTATCCCTGGGGCCATTGTACAATATTCGCTGCCATATAAGAGGATGAATATTAAATAGCAATACAGCACTTTTCTTTGTTTCTAACAACATTTCTCCCCTCTTAGAACCTTCGTTAGCTTTTTGAAATTTTCTTTTGGTCATAGGAATCGAAATCAAGGATAACAGCATGTTATATTTCGAAACATTTTGAAATAAAACCACCTTAGCTGAAAAATGATCAAATAAATACAAGAATATTAAACATGCTATATTAAATCCCTACATTAAAATTAATTATAATGAAGATGTCAGGATTTCGCTTTCAAATAACGACAAAATAAGAATGATTTTTTTAGAAATCATGCAGTGAATGCTAGACAATTCTACAGATGAAGAAGGGACTTGAGGCAACAGAAATGCCATTCTACAGAAGGTTACTAAGAATATAATAGTCTGACATGATACAGTTTTAGTGAGAATAGATACAAAATGACGCATATACTTAGAATCAGAAGGAGAAAATGGAAATTCCTAGCACACTAAATGAGGAAAGAGAAATTAGAAACATTACACACGCAGGATATCTTGAAGTGAATCAGGACAGAGGAAAGCAATGAGCTAATGTAAATAGTTGACAGAACAGGGGTTGGGAGTGATAGCAAAAATACAAATTTAATAAGAGCTACAAAGACAGAAAATTGCGGATTGCCATGATCGGCCACGTCCTGAAGAGGCACATCACAGAAAAGAAGTTGTTCTGCAAAAAAAAGAAAAGAATAATTCTTATTATCTCATCGATAGTTAATTTTACCGGTCGTTCTCGGGTAACTGTTAATATCATTATATTGTGTTTCAGGTACCGTACATAATTCATTTTATTTTCTTTGAATGGTAGCAATTTATCGGTAAAAGTATGTGAATTAGACAAAGAACTCTTTTCCAGGAATAGTGGATGTTATGTAATGCTTGAGAACGTGTAGGCAGAGATTAATGATCAAAACGACATTCGTATTCATTAAATAACGTCAGTTTCTGAATTTTATTAATTTTAGATTTAAAATGATCTTCGAATATAATGCGTCTTTTCTGTTTCTTATACCTCCTAGCGGCCTATTACAAAGACTGAAACAAAAATTACAAAGACAGATTAAACCTAACGAGAGAAAGCAGTCACAGATTCTTACAATTTATGCTTTAAAGAGTCTAATGAATACAAGGAAAATGAAGCATACGTTCATATATGAACGTTAAAATCTTTTTAATCAATTAACAATGTCTGGTAAGAGACGCCATTGTCATATTCAGTGAAAAGGTCAAATGACCGCATTTTGTAATTACATTTCTTTTTCTGTGTGAAAATTTCGCTAACAAGAAATGAATATATCCCAATAACATCCGCTGACCTTTTCAACTGAATTTGATTGAATTATAACAAATATATGAATGAAAATTAAACAAAACCAAAAGATGTTTCAAAAAATAGTTTTAATTCATTCATACGTTGTTGATATATAAAGATGCACACTGCAAATTAGAATGCATATACTTAAAAACTATATAATACTAATAAGCATGAAAAAGAAAGTTTTCTAGATCAATACTCTTGAAAATATAATGGTATTTCTGTGACTATTTAAAAGGTATAAACGGATACGTGTCAGGCTTATATAAACTCATATAGCTTTGCCATGATAATTTATTTTTCCTTGGTTTTATACGCCAAAAAGCGCGGAGGTTGAAATGTGGGATTGTTCAGTATAATGAAAACAGATAGGTTACACTTAATTTTTAAACTTGTATGTTTTAGATCATAATATAGAAAATGTGACATCAAAATTCAAATACTCATTGGAACAGCAGAAATGCCTTCTAAAAGCTAAAACATTTATTAAGAAACAAAATTTAATTAGAAACTAAGGGAAGTGTGCTAAAGTAATAAACTAATATGTAATATAAATCCTTTCATATAGCAGAGAATGCTGGACAGTTTCCTCACAGACGAGAGTTGACGGAATGAAGATATTGTTCTACAGAAGGTTGCTCAAAATATCATGAACGGAGCGCGTAAACAACGAGGGTGTTCTAAATAATAAGCTACCAAGAAAAACCCTTATACTTAGAATCAGAAAAAAACAGCTGTAATTTTCGCGCGAAGAGGGCTGGAAACAAATTACAATCACAAATATAAAGAAGCTAAAATAAAGGTAACAGCGAGTAAACTACAGGACCAGCCTGTACAAATGTATGATAGAACATTGAAAAGAAAGGATAGTCAAAAAAAAAAGAAACATTTCAAAAGCTACAAAAGGTGTAAAGTTGTGGATAGTCATGATCGCTCATTCCTCAACGATTACGACTGGTTAAAGAATGCTATTTGCTTTTTGTATTACATCACTCAGACCGTCATTCTATTGCCTTTAGCAAATAGCGTGGTTCATAAATAAAGAATATGCCTCTTCCAGCACAACACCACAAAGTAATATTTCGGAGTCGGTGGCCTAAATCAGATGTTAAGTTAGATGTTAAACTTTAATGATTTTAGTTTCTAGATTCTTTGTAACTGATCTTCTCTTACAATGAATATCTTTAGTTTCATTATCCGACTTTAAACTTTTTAAATCCTAAATACACATTTATTTACTTCCGTTTCTGTTTATTTTCTATAATAAAATCGATAGGCATATATAGCATATAATATATATATATATATATATATATATATATATATATATATATATATATATATATATATATATATATATATATATATATATAATATTTAGGAGCTCATAATTCAGAAAAAAATTAGATAACATTTTGATGTGGGTGCCAAAGTTGGGCACACAGAAGTAAAACACGGAACACGGATTAGATGTAAGAAAGATATATTACAGGTTACAGAGATAGTGTAAGCAGTGCTTAATATAAGTTAGTGTCCAACACTGGTAATCGTACGAGACTCTCTGTGTCACTTTCTGTCACTCTCCCCTAGAGTGATATGTCGCCTACTTAATATAGGTCTGGAAGAGTCTATTGTGTAGGTAGTTTCCGGTTTCACAATACCCCACTTCCAAAGAGTTTTCTTTTTGAAAAGCAGAAAAAAAAATAAAACTTAATACTTTTTCCTCTTGGTATTTATTGTTTCTCAGCTGGAAGTAGAGATCTTGATGCGTGAGCCACAGCTTTTCGCGAACCCTATGGCAGTTTATGTAATATGCAAGCGCCTATGCCGTACGAGCTTGCATCACTTGCGGCTATGATGTCGAGACTAGGGTCGAAGTGTGTGAGGGAGAGGTCTGAAGTAAGAGTTTTTTTGATCTTCTCGAATGCATCTTGGCATTCCGGGGTCCACGACCATGGTTTGTCCTTTTTTTAAAGTTGGTTTAGAGGCCCTCTCAAATTTTGCATGTTCTTAATGAACTCTTGGTAAAAATTAGCTAGGCCGAGGAAGCTTTGTAACGTTTGAACGTTATCTGGGGCCGGCATGTTTCTGGTCGCGTTGGCTCTTTCTGGATCCGACTGACGACCATCTTTATTTAAAATGTGACCTAAGTATTTAATCTCTGGTAAGAAAAAGTCACACTTTTCCTCCTTAACCTTAAATCTGTATTCTTGTATCTTTTTGAATGCGTTTATTATATGGTTCCGGTTCTCTGCTGTAGTTTTACTAGTAACTAGTATATCATCCAAATAGGCTGTTGCGTAGTCCAGATCGCCCAGCATGGCGTCCATGACCTGCTGGAAGATTGCAGGCGCAACCTTTACTCCAAAAGCCAGCCTGTTGTATTTGTACAACCCTCTATGGGTGTTTATGCAGAGCAATTTGGAACTTTCTCTTTGCATCTCTATCTGAAGGTATGCGTCGGAGAGGTCAATTTTAGAAAAACATTTTCGACCATTGAGTTTATTGAAAATTTCTGAGGGCTTGGGAGAGGATAGTGGTCATCTTCCAAAGCATCGTTTAACCATGTGGAAAAATCTGCGCATAATCGTATTTAATTGACCTTCTTTTTTACGTAGACCGTAGGTGCTCCCCATTCGCTGAAATCTGTTTTTGACAGAATACCTGCTTGTTCGAGTCTATCTAACAATTTATTGATTTGTTCTAGAGCAGCGAAAGTGACATTCCGTTTCTTTTTGAATACCGGTTGTGCACCGTCCTTCAGCTTGAACTTAGCTTTCATTTTAGTACATTTCCCAAGGCCGCTAGAAAAAAAAACTGGGGAAATTGTTGTTTGAGTTCCTTTTTTAGAATTACCAAATTTGACGTTGTACTTTGTATCTTGCAACAAAATGTACTAAAGTTTTCTATCCAATCAGTTCCAAATAAGTTGTCTGAAGTTTTTAGTGCGTAGGCTTTTAGCTTTTTGGTAACTCCATTTAGTGTTACTGTAAGTAATACCTCGCCTAAAATGTTAATATTTTCGCCAGTTATGGATTTTGCTGTTTTATTCGTTTTTAATAAGGTCGGCTTGTTCAATTTTCGTCAAGTACGCCAGTTAATGGTTGAAATATCAGAACCCGAGTCAAGCCGGATTTTAATGGACTTATTGAAAATATCCACTGTTACATATTTTCTTAAATTCCTATCAACAATATTGTCAGAATGAGCTTGCCTGATTTTATTTTTGGGTTTTCTCGTTCTGTTGGCGTACCAGCACGAAGTTAAATTATGACCACTTTTATTGCAATTTTGCAATATTTTTTGTTCTTAACCGGACAGAATTTCATCCAATGCCATTTACCACAATGGTAACATGGTTCTGGCTGTTTCTTTAACTTAATTGGGTTTTGGTTACTGCGGAATTTAAGACATGAGATTTGCCTTTTGTCATTTTGAGGGGAATGGGAGGTAGACTTGCTTCTGATTTTATTAATCTGTGTCACACCTGATTCCTCGATAGTGTTTGAGTCACGCTTTACAGATATTACTCTTTGACAGTCCTCTGCCAGTTTTGGGAGAGTCAATCCTTGTTCGTTCTAAAGCTTAGTCAGTACCCGTCGTCTGACTTCGGCGTCTTCTGCAGATACTAGACCTTGTGCAAAAATGAAGCACTTAAAATCATCCGCAGTCAGTTCGGCTAGTTTAAAACCATTACATAGCTTGTTCACCGATGCTGCAAACGTTAGAAAATCTTGCTGTTTGTATTTGACTGTGTTCAGGCATTTCCAACATTTGTGGAACAGGTTTGTGTTAGGCCCGAATAATTCCGATAGGAGCTTAATCGTCTCTGAAAAATCCAAGTCAGTCGTTTTCTTGGGTAGTATGAAGTCTACGAACCTACTATGTTCTGTAGTTCCCAGTTTTCTCAATAGTAAACGTACCTTTTTTTTACTGGGTCATTGTTTACAGTCTACGTTGAAAATATCTTCGTAGCGCCTGTAAAAAGCCTTGAACGTTTTTGTCGTCCCCTGGTACGTATTCAAACACTACACTCACAGGATATAGAAGCCAAAATAAAGGAAACAGCGAGTAAACTACAAAACCAGTATGTACAAATGGATGAAAAAATATTGAATAAGAAAGGTAGTAAAAAAAAAGACACTTCAAAAGGAACAAAGGAACAAAGGAACAAAGGATATGAAGTAGTCATTAGGCTCAATTCCTGAACGAATACAGCAGATTAAAGAATGTTCTTTGCCTCGGGTATTGCATCATTCAGACCCTCCTTCTGTAGCCCTTAGCAAATAGCGTGCACCATAAATAAAGAATAAGCATTTTCCGGCAAAATATCAAAAAATAAAATTTCGGAGTTGCGTGCTCATGTTAAACTTTAATGACTCTTGATTCTATATTTGTTGGAACTGATCCTCTCATAAAATGAATATTTTTATATTCATTATCCGACGTTAAGCATTATTTAAATCCTAAATACACATTTATTTACTGCCCGTTTCTACTTACTTTCTATAATAAAATCGATTCGCATTTATAACATATATATATATATATATATATATATATATATATATATATATATATATATATATGATAAACAATTTAGAGAAACGATAAAGGTTGATTTCCTATCATTAAACAATGGATAAATCTCTACTCTCCACCACAGTCATTTGAAAAATAAGAGAGGTTTATCCCTTTTACCGTTTTTGAATTTAGATTCCGGTTCTCTCTAATGTATTTTATCTCTCTTTCACTTTTCACTCCATCTTAGTGGCATTATCGCCTTGCGTGCGGTGAATCAATTAAAAAGAAAATTAGTTTTTTATTTAGTTTTCAGTGGCAGCAAAGAAGTGAGAGTGCTGAAGCTGTCATTTCTCCCAATATTATGTGAATGCCCTTGCAAGAATAGAAATCTGGTCTTTTTCCTCCAAAATACTGGTGGGCAGTAGTCCAAATATTAGCATATAGCTTTCATTTTTGTCCTTCATGAACATTAGAATCGCTAATTATGATAATAATTCCTAATAATAAATAAAATACCACATGATGAGTGTGTATATATAATCGTATAGGTTTTTCACGTATCGATTTACTGAGGATGGCCATTTCTACTGAGCAATGAATTCGACCCTTGATTTGTGTCACATATTTGTGTCCTTGTTCCAAACAAATCTAATATTACTTAGGTACTTAGTTTAAAGTTTCTGGATAGCGTAGACGTTTTGTGAAGAAAGTGAATACAAGTAAATATGACGCAAGTGGATGAGAGGGTAAATAGCATAATTCATTCTTCGGCGAAAAGCCTCTTAAGTTTTTAAACCATAAAAATATCAGATGAGGTAATAAATAACATTATTTTTTCGGTAATAATTTTTTTTTTTTGGTTTAAAAAATATTTTTAGATAATTCTACTCCCAGCCGTCTGCTTTCAAAAACTCCCTGTTTCATGTAAATAATGCGAAGTAAGTTCAATCCATGTCTATTTTAATCTTAATTGATTGAAGTAAATATTAATTTCTGAATATAAGTGTATTTTCCAGTTCGAGAAGAGTAGAAATGTAAGTCAAAAGAGGTGGAGTATGTCTCATAAAAAAAACTAAAACTGACTGCAATCAAATTCAAATTGAAGTCAAGGAGAGGCCAATTAGAAAAAATTCGAGTAGATAGGTCTAATCAAATCAAGAATCCTGTTAATCAGTTTTTCATGGCAGAAATCTGATGCCGCCTTCGATTAGGATTCTTATTACGAGTAATTGTGCAAAGAACCGTTTTTGAACTATTGCAGGATATATATTTATTCTTTACGTTTTTACTTCTCGCTTTATTTTAGTCAAGTTCATTATTTTATTTATCAATGTATTTACCTTTCCGACCCAGTGCCATCATGTCTATCAATCAATTTATTTTAGTGAATTTATATCTATTTACAAATCAAAGTGCTAATATTTGTGTAATTATATATCCCTGCGTATTTGTGACTATCTACTATATATATATATATATATATATATATATATATATATATATATATATATATATATATATATATATATATATATTGACTTTACGAAGGTAAGTGTAAGGATGCTATTTTGCAATACGTATTTGCAAACAGAAGTAAAAATGGCATTAGTCTTTGAGAATTTTTAAATTTAAGAACGCACATAAATATACTTGTGGTTGAGTGTTAAGTTAAATTATAGAAAATGCTAAATAATGTAATCTAGTGTTTAATAGACGAAAGTAAATAGATTTTTTTTATTTTTTATTTTTATAATGTGATTATTATTTAGATTCTTTTTGTTTGAGATTAATTAATGAATTATATATTTTAACATATTAATATTTTTATGTCAACCATTTTCTTTTATATTTTTAACAGATTTATAGACACTTATGTTGGCTCTGAGAAAAGGAGATATTTAAAAAAAACCGGGGCGTTGTCTTATATTTTGCTATTATTCGATAGAGCCATTTTCGAGAACTGTTTATCTAAGTAAGTTACTTTCTCTTTTAATAAGTGCGGCATTCTTGAAAATGAAAATCGTGTTTGAACTTATTTTTATGTATTACTAATGTATTTGATAACTTGTTGTGTATATCTTTTTATGATGATAGATACGTTTTTGTTTTTTTAATTTTGAAAGTTTCCGGAATATAAATTAAGAATGTTAAGGAGTCAGTTTGCTGTATGATATGTATATTTATATGCAGTTTATTGTCATTTTTATGGTTGTATTTGTCATTAATATTATTATCTGCATATTCTCTATGCTTTTCTCATATTGTTGAGGATAAAATAATAAATATATTGGCGATTTTTAGAAGTAATGTGTTTTCGACATAAATTTATTCTGGCAAATATTGGGGGCTGCATATTTTTAGTGCTCTTAAATGCAATCCTATGATTATTCCAGATTTTACTGTTACAGCATTGAGAATAGCAATTAATGAAGCCTTTCTTTTTGGCAAATTTTCTTTAAACCTCCAACTGAAGTTCATTATTGTTTCTAGGCCGCATATCTAGGAAGGGTAGAATGCTGTTAGTTTCGAATTCAAGGCAAGATCTATTGTGAGTTCGACGCTATTATCTTTAACAAGATCGGGTAAAACTATGCCATGGAAATATATTAATAGAGAATTATCTATGTATCTAATATGAGAAAAATTGTGTGTCAAAATATTTTTAGAAGAATCACTCTCTAGAAGTTTTAAAAATAGACAAGCCAAAATGCCGCTAAAAGAGGCCCCCATCGGTAAAACAAATTTTACTATAAAAATTATTATCGAAGGCGAAAAAAAAAACTTAGTTATTAAATGGCACATTTTTATGGTCTTAATGTAGGAAGAGGTCATTTTACTTTCGCTTTTGTTAAATGTGTTTTTACTGAATTTAGGCTTTTATTTCCAGTAAATAATGTTTATAATAATTTTTATATTATATATGTGAAGAGCTAAGGAGAAGTGGAGTTAAAATTTTATCTAGTGGGTCGGTTAGTTTATGTGGGGCGCTTCCTATTCCTGATCTCATCAAAATACCAATCTTATGTATTTTGGGTATTCTGTAGGATTTGGGGTGGTTTCTGGTGATGTTTGATGATTTTTATGAATTTATGTATGAGCATGGGATCAAATATAGATCAAATAAATATCGGAATCCGACAGAATAAGAAAAACGATAAAAGGAAAATGTTTGTCAATCTAATGTTTCACTTTTATTAAAGCTTCATCAGAAAATGAGATATGGGGGAAAAGAAGAAAATAATTTTGGTATGTTTTACTTCTTTTTTTTCATTTTCATTCGTCAGTTATATATCACGTGCATTCGACTCTTTTAAATAAATTTTAGTGTAATTTGTGGCGTTCCGAATTCAATGAGAGGTAATGCGTCCACCCAACATTTCAAGAAATCAAATGATTCCAACCTTATCTGAAAAACTGTAAATATTGCTAGATATATGTAAATGTATATTAATTCTAGTTTGTCTATATGTGCATAAGCTGATAATGTATATTTATAAGTGTGTGTGTGTGTGTGTGTGTGCGTGTGTCTATTATGTTTTTGGCTTTTCGCATGCTGAATATTTTATGTTGTTAAAATTGTAGCGGCCAATAATGAATTCTGGTCAGATTTCTAATTCTTTCAGAATTGCCTCAACTCATAGGTTGAATACGTCCGATGAGAAGACAAATTTATGTCTTACACCCCTTTTTATTTTCTTATATATGCTGAACATATTTTTCATCTGTATGCAGGCGGGTTTCTGCTAGTATTGGTTCAGGATTATTCTAATAACCTTTCCAAATAGGTGGCGTACTTTATCGAATGAATTTGCATTATCTATAAAACCCATGCACACGTTCTTTTGCATTTGTATTGCTCTTGCTGGTAGCATTCTGAGCATAAATATCGTCTTCCTTGTTCCAATATATTTAACGAACCTGCACTGTTCTTGTCCTATTTCCGGTCAGATTCCGCTGTGCGCTGTGTTCATCAGAATTGGGTTGATAATTTTTGTTATATGGTTCATTAAGTTTATTGTTCAAGATCTTTCACTTTCGTTTGCACCTGGGTAAACGCAACGCTATGAAAATAGATCCACTAAGGTTTTCCGGTATATAGCCACTGTCGTATACTTCATTTTTTTCATTTTTTAATATTTTCCTTCCCTATTTTTTCCTTCACGGTTTGCTTTTTTTCTTTTATCAATTTCTTAAACTCAGGATTATCATCCTATGTGTGCATCTTTTTTTTCTTCTATGTATTCTTGGAATTGACATCTGCGCTTATGAAAATATGATAACATTATATGATTCTTTGCTTCGATCAAGATCGATTGATATCAATTTGAACTCTAGTACATTACAGAATTATAAATGTACCCTTGCATTTTCATGGCTTCAATGTTATATATCGGTGTTTTCTATGTCTTATGTATACGGAAGCCAGCTGTTTTATTGGCCGGTGTTTTCAGTTTAGTTACTAGTTACAAAGTAGGAGTTATATTCACTAACATCTGTCACAAAGTGCTTAATTCAAAAGTCTGAGATGCTGAAGTTAATAATCTTTTGGTTACATTAACTGGATTATGCCATATGATGAGGTGTTTCATGAAATGGTTGAGCCAGGTGTTAAGGATGGGATATCTTTCACAGTAACAGAAGTTTAACATTTCTGTTTGTGGTGTTTAAAAATACTTGAGGCATCATAAAAATTCGCATTGATGTTTAGTTCCTGAGCCTTTTTGCCTAATATACAAATTTTACTCAACCATGTGTAGAATTTCACTTTTACCGAGACAGCGCTTTTTTCAGTTGGGGCACAAACTGATATAATTCAGACAACTATGAACATCAATGTCGGCTGCAATCACTCTTTATAATTGGTATATGATATTGTTTTTAAGAATATCTGTGATCTTTATATTGCAATTCCGACTCTATATTGTCTATTGTCCCTGTGATCAATCCAAAATACATTGCATCACAAATAGGCAATGGAGCCAGAACCAAGTTGACGCACCAACTTAATTCAAAAGTCATAATATTCACTGAAATGTTTTATAGAATTTTTCTTTTAATTCAAAGTAACCTCTAACCCTTAAAACTCTTAACTCGACTGTATACGAGTCAATAATGATATTAAAAAATATTAAATCACAATTATATTTATTAATAGACGATGCGTTGTATTGTTTATAGTGAATCCAGAATGTTTTTTAAAAAATGGTTATGCAGAAATGCATGATTCGAATATTTATATGTTGTTTTTTTTTTTTTTACACAAGAATCTTAAGAACGAAAACAGTGGTGCAGGAAGCCTAGCCTGAAAACACGGCTCCATTAGCCGCAGTAACATGAATTTTAAAAACATTGTTGAACAGAAAAGCATGTATCGAATATTTATGGTTTTTCACGCAACTATCTTAAGAAAGAAAAGTGCGGCGAAAGAAGCCTAGCTTGCCTGCAAGGCTTCACTAGCCGCCCTAACAGTTATGGTTATTACAAGTTGTGGTTATTACAAACTCAGTCTAGGTGGAAACAAAAGAAGCAATAACTCAACACTACTAAAAATTACAAGACAAAGAAGCCCGGAGTTACTTTGAACGACCAAAATGAAATGAAAATAGCAACAAAGAAGAGGAATAATAATATAACAATATTTATTTACTAAGCTGAACCATATTTTGGATGAAGAATGATGTGGGGTATTCAGTGATCTAGAATATACGGCTGTCTTAATAGATAACGAGACAACTTCGCTAACAATTACCCATTCGGAATTAACCTGGGTTTAACGACTATTCATAAGGTTATCATCTTCTCTACAAGACGCACGTATGGGGCACCCAGTGGGGATCTGATGCTGTTCAATAATAATGGACAGCAAAACCAAATCGCTAAAAATTATCCCACCTCGAGGAAATCAGAGTTACTTTTATAAGCTTAGCTTTTTGGTACAACGCCACAAGTATGTGTCACCCAGTGAGAATAAAACTATCTTCTCAGTGGTAATGGTCTGACTAACTAGCTAATCATTAAACTGGCCCTGGGGTACACATAGCTGTCAATAAGCTTAGATTTTGTGTACAAGGTCAAAAGTATGGGTCACCATGTGAGGATCAAACAGCATTTTTTTAAGTTGCAATGATCTGTCTCCCAAGGCTTACTAGTATCGTATGCTGAAGCGCATATTTGCCCACCAATTGTTAGGAACTGAAATGATTCTCCTTCAGTGTACAGATATATAGACATCTACTTTTGGCATTTAATACGGTACTTATCAATTTATGACTATTGATATCAATGTTGGCTATGGCTAGTAGATTTTATTACTAGTACCAAATCGTCTGTTAAGCGCGAGTGTTGTCTTTATGTGTTTGGGTCAGGTAAGGGACGAGATCGTGCTCAATATATCTAACAAATAGAACATAATTCAGGGAGAAACAGATTCATGTATTTTTCAAATATGTTATTGTGAAGGGAATCTGCCGTTTGTTTTCGAAACAGTTTTGCTGATAGTGCTTTCAGTGACGACAACAGTGAGACGAGGTACAACCATCTTTGCACATAGAATATCTTCTCCCTCTGTGTGTTTATATATATATATATATATATATATATATATATATATATATATATATAATTAAACACGCATTTCTAATACTATCATGGTATAAATTTTAATGTATGTTATGGTTTATTATATATTATAATTTATTGTTAATAATTAATTATTAGCAGTTTGTAACTGTTAAGGATAATTCGAAGGATGATATTAATCCAGAGATTTCTCAATGTAGACTAATAATAATAATAATAATAAAAATAATAATAATAATAATAACAATAACAACAACAATAATAATAATAATAATAATAATAATAATAATAATAATAATAATAATAATAACGAAGAAGAAGAAAATCATTTCGGACATAATTTATTTTGTGAATACCGAAATATTCATGTCTCCAGATCGAAATCAATTGGCAAGGGGAAGTGAAAGCAAGAGAGAAGATGTGAGGGAAGGAGGGGGAGGTCAAGAGTGACGGAAGGCCAAACCCTTTTAAAAAGATTAGATAAAGGGAGGTTATGGAAAAGAAAGGGAAGAAGGAAATAATGAATGGGTAATAGTAAACCTAAATCGAATGACCCGGACAAGAGTTTTCCTATGTTGTAACCTATAAATGGATATTGAATGAGGAATAATCAAAATGGGGGTTGTAAATGAAAAGGTAAACTTTTTGAAATCAACAAAATAAAATACTCCCCAGCGGCGTAAAGTAGGTAAACCACAGCTAATGGTAGACTAATTAGAAAACATATTATCCCCGCTTATGTCCAACGTATTTATGAGGATTGCGACATACCCATTAGTGTTCATACGTACGGTATATAACGCCCTTAATGTTTGGAAATTTATGCATTGGGTTATACAGCAAATTGACTGATACTGCCTATTGTTTTAGGTAGGACAAACCAAACCAATTCCAAGTTAGTTAGTCTAATAAAAGGATCCTTAATACAAATAATGAATAGAAATTGCAATAATGATAATAATAGCAAACATAAATGCAGGGGTTTTAAATACTGATAAATAAAACAACTACATTTAGAAAAAGATAAATAAAACAACTGAGTAAGATATAAAAGATGTTATTTGAGATATAGAGGTGAGGTATGCATCGGCAGAACTGTGATAGATCCAACTGTATCTGAAGAAACACGCAAAAAATATAAGGCCGTGTGATGCGCAATATTACCGCACATTTTCACCTACATATATACATACATATATACATAGGTACATAGATATGCATGATTGTATACCCACATGTGCTATTACCCATATAAACGAACCAGCACTTCAAGTTTTTATCCGCACAAAAATAAATGTTTTTAGGGGATTTTAAATTTGCTCTTGCCTACATTTGAAGATCAATTCGTTCCGTTGATTTAATAGTTGTTTAATATATATATATATATATATATATATATATATATATATATATATATATATATAGTTTGTGTTTAGGCAGCATTTTTTCATTAATACATGTTTCATTAAATAATATAGAAATGTTTTGTCTATCTATTTTAAACAAAATCCGTTCATAACATCTGATAAGCCTTATAACATTATCATTGAATTACGAATGAAATACATGTTTTATTCTTAGCCCCTTCTATGCTTTCGGCTTACGTAAGGCATCATCGGAGATTAAAGGTGGTAATTTTGCAACAATGATAGCTTGTTGGAAGATTGCTATACAATGATAAATTTGTGGATATGAAACGGAGGAAGTAAATATCGCATTGCGTTTCATGACGTCACACACGGCCACATGCGAGTGAAAATAAAGAGAAGAGTTAAGTATGGAAAGCCGTTGGTATAAAAAAATAGCATCTGTTATCAACTATAAGCATTTAAGTATATTCGTGGAGTTAGGTTTAAACTGTTTTATGTAAATAACTGTATTTTCAACAATGATTTTCCAGAAATGTGTATGTGGACACTTATGTATAAAAATGTTAGAGTTTTCACTCAAATGAAGAGTTAAGCGTCGTGAAAGCGATTTTGTGGTGTGACCAACATAAATATTATTTTATTCCTGGCATTTAAATTTGTAAACTATGTTGCTTTTGCAAATCGCTAACAGGCGGGGAAGAATCCTTGTGAATATTTGAGTTGGATATACCTTTATCTTTATTTTTACCTTTATATACCGTTGGATATCTTTATTTCTTTAAAAGGGCTCGATACAAAGTAGAGCTTAATATTATAATATTATTATTTCAAATATTTTAAAAAAATATTTTATCATCATGACACGCATATTCCCCTGTTTCGGAAATAAAATGTTTGTTCCATTTTCAAGTGATGCTGAATAAATGGGAAAAAAATTGCTTTGAGGAGTATAAATAAAAAGGGGGTAATGATTACAATTTTTTATGTAGGGCGTATTTATTTTTTTGATGCATCAAAATAAAGATGTGTTAAAAATCGGAAAACAGCTTTGAGATTGTGTGTGGGTATATAATTCATGGTTGTCTAGGTATCGTGTCATAGGCACGTCATTTTCCCTTTCTTATTTTAGAAAGTTTATAAATTCAGATATATGTCTTTATCAAGCAATGGGTTATTTTGTAAATGTTTAAATTTATTTTTTTGTAATCTATGTTTTTCGCAAAGGTTTTTTTTATATGGTATAATCTTATATATATATATATATATATATATATATATATATATATATATATATATATATATATATATATAATGAAATGGACAATGTCCGACAATTATTTTAAGACATTTTTATGTTTATACATTATTTTTATAGATACAAATATTAAAAGTAAATGCTCTGTTTTATAATAAACAGTGTTAAACAACATTTACCGTCCTGAATAATGTTTATTGTAAAATAGAGCATTTACTTAAATATTTTATCTATAAAAAGAATTTATAAACATAAAAAATGTATATACACAATTAATTAAATGTTTTAAAATGTAATACTAATTAGAATTTATGGCACATTAGACATCGCAATATTGGATATAAAATTGCATGGTATAAAATACATATTTTTATTATTATATGTAATTAAGCTATAGGTATATAATTTTAAAGTATATGTTTTTTAATATTCAAATTTAATTTTATTTGATGTGAAAATTAGGCAGTGTCTACAAAATAATGACATTTCATTTCGTTGATTTAATAAATCTTTATTTTTTTAGAAACTTAATAATGTATAACTTTTCTTTTCCCTCAAATTTTGTTGGAGAAGGGGTTTTGGTCAGGTCCCGTACTTATCGACTTCTACTTATATATATATATATATATATATATATATATATATATATATATATATATATATATATATATATATATGTGTGTGTGTGTGTGTGTGTGTCTCTTTATTTTTCTTATTGCTTGCGTTAAAGAAAGCAGTAAGGATTGATTCATTCAATTCAATATATATTGTTTTTCTAATCGTAGATTAAATGTAGCATAATGATTTCTTAAGTGTAGCTTTCATATGGCACAATGCTGAAAGTCTTGAATTTCTAGTAAGGATTGATATTGCTACTCAGTCGCAATGGATTGAGCATGACTGAGCATTACACAGCATCTAAGCGTGCTTTATATGTAGCACAAGGCTGAAAGTGTGGACAATCTAGTGAGCATCGAACTCACTACTCACTCGTAACTGATCTAGCGAGACAACCATGCTACACCGAGTCGAAGTGCCACATTTAACACGAAATGTATGATTGCATCGTGCCTGAAATAGTTCCTAATTGCAAAATTCAAACCAGTGGAAGAAATCCATGTTCGATAAGCAGTAAAAAGATATAAATGCTGAATTTCCAGGCAAATATATTCTCCCTTTTTTTATACTGACACAAGAAAATTCATCCTGAAACAGTAAAAATTTCAGTTCTATTGTTTCATTTTCTTATAATCAAACGCGCATATGAGAATATGTCTTCGACAGACGATTTGTTGGCCAAATAAAATCCAGATTATTAAATATATTTTAATCAGTGTTTTTGTTTATTTATGAATTCGCCTTTTATTCTAAGGGCCAGCTTTTCATTAGAATCAAATATTGAGAAGATTGATCCATTAAATAGACAAGGAGATGCCATTTTTTCGTTAACTTTTCTTCTGTCCGGGTGTTTCTGTGGGTATGTGTGTGTCCGTCTGTGTATGTGTTCTGGCGTGTATGTCTGTGTTGTAGTGCTAAGTTTTAGTAACAGAATAGCAAAATACAGATCGAGTTTTTGATATTATATTTTAAGCAAATCTAGTTCGGTGTAAATAGCAGAGAACTGTAGAATTTCCAAGACGGCATTGTAAATTATGGCCTACATATATACATAAATTGATACGCACACACATACGCGCAAATATATATATATATATATATATATATATATATATATATATATATATATATATATGTGTGTGTGTGTGTGTGTGTGTGAGAGAGTGTGTGTGTGTGTGTGTGTGTTGTGCAAGGTTGTATCTTGCCTGTATCTATATGACACTGGACTGAAAATTGGAGAATCGTATTTATATTCTAATTGTGTTCGTTATTTTTACTTACGAGCAAATACCCTTGGCGATGTTATGAATCAACCACTTTTCCTATAAACTAAGAAACAACATTGATCTGTGCAGTTCTTTTACGTGAGGTCTACTTTAACGAATTCTATAACTTTTTACTGGAACAGTTTAGCTTAAAGCTTTGATTTTGTCAATCAAATAAGCTTTGCCAGTACAAATTCATCTGCAGATAAAATCGAAATAAAATACACGATGTAGATTTACAACGGAGTCTAATAAAAACGTAATCTCTAAGCCATTTGTATGAGGACGTTTTTTATTATTATTAGGTTAGTGCTAAAATAATGCCGTTTTCACATATGTTACTATGTGAGAAAACGGCATTATTTTTGCACCAACCTAATATTATTCCTTTGTTTTCTTAAACACCAAATAAAGAAAAACAGGAAGAATAGCAATCCGCCATAGTTACAGGTGGTTTCTAGGTGGTTGATTTATTGTTATTTCGTTAGCAATTATGTAATCTCATTTTAAAATATTAGAAAGAAACTATTGAAAGAAAATGGGGATTTATTTACCGTTTGATTATTCAACAGTAGATAAGCCAAACGTGAAAAGAGTAAGATACTAAAATTACCATGAACTGAATATGTGAGCAAATGTTTGAGAAACAATGTTAACAAAAGAGAGACTTACAATTCGAATCAGAAAGAGACAATTTCAATTTCTAAGTGCATAATGAGGGAAGAGGATTTTGAAAATATAACACTCACAGGATATGTTGACTGCAAATAGGATTGCAAAAAGAGGCGTACAACCGAGCTTGTGTAAATTTTTGGCAATACAGAGAATAGGATAGATCTCAAAAAGCTAAGGACATTAAGTTATGGAGAACCAATTATCACCTACGTCTTGCGCAGACATGGTAATAAAAGAAAACGTATATGCGTTACCTAAAATTGTTATGACTTCATGTGTGGAATTTAAATGAATTCAGTCAGACTTGTGTGTACATTTGAGTGTTTTATGTTTTAATTTTAAATGATGTTGCTTTTCCTTTAAGCACAGGCAGATATTTCTTCAGTCTGTTTTTGAGCTATCAGTACATTAAAAAATATCCCATATAATTCTACTTTTATTTTATAGAACAAAGTTATGATATATATATTATTTTACATCCAAGATATTTAAATGCGTCTCAGACAATAGAAGAAAAGCAAAAATACTTTCATCATACCGCAAATACAAAATTTCTACTCTAGGAATATTTCTCTAATTCGATATTAATTAAAAGAATGTGTAAATAGCTATGACATTCACCTTGTTTCAGGCTGCAATGCTTCATGACAGACAATCCAGGAATGGAAATCAGATATCGATATAATGGAGGATATTCAACCTTAGCAGACTCAAACCTAATCGTTTAACACACGAAACAAACCTCATGAAATTCAATATGCTGACGACAACGCTTCTCCCAATTCTAAAGAACTTCGAGAGTATCTGAAGAATTTTGCTAAGGCTTGCCAGTGTTTTGGGCTTGCTAAAACATCAAGGCCCTTGCACAGCCAGCGCCAAATACCATTTTATCAGATTTTGATATAACAATCTGGGATATACTTCTAGAAAAAGTAGAGCATAGTCAATATCTAGGTAGGCTTTTATGTCATTTCTATTTCTAAGGAAGGAAAAACTTTTTTCTGTTAAAATGTATGATTCTAATGAATTTTCAAATTGATATCTCTTTTTAAATTGCGAATTTGTGAATTTTGGTTAATTTGGTCATTAGGGTAGAATCTTAGATCTGTTAAAATTGTAAGAGAATATAGTGTTCATTTCATGAAGGAAATGTTGAGATGAGTGACACAAAGCAAAACTTTAAAGATCAGGTTTATTTTGATCAAGGATATGAAATACTCTCAGATGTCAGTGTTATTTTCATCTTTGCTTAATTTAGGCAATGTATCCATCGCATCTTGTACATAAGTTTCTTGAATTGTAATAGGCTCTGGGATATTGCATCCTCAATAATTATAACGAAAAACAGCATTAATTCTCATAAAGAGTTTAAAATTTGAGCTTTGAAAACAAATATAGAATGTAGAGTACGGAATCTCGCTTACCACACAGTCAGCAACGTATCTCTCTCACTCTCACTCTCACTCTCTCTCTCTCTCTCTCTCTCTCTCTCTATATATATATATATATATATATATATATATATATATATATGGTAGCTGGAGACTCGTATTAAAGGATAACCGTCAATATATATATATATATATATATATATATATATATATATATATATTAGGTTGGTGCAAAAATAATGAGGTAATAATGACGTTAAAAATACGTCAAAAGACGACATTATTACGTCATTATTTTTGCACCAACCTAATATATATATATATATATATATATATATATATATATATATATATATATATATATATATATAAACATTGAAGTCAACACTCAGAGGCGGCTGTTTCATGCTAGAGGCAATCGCTATGCTACGGGTGTTGGTTTTTTTCTTGACTATTTTTATATATACGTGTCAATGGTTAGTCCATTCTGACGGTTATTTTGGCGGAATTTGTTTGTTTATTTAGTTATTTGGGTTAATATATTTTACTTGTTTTTTATATTTTATTTTATATATTTATTTATTCTTTTCGGTTTTCGATATTTTATTAAAGTAGTAAAAAATAATTTGATATTAGTTCAGTTCGTTTATTTAATAGTTTTGACCTGGGAAGGTAATTAAAGCTATTTTTCCTCCAATTTGTGGATTGATTGCTGTAGTCTATTCTAACTATTTTTTGACGGGGCAGTTTTTTTAATTTGTTTATTGTTTTATTTATTTTTTGGATTGATTATTTTTACTTAATCCTTTTATTTTTATTTATTGTAACGGTTATTTGAACGGGAGCTGTTTGTTAATATGTTTATTTATTTATTTAGATTAATTTACTTTAATTGTTTTTTCTTACTTATTTTTATTTTGTATATTTTTTATTTATTCTTGTTGGTTTTCGATTTTTAAGTACCTTAGTAAAAATGCTGATCCTTTGTATAGCAGTTATGGCTATTTTTTGTCCACTTTTTTAGGGTTATTTTTGTAGTCTATTGTAACAGTTATTTTAGCGGAAGAGGTTTGTTAATTTCTTTATTACTTATTTATTTATTCGGACTTAATATTTTTACTTGTTTTTTTTTATTTATTTTTTTCTATTCATCCTTTTTCTTCTATTCTCACGAGAGGGGTTTGTCAAGTGTTAATTTAATTTACTTGATTTATTTTTATTTTGTTTATTTTTTTTATTCTTTTCAGTTTTCGATTTTTAAGTAACGTAGTAAAAATTTCATGTCTACATTTTAAGAGTTCTGATCGTATGTTTAGTAGTTTATTTTGGTCTAGGAATGTAATAATAGATATTTCTCTTCCAAGCATGGTTTGCAAGTTTTGTATTGATTAATATAGGTTTATGAACGTTTCCTTATTTTCCATGACATTTTTGTTGTGATTTGCATTTTGTTTTTTAATTTCCCAGATATACTTAGAAAGTATTTTGTTGTTCGTGTATTTGCTATTTGTGAAAGATGATTTTTGTGCATAGTTTCTTGGTTTCCAGAGTTCTTCAATTACTCATATGTATATCGTTTTTTTCACTATCTGGAGATTTTACCGTAATTGCCCGAACTTGAAAATTACTGTAAGTACTAAATTGAAAAAGGAGAACTTCCTAGTTATAATATTAGATTTAATGAATAATGTATACATACATTATAAAAACCGCAATACTCATCCTAATCATCCTCCATGTATAATTAAACATGAACCTTTATCTATCGAAAATAAAATAACTACAAATTCAGTAAATAAGAAAATTTTCTATGAACATAGAATTTCTATAATAAAGCTCAAAAGAATATGGCTACAAATGCCCAAAACGCAATTATATAAAAAAAAATGAAAGTGAAAACCTTAAAAAGGCAGAAGTAAAAAAATCATTTGGTATATATCCCCACATAACCAAATGGTAAAAAACAAATTAGGACAAAAATTCGGTGAATTAATCGTTAAATATTTTCCAAAAGACAGTAAACTCAGTACAAATTTTAATAAAAATACCCAATAATTAATTTACAGTTGTACTGAAAACTTAGAAATGATTATTCAGAAACATAATGCTAATATCTTGAGTAAACACCAAAATCAATGAAACTTCAACAGTATAATAAAGAAATGATGGTAAAGAAAAATTATGTAACTTTAGCAATCCTCAAAACTCTCCACTCAATAATAAATGCCGTACTGAATCATTAGTGTACCAACGCAATATCTCATCTATCGAGGATCCAGACAAAGTAAAAGTCTACATTTGATGACAAGATATGAATTCAAAAGACGTTGGAAACAAGTAAATACCGAAATCATGCCTCCCAATCTGTCACTTAAAGGAAACCAATAAAACACCTACTGTGAAATGTAAATTAATAAGAAAATCTAGATTTTATAGGTCATTAAATGACCCATCTCCTTTGGGCATACATAAGAAATTATGCATTATTAAAATTATTTTTTGGGTTGAGTTAGTATTTTTTTTCTCTTATGGTCGATAACCAGAGGTTCGGTAAATTTTCTCTTCCTGTTTTAAATGATCTTTGGGTACAATAGGTGTATACTGGTTGTTGTTCTTGTTTGGTAATAATTTGTCAAACACAGACTGTATTGTTACCTTCGTCCTTTGCCTAAATCCATCCTTTTCCACTTCTCTTCTTATCTCTCGGTAAGTCACAGGTAGTTCCTTTACTGCCTTGTATAATTCTTTACTGTTTTCATCTATGGTAGCAAATGGGACGTTTCGTCATAATTTGTCCTGTATTTTGTACTTTTTCTCTTATAGAATTTTTGTTTTCTTTCCGGGGAGGGTGAGAATCTTTTTTCATTATTGTAAAATTTTTGTTTTCTTTCCGGGGAGGTTGAAGATCGTAGACTTTTGTTTAACTTAAGCATATGACATACATCTGGTCCTTCGCGTCTTTCTTTATACTTAGGCATCTCTGGCAATCCCAGTTCATTTTGTAATTTAGAAAGCATTCTTTTTCGCATTTCGCTATCTTTTTTTGAAATTAACCCTTGAACAAATATGAGGCATTTAAAATTGTCCGGTGTTAATTTCGCTAGTTTGAAGTTTGTCGCAATGTTTATTTACGATTGCGGCAAACGTGGAATAATCCTCATTATCGTCCTTTACCAGGTTATGGCATTTCTACCTCCTGTGGAAGAATGATGTTTTCGGGCTGAAGAGTTCTTTAAGACATGTCACTGCTTCGTCAAATGTTAATTTGTTCGTCTTTTTTGGCAAGATATGAGCCACAAATTTTGTATATTCTTCAGTTCCTAATTTTCTAAGCAGTAAACGTAACTTTTTTGCTTCTGTCCAATTTTGACAGTCGATGATGTTAAAGATGTCTTCAAGTCTCCTGAAGTAATCTCCAAAATTGTTGTCCTCATCTAGAGAATATTTGAAAATCACTATGGTATTCCACACTGCGTCTTGCGGAAAAGTTGCCTCTTTTTCAATATCTAATTGCATGTTATCCGATACTTTCAATATTAGTTCCTGGAGGTCTATTTGTCTTTCTTGATTTCACCTTTGCGTTTGTAGTAATTGCTTTTGCCATTTTTCTTCCATTCTTTCTTGTAGTTGTAATTTTTGATCATTTTGGTATTTTATCAGTTCTACCAGAATATTTTTATAATCATCCATGATAACTCAATTTTACGTACACATTGGGCGAGTCCACTTGTATCAAAAAGGGTTGACCCCTTAACAAATAATTAGAATTAGGAATAACAATTTAAAATTGTATTTTAATACGACGTACTCATATACAAGCGATGTTTTGAAAAAAGTATTTCTGTAAACAATTATACATTTAACTCCAAATAAAAGCACCGAAATTTTTTTTCATTGAAAATAAAAATGACGACATGCGATAAACGGATGTCATCATTTTGAACAGGCACTCCTACCCTACCTTAACTTAACCTCATTTGTAAAGTAATTCATGTTTTGATTGATACACAGGTTGTCAGTGAAAATGAATACCCTACCAGCCCATGTCAAAATGAATGAATTTCCCCGTAACCTTAGCCACTATTATCATGAATGTATCTGTTTATAAACTCGGTAAATTTCGAAATGAGTATTACAAAATCACTTGAAACTGAAAGAGTACTAAGGATTTTAACTTAATTCTATAATTAGATTTAAAGTATTCAGTTTCTTTTTGAAACATGGTAATTCCTGTGTAG